>BQKN01064557.1:88713-161557 GCA_022839385.1 Asparagus kiusianus
AGCATATGACATACAGGATGAATCAAACTAACCTGAGTAGCATGTTTCAGATTTTACATAAATCTCAATGAATCTCAAATTTCATATTCTGAAATCTATGTGCATAACTATCTTTTCTTAATATTTTCCTTTTGAATGATCTGCAATTCTTACAGATAACTCCCCTCTATCCTCCTTGTTCCAAATCCAATTAGTTAAATGATTCCATGACACTGGTCGCTAACAACAAGGAGATTCTCCTTCATAGTTGAAAACTTTTGCAGATTTTTTAAATATGTTCTCACATTTCTTACCACCCTGCTTCCAGAAAAAAAATTCCTCGTGAAGTATGTTTGTGAGGAAAGTCACAAGCTATAAAGGGCAAGAAATAAAAAAGGTAGCAAAAACAGTATTTCACGTTTATGATACATTACATGTGATGGGATCTTCAGTGAGATTATACACATATGATGCCCTTCTGTTCGTCAAAAAGTCAAAATTACTGTTAACAAATACCTATTAAGGTTTGACCAAGTACAATTTGTGATTGCTATGGCATGCTCATGAGTCTTGCCACAAGTATTAGTCCATGGATTTTGTCTAAGGAAAAAATCAGAATGTTCAAACAAACAGGGGTAAGCAGCACCATATGCAAAGCTGTATCAAGGTTTTGTACCTTGTCTCTGCTGATACCAACAAGTGATGCTACGTATTCAGCAGTATTCTTCTTGTCTCCAGAAAGCATATATAAGTTTAGTCCTTGCTTAGACAAAGCTTCAACAACTTGACGAGCATCTTCCCTGATTTTGTCCTCAAAGTAAATAACTCCAGCCAAACTGCCATCTACTCCTACATATACAACAGACTGGTTGTCAAGCTCTGCATCGGGAAATGGATTGTGAACAACTCCATGCCTGCAAAATGCAGATAGTCATCAGTTTACTACCTACCAGATGCATGCACACAATAACTCTCAAAGTTTTATTTTGGGCAACCCATATTATTTTCTCATAATATAGTAGCATATACATTACTATCATATTCCAATCATAAATACTATTTGATTCCAGAATGCCTTTTAGTTAGTTCTCTGGATTATATCATGCCTCAGGCTAAATTGTTTCTCAACAGAAATTTTATCATCTTCAGCCTTTCTTCCAGATCTTCTTAAGTCTAGGAGAATATTTGATGGCCGTCCTTAGTCATGTGACTCGTGAGAGCTTAAAGTGCATGACCAATAGGGTGGAAATGAACCAAGTAATTAGTAAATTGTTCGGTTATTATTCGTCCAGATATTCCATCATATTCGACTCGATAGTTCATTTAACTGTAAACGAATATTTTTTAATATTTGGATCATAAACGAATAGAATTAAACCATAGGTATATTTAATTTGATTATTAAATATTCATTTATGTTTTACATTTTATTCCTCTAAGTTTAATTTATCATAGAATATTTATCTTTTACGGTTACACTTGAGATATTTACCATGTCAACATATATCATAACAAATATCTATTCAAATAAACTCTTATGCAAATTTTAGCTTAGGTTACATTCTTAAGTTGCTAAAAAAGTTTGATTGAAAATGAATTCATGTAGATCTAAAATCTAATGAGATGTTTTCCTGCTTACATTATTACATTATACTAATTTTCATGTTAATATTAGTATTGATAAATATATAAATTAATAATTTATAAATATATGAATTTAATAATTTTAGTAGTAACATATCATAATAATCATTGAGAAATTATGCAACATGTAAAAAGAAAATAAAACAAATAATATACCAATATAGGATTTGAACACTTAACTTCAGGGTTAAGAATCGAATTCCTTAACCAAGTGTGCTAACAAATATTCGTGATTATTACACTACGACTGGTATAAACTGTCGATATTTACCGAATATCTAGTTAATATACTGAATCTAATTTGAAAACCTTCTACCCGTTCTACACAATTCGGATTTGAATTCGCTGGAGTAAACTGAATTCAAATTCAAATTTAAGGTATTCGATCAAATTCGATTCGTTTCCACCCCTAATGACTGATGAGGCAGGTTTTCCTCCCAGCAAACTGGGTTGCTAGGTGCTCTAACAGGTCCTGTCTTGTCCATAGTTACCTTGACTGGGGATAACATCAAAACTCAGAGCTCAATTTCAGGTTGACATCCAATAAGAAAAAATTGCAGAATCATACACAGGCTTCCAATTATAAAGTCAGTTTCAGTGGTCAACCCCATTTTGATGAGAACAGGCTCAAGATGAAAATAGTTGTGTTATATTTCACAAGGACTTGAGGAATATGCTTCATCAATATTTAAATTATTGAATAGAAGTTGAATCCAGTTGTGTACCCCATAAAGATGCAAGAAAAAGATAATAGAACATCCTTTTATGCGAAATAGCAGTTAGAGAAAGGAAACAAATATTCTCATACATCATGTGAAAAATAGTTTTCATCTGAATACCTTTTCAGCCAGCTCAATGTCCCAACAGCAACCTTGTTCTGTCCAATGGTGGCAACTGCTCCAGACCCAGGTTCTTCACTGAATGTTCCATCTATCACCTATGATTAGATAAAATCAGTAGAATAAGGACGTGTTTAGTTATTTTATAGTATGAGGTAACTGTTAAACTTTAATGTAACGTGAGGTAGGGTGTCCATGAACTTATGAAGACAGGTCATTCAGAGAGGTACCATTATCTGAATGTATGTGATCAAGGTATCTTAATTGAATGCTCAATTGAATGCATGAAACATTAAAGAGACAAGTGTCTTATCCCAGACTACACCTTCTGCCAGGTAATTGCTACTTGCTCACAGACAAATACCTTAATTGGTCGGTAGCATCTAAACACAAATACAACAGTCTACCCGCATATGCAAAACATGCATGTGATGCAGTCAATAATACAGATCATACAACGAATTCTAATTCTGGATAAAGAAAGGATCAAAGTCCAATTATTTTGTGATGGGCGTATTAATGGTGTGATTCAAAACTGGGATCTAGCATCACTGAGTCTTTTGTTCCAATCAAGTGAATGATTCACAAGAAAACAATATGAAAAGCAATTCCAGATATTCAAACGATAACATACCTAATTTTTCAGTTCAATTCATATTTGTTTAAATAAAAAACAGTGGTATCATATAGTTCATTACACCCATACCAAACTTCTACAGCTATATAAGTTTTAATGCAAAGAAATAAATGTTAGGGTTTAAATGAACAAAGATGGCATTGGCATCTCTGTATCTTTTCAAGCAACAATTTAAAACTGATTCAACCTACAACTAATTTAATCTCCAAAGCTTGGTTTCTGTGCTTGCAGTTGCAACCAGTAGTTACTATGAACTCTAATCTCTTGGTAAAGAGTTATTAAATCACTCACCATTGTCTAACTATTTCTTATTCCTTCTGTTAAACTAACATATAACGGCAAGGAGAGTTAATTAATCATGAGAACACAATAAGTTTGTTACCTTCACACTCTGGCAGCTAGCTATTTGAGAAGCTTCAAGAATTGCTTTTCCAAGTGGGTGGTTTGTATTTGATTCAACTCCTGCGGCTAAACTCAAAATCTCATTTTCTGTCCATTTATGATTTGCGGAATTCCTGTACAAGCAGATATAGGTTTATCAGTAAAAGGCTTTAGGCCAAATACAATGCGAAATCAGAAAATTAAAATAAAAAGTGAATATGTAAACCAAAATTCAACGACCATCATTTTTAATCTAAACAGTACAAATTTAACTTTTACTTAAACCTCTAACTCCATCCTTGTATAAAATGTAATGATGCCATGAAATCATCCTAGAGATGAACTGCTTCCATGCACATTATTCTTCATATATACAAAAACACTGTTCAGCATTAAATAGGATAAAGAAATGAGGCGCAAATCTTCTTAGAAGAAGACACTATAGAGTATCAGACAATATCTCTTGGCCCAATGGACCAGAACTTCCATGTACTTCCAAATGAAAAATAAAAAATAAATATAAGGCATGGTCATTATTACGTTTTGAAAATGTTTGACATCAAGGAAGAATATATTTAGGTACGTATGCTTGACCATAGAATGTCAGCAAAAACTTCTATGCAGTTGATCTGCAGCCTCTATGACCTCTTTTAAACCTTTCAACAATAATATCACTGTTCTATAACTGTAGCTACTGTAAGTTTCATAGTTCAAGTACTTTCCTGAGCTAGTAAACATAATGTGGGACGAAGCTTTCTCCAGGACGCTAGTAGTCATGTAGTCATTTAATTGAACTAGAATTTTAAAAGTAATGATAAAGTACTCATAGGCGAACTTATGAAACAATTGTTTACCATTGTTTTAAATATCCTCGACATGGCACGATATATCCCCCGATATTTCCTTTTATAGGGCTTGTTGCAACCGATATAGTTTCTAAATATCCTTTACAGCTTTTTGACTATTTTGGACGATATATCCCCAATATGGCTGATATATCAGCTAATATGTTGACCGATATATCCTTTTATATGGCTTATGACAAAACAATATACCACATTTGATAATTTTTGGGCGAGATATCATGATTTTCCCATCATACAAAATGACATTTTGGCCTAAAAAATCAGACGAATGTTGCAACATGTGATTTACACTTTTTATTGTTTTACAAGGTTGATTAGTGATCTTAAACATATATTATTTACAATTTGCATGCTTAGATATTATTAAGTTCCTCAAGATCACATTTTAGTGCATTATACTATATATACAAACATCCGTTATGGAGTTCCGATATTTACCACATATACACGATATTTCCATGATATCCGCAATCTGATATGAATTTCGGCCATCCGACATTTTCCTGTTATCCGATATTTAAAACCTTGTTGTTTATGGATTTGTCCCAGACTTAATCCTAATATTAAACTTCAAATTCAGTGCTAATATTATATATCTCACAGATTCTGTCTAAAACAACAAGACCTCTACTCTGAATAGATGTTAACTAGTCAAAAAAACCCACATATAACACTACCAGAAAATGAAATAGTGCTAAAGTGTCTGTTTATATTATGTTTTTGGATTTTTCCATTTACAAATGAAAACAAGCATATATAAATGTGTACATGTGAATGCAAGCATGTAACTGCATTTTAATGTACAGTATTGGCCAACTTTGATGTCTGATACACCATGTATGTGTCCACCAATCACATTTATAATTATTTTGCATAGAAGTGAACATCTTTATGAATAAACAAAAGATAGTTAGTCTCAAATATTAACTGGAGTAATAGTATGTTTTCCACTTAACTTTGAATCTTGATTTTCGCTTTTAGAAACCATAATTTTAGTTACTACCGGCCTTCCAATTGTCAAAGTTCCTGTCTTGTCAAATACTATTGTGTCAACTCCTGCAAATTTCTCTAAGACATTCCCACCACGTAAGAGTAGACCTCTGGTTGCCCCTAACGAGGTTCCAACCTGGCATCAAATTAAGTTGAATGAAATCAAGATAAACAGAAGTAGTAAAGAGGACTTCTCTAGAATAATTTTAGTTAGAAGCTTGATTGATACCAGCACGGCAGTAGGAGTGGCCAGCCCAAGTGCACATGGACATGCAACAACCTGCACTCAAGGATGCCAGTGGAAATAGTCAGTAGAAAAGAAAGGGCAAAAATCTCAAAAATACCAAGGCTGTCAGAAGGAGTGACCCACAAAAGGTGGATTTTGGGGGGGAATTCTGGAAACCGGTCGAGTCATTAGTGATCTGACTGACCTATGGTAACTGTTTGACGGATAATGTCGAGTGCCAACTTCTTTTCCACCTGGAATTACCTCACCTGGAATTACCTCATTTCCCTGTGAGTGCTCTAAGATTTTTTTGCATTCACATTCCTTTTTCCTTCTTGTTCTAACAAACAATGTATTCATGGAGGAACTGTACTTCATCAATTATAATAGCAATTAACTTTCTCTATCCGAATCAAAAAACAATGTTGGGTTGCATGATCCATTTGTATGATGCAGATTGTGATCCAAAATAAGCAAAAAACAAATATTTATTAACTGTAAATCATTAGTCATTTCTGACATCTAAGGGTTTTCATTTTTAATTAATACCACATCAATAATATTATTGATTTAAGGTCAAAAACTTGCTGAGTGTAAAATAATTAATCAGAATTACTAAATTAACCTGCCTTGACCTGTACAGGAGTATGGCTGGTCATCTGAACTCCATTTGAAGTAAACAATATGTGCAGGAAATTGAAAGTATTTCAGGAGTTACATGTAAAACAGAGATAGAAGAAGCACACCTACTCTTATTGAGTTATACTAGAAATACTGAAATTTCACCAATTATAACCTCCTGCCCTAGATTTATACACCTTATACAGACTGAAAGCATACCCAAGCAAGAAATTAAGAAGTAATAATGAGATAATCTATAATTTGGCGTAGACAAGACTTCGGAAGTGAAGCAAGACCAAGATTGACACTGAGCTCGAAGATTGTCTGCACTGCGCTGCTAGATGTATTAAAATGGCCGTTACGTAAACTACATCCTCTCAAAGAAAGCAAATTGCTTTTATATGAAGCAATATTGCATTGCCTTTGCCGGAGGTGAACATTATTTTTTCAATATAATACAATCAAAATGAAAATTCATGAATTATCCACCTTTTCCATCTTTTACATCAACCCCTGTCTAAACAAGCCCGTGTACCTGCTTGCCTCTCTCCAACAAAAAAAAAATTAAAACACACATTTTTACCACACCTTAGCAGCATGGGGAGGAGAGAGGGGAAAAAACAAAGAGGAGATAACAATTGGAAGGGACGAAGGTTGATGTGTATGTGTGTGGTTGGGTGTTTTGGGCACGGATAGAGAGAGTTTTAGATGAATCCAAGTTGCAATCAACTATCAATTAAAAAACTGAACTATCTTTGAGCATTGGAGGCAATTTTAATTTTTAACCTTTACCTACCAGCTTAGTAACTAGAATAGAACTCCTACACAAAATAAAACTTCCAAGCTAAACAACTACTTCTAGAAAACAAGAATAAGATAATCGTCAAATCTTCCAGAATATATAAGAAATATTATTTCTTTAACATCTGATCCGCACTACAACTATTTGAAAAAAATTATTTAAAATGGTGTTATCCTTCAGAGTGCAGCTTAGCATGGTCGACAAGAAATCTAGGTCTCTGTAATGAAGGCCTATTCCTACTTCCTCAACTGTGTAAAGAACGTGGACATTACTATGGAATATTCTTATTCTGAACAAAAATTGGGACAGAAGAGTTTGTCTACATTGTTCCCAAGTATATATGAGTCACCAACACAGAATCTACCCATGCATCTCTTTGATTCAGCATCTCAGAAATAATAAAGCGTTGTATTATACTTCAGGTGTCTAGAAAAGTACTATGGAGACCATTTTCTCCATTGCAGGCTGATAGCCTATCTGACTGGGATATATAACTGTGTTATTAAGCAAAGTATGAAGAAGGTTATTGAATATATCTGAACCAAAATAACTGCGATCAAGAATAGAATCCAAAGCAGCGATGGTCCCTCTATCATTGAATTTCAACAAAACATAACTGAGAAGCAAGAGGGATAACTCAGTTACTAAGCAAAGCCACTAATTTACACTGAGATCAGTGAGCTAAGAAACCTCCTATTGACAAGCTTATCAAATCCATATTATGAGGATAATTTGACCAGAAAATGATTAAAAAAACACCAGGAAAACGACGAGGCTGCATAAAAATAACTTACCAGAACACTGCAAGAAAGCTGCAACGCCAATGAAATTGGACTTCCTTGAATAGCAGGTGGTACAAGTTGTGAACCAAAAGTATTCCAAAACATGAATGTTGCAGCAGAGATTGCCATGACACCATAAGTAAAATGACCAGCAACCTATTGTCATAAAACACCATGTATACTTCATGGAACCAGTTATGCTAATATAAGGAAGCATCTTAAACAAATAAACTATGTATATGTCCAACTTTAGACTTCAAAGCAGACCTATTAAAACCAAAGTTGCACATAATAAACCAGTGAAGACAGATTAACTATGCTTTAATGAGTCTAACTACATATCAGTTCAACTACAACTTATTAATTGTCTACTGAAAAGACCTCCACCCACCCCCTCCCTCTATGAAGAGTAACCTTACCCTACCTTTATGCAGATCAATAATATCTAGATAGAAACTGAACCTCACAGAAGGACAATAAAGAAAGAAATGCTAAAGAAAGAGAGTAAGAAACATGAGATATAAATACCTTGTCAGCCAGCCTTTGTACAGGCACTTCCCGTGTCTGTGCTTCTTCCACTAACCGAACTATATCTCCCATAACGGTTTCTCCACCAGGTCTTCTCACTTCTACGGTTAGCGTACCATTTAAGTTGATGCTTCCAGCAGTAACTTCAGTCTGTCAAGAATATTAAAGCATTAGACTGAAAGATCACATACACAAAAGACCAACTCATAGGGTCAGGCTTTCAGCAAATTCTGGAGAAACTTCAAAAAAAGTGAACCATCGGAGATAAAATGGAAGCACAGTAAATACAATGAAAGACATACCCCGGGTAATTTTGTCACTGGCATAGGTTCCCCAGTGAAACTTGACTCATCAACAGTGCTTCGTCCAGCTTTGACAACTCCATCCGCTGGAACACGATCCTAGATGATTAAGAGGCAGTATAAAAACAAATGAAATAAGGTAAACAACATCAAATATATGGGGTTACTCAAGAGGAATTTATAGTAGGAAGAAACCTATTTCCATGATTAAAAGAGGTGGACAAAGGGCTATATTGTGAAGCATAGAGGCACTGAACAAATAAATTAAGACTCTTCAAAATAAGAACGAGTGAGAAATATGAAAATAAGGGCTTCTAACCTTATAACAATTAACGGTTCACTCTACAGATCCTAAGTAGCTTGTAGTCAATCAAAATGGACACAACATGGAAATTGTTTGCACATCCATGCTTGAAAGGTACAACAATCTAATGGGAAGATAGGAAGCAAGATGCAATTATGGTGAGCAGACCATGTTGGGCTATTTTACCAGGCCCAGGTAAACTATAACTTCACACACAAATGACATCAAAGATTGGGATGGGTTAGGTGACCTGTGGATATGACTTTGTTCTGGTTCAGCCCAGGATTCAGTTTACATGCTGCAGATTGGTACCCAATCCAACTTTAAGTTGGGTTCCAAACTAAGTTCACAATGAGGCCTGACTTTGCAAATGGATCTCCCAAACAAGGAAAATTCCCAGGTTGTCCTCGTCTGGCTGGATTAATACCTGGGAGGGATGAAGTTAAGAAGTGCTCCCACATGTATGGATTCAAAAGTTGTAAAATAGAAGGTCTATCCAAGTGAAAGGATGTTGAGCAAGATGATTTGTGAAAGAAGAAATTTGTAGTCAGTGACAGCAGAGGAATCCGGGTTTTAACTAAGGTCAAAGCAATGGATGGTCAAGCAATGCAGTATGGACATTTTCAAAAAAATGAAATAGCCGAGAAGTGAGGTCCTTGTCTATGTGCTGCAAAGATCAATAAGAAAAGGAGCCAAAGGGAGTGGAAACTCTGACAAAGGAATCAAAAGTTCACTGTGATAACAGACTTTCTCTTACTGCAAATGACAGAAAAATTTAAAAGATTGTGCACTGAGCAAAAGCCTCAATGATGATATTAAATGACAAGTTTACTCACTCCTGGTAACACGACAATGAAGTCTCCAACTGCGAGACTGCTGCATGGAACTTCAACAAGTGAGGCTGATTCTGTGTCATTATTAACTGCAAGGCGCGCTTTTGCTGGAAGAATATTCAGAAGACCAGTCATGTCACTGCTAGCTTTTAACTTCGCTCTTTGTTCGAGGTTCTTCCCTAACAGGACAAATGCTATTAACATAATTGGTTCTTCAAAGAACATTCTCCATCCCTGCATTAATATTGATCACGAAATATAGGTCCATGTCATAAAGGAAATGCAATTTATATATTTGTGACAATCTAAATTAACGCAAGAATGAAAAGAAAATGTACAATAATCAATTCCTAAAGTGTTTCCTAAATCATTATACTAAGATGACAGACACCGAATGTAGCAAGTATTACTGTAATACTAAAAAGTGATTTAAGAACCTATAATCAATAGAAAATAAATATATTAATAATTAATAAACCGATGATAAAATTGAGTATCTTATATCAGTGATATGTACAGTTGCTTACTATGAAAACAAAATATTCATGGTTTACATAAGGCCATATAACAACCTGCAGAAGCCATCCCATCATCCATAAAACTATTTTCCCAAACAACCAAATGTCATGCAGCATTAAATCAAAGATGAAAGAAAAAGGTTGACCAATATGGCCCAAAAGGACACAAAAGTCGCAAAACGAAGCAACTCCATGCCACCATAAGTTACCAGAATAACCTTATCAAAAAAAAATTAGAATAAATAAACTGCTGAATTAGTTCCCAAGAAACCATCCCACTATGTCCCTCTCATAGGTTAAAAAGGCCACCTAGAAGAAGTCGATCAATATAGGTGGAGCTTGGAGGACTAAATGAGTAACAGAAGACTAGTTCACCTGAGAACAGGAGTTCTGTTTCAGAAAGTATCCAAGTATGTATGGATAAAAATGAAAGTATAATCTCACACTTTCGATATAGATAACCATTATCATCCCACTTTAAGTCTTTCCTTCAGAAGGGTCCCAGATCACACTACCACTGTAGAGTGAAAGTAAAGAAATCTCTAGAGTAAAAGGTATTATGTGAACTTTTACAGGTCACCAAAACCAGACAATGATGGTTCAAACCAATATCATAAGTTATGGGCTTTGGGTTATCACAGTTCAAAAATATCTCATTTTTAAACCCCGATACCACATTAGCCCTTTCTCTAAGTTACGGGGGGTTCAAATGGGCTCGAAAATTAACCATTTGTCCATGTTGTTTCAGGTCGCATACAGGTGCTGAGGCACATACTTGTCCCTATGTAACTTAGGTGATCACCATCATACATTCAAGGAGACAAAAATCTTGATGATACACAAACACATGTAATATTAAGCTAGTCACCATTAAGTGTTTTCAAATAGTAGTCAATCAATAAAATTCAACATAAAGCAACTTTATATACAAAGATATACATAGAAAAGACACATGTATACATGTTATTTGGGAAAGTGCTTCCACTCTCTACACATTTCATTCCCAAGTTGATTATTTAAATGTGAGAACCCAGCTACTATTGGATGCAAGGTAATATTCTGCATTCTCAAGTCAACTGGATGCAATCCTACCAACAAGCAACATTCTTAAATCTTTTGGATCCAAACCCACCGTAACATGACCTCCTCAACCCCACCCAACCCCCTAAATTTGTGGTCCAGTCTCCCCTACTTCGCCTCCCCTCCCTTCCCACTCCCCAAACCCTGAATCCCCACCGCTAAACACCCGCAATTTCATTTATTGAGGTACATTTTTCTTTTATTTTTCTACTTTTATTTTAATTTATCTACTTTATTTATTTTAGTATGTCTCATTGGCAACGGCCCCTACATTGCCACTATTTCCCCTAGGCGCCTCGACATGCACCTAGCTTTGGCGGCCTGCTTAATAAATAAAAACCCCATACTCCCATACTGTGTTTACCTTAGTATGAAGTCACATTCTTTTGATATCTTTAATATCAAGTATAAGCACATTTAATTTGCTGAAAATTTGCACACATTAATACATAACTATCTTCCTTCGTTACAAAATTGGACAGAGAAACACATACACATAAGGGGGGAGAGGTGGGCAGGGAAGTCTCAGGATAGGGATGGGGAGGGAAGAGAAGAGACAGAAAATAATAGTTTGTTTTCTTTTAAATAAAATGAGGTAAAGGAGGATGGAAGGAAGCCTCAAACAAGGTATTAAGCTTTTCACTTTTAACCAGTCAATTTGACGGTCGCATGTTAGAACATGTTTAGATAGGCGAAAGCATTTTTCCTAACTAGAGGCAAAACTCTATTATGGTAGCACATGCTTCCTAATAAGGTAGCACATGCAAACCCCTGAAGTAGCAATTCTTATCATGTTTGAAATATACTTGGTCCCCTAAGCAAAGAAAAAAAATCAATTAGTTAGAGTGGGAATGTGATGGAATCAGGACTTCAAGACCTATTCAGAGGGTCTCGGAGAAAGCCTATTTGATTTATTTTTAGCTAAATCATGTTTTTTTTGCTTTGTGGAGTCATCTTTCACAATAGTTGAATCCATTTGTATTAGCTTTGTTAATTGGGCTTGAATCTCTTTGAATCCTATTTGTACTTGGAATCCTATTTGTACTTGGACCTCTTGGAGTCTATAACTAGTTTTGTATTTTTCATATTTGAGATTAGAGAGCGATGATATTTTTAATGAGTGAATGTGATTTGTCATTGTCTGAGATTTATGAAGCACCGACACGCGAAACTGGGCCCCGAGTCCATGTCCGATGCGGACACGTGTTCGACACGCGTCGGACAAGCAGTCAACACCACCGACGCGGGTCAACGCCTCGACACGCCCCCGACTCATTCCCGACACGGCTGAGATTCGCGAACAAAAAAGAAAAACCCGAAACCCAAACCCTAATTTCTTCACTTACCAGGGTCCCGATGCCACCAGCCACAATCCCTTCATATCTCTCTCTCAAGATCGGCTCTAGGGATCAGCATCCGCTCGATGCCGTGGATGACGTTGTCGGGCCTGACGACATCGTCGGGGCGGATGACAACGGCAAGGCCTACCTTGGAACAATGCTGACGTGGCGGAGACGAAGAAGATGGCCGCATCGATGAGATAGCTTTAGCGCCGCCATAGATCGGGGAATCCATAGAGCCGGCGGTGAGCTTCAGATCTTTGCTTCTCTTTTTCGATTTATTTTGCTTTTTTTTCCTTCTTTGCCTGGGTTTTTTTCAGGAGGGAGAGCGGAGTTGAAAGTGGGGATAAAATGGAGCTTTGTATATTTTGGTGGACTTTGTGTTTTATGAACAAGTGGGCTTTGCGTTGGGACTTTAGTACTCTTTAGATGAAGGTGGACACGTGGCAAGATCTGGATGCTTTGAGTTGGATTTTTATAGATTTGTGTAATGTATAATTAATAAAGGTTGATGAGCTGGAGCCAGCGAGGCTGAGACAAGTACCCAGTGCCAGGTTGGATTTTTGTAGATTTGTGTAATGTGTAATTAATAAAGGTTGAAGTTTTGCTCAGGAACTCTGGGACTATTACTGTGTGTCGGTTTTCGTATATATGGGAAGTTGTGTGGTTCCTCTAATTTATTTTGGAGGTATTGGAAAAGTTCTAATTGGTAATCAATTTTGCGTGGACCTAATTTATAATATCCACTTTACATAACAAAAAATATGAAAATGTAATAGGAATTTAATTCAATATTGATCTATATATAATAATATTATTATTAAAAAAATCTAGTCGTGTCGCCATTTCCTTTTTTTTGGGTTTTGTCGTGTCCGTGTCCGTGTCGCCGTGTCCGTGCTTCATAGTCTGAGACCAAATCCTAGTGCAAAGCCCAGCCATGAGTGCACATGTTTTTTGATTGTCGGAGATCAAATCCTAACCAAAATCCCGTGGCCATACCCTCTCTTCTCTTTCTGCCGCCAAGCTTCCCGAAGCAACTCATCTCAAAGCAACTGACCAAAACCAAGCCTTAATTGTCAACAGTCAATTGAATTCCAAAATCATAATAAAAACCAATAACACCCTCTTCTATCTCCAACACCACCCACGCAGTTGGCTAAGACTTCAAAACAACCCTCATTAACAGCCCTTGAACCCCAATCTCTGATCTAACTAACCACTGTCCAAATTCCATGAAACATGCACCATAAATCCAGCTCTGGAGCAAGTTAATCCCTCATCACCCCAAGACAAAACAGGCAACCATTCATCTCCTAGAACTAGAGGACACCACTCCGCAGCCTTCAATGACTTCCAGCCCCTGCCCAACCGAAACAAAAAGCCACTGAACAGCCCCTGAACTCTTCGAAACAGCCATCAAAACTAGTCGAACCAAAGATCCAGTCATCCAACATCATGATTCAGTCCAAAACCTTCCTGATCCTACAGAAAATCTCCATTGACTGCATTAAAAGAAACTTTCAATCTAATGGTTTGTATGGCTTGAGGAAACAGGCAGTAAGTCTTGCCCTGACTTATAAACTTCACCAATCTCTGAAACTGGTTACTGAATTTTGAAGTAGTTATGTCTATCTGCATAGTTTTATGCTTGATCATTAGTTGCTGGCAATTCCCTACGTGTCTTGCAAGTTTTAGCATCATAGCATGTAGATTGCATATTATTTCCTAGATCATCTTTAGAACCTTATCTAGAGCATTTATACAGTTTAGGGATCTTAGGAGTTATCTAGTTAGTTTGATTTGCATTATCATGCTTGTCTGATTGCATTTAGTACTTTGGACCTTATATTCTTATTCCAACGTCCTGCATCAGTACGTCTCCTTGAGTTAGAGAGGACATACAGAATAAGCAATAATAATAGTACTATCGTTAGCTATAAGTAGCATTAGTCTTATAAGTCGCATCTTTTGCAGTCACCTGAGAAGGTTCCATCTAAAGATCCCTGACATGTCTTTGGGATAAAAGATACTAGATTTGTCGCATGTTTGCACACTATCAACTGACTTTGTTTTGTGTAACATTATTTTCAGCATGGTTCTTTACCATACAACATTATATTTACGGCGGTAAATCTTATTTACATAGAACTATTTGCTATTCTAAGTTAACTTTCCCATAAGCTTCATCCATATATCACTGTGAACAAAGGCATGACAGTTTTTCTATTTTACAGCTTTTGTATCTAAAAGTTTCAATCTGGTCACAATAGTAATATCAGTGGCGTGCATACAATTCTTCCTATTAGCATTCCACAAGGACCAAAGATATAATCAGCAGTATCCACCCAGAGTGCAGGTATTTAACAACATAAGGAATATATGTATTTCAGAAGTAAGGAATGACATATACCAGTTCGGGAATGAAAGCCAACGTGAGAAATATATGTATTTCAGAAGTAAGAAATGACATATACCAGTTTGGGAATGAAAGCTGCTATGGAGCTGACAGCAAAGGATGATATAGCACCTAAGCCAACTAAGGTATTCATGTTTGGCGAACCCTTGAACAAACTTTTTAATCCATCAATAATGAGTTTGCGCCCTGGTCCGATGAACGCAAATATTGAGAGTGATAAATGAAATCCTGTAGAATGGAGAGCATGGATCCATGGTGGGACATTTGCTCCAAAAAAATGAGAAGCATGTCCCAGCAGGCAGACTGCGCATAATGCCCATGACACAGCAAGTTCTCTACCTGGAGGGTGCACAAAAGCTAATTTTATCAGATTAGATCGGAATAAAGAACCATTCATAAAGAACCAAAGCAACTAAAATTCAGAAGTATTCGACAAGGAGTACATTCTTGATTAATCCAAAGTATAGAACAAAAACTATCCACTAGATGAGTTTCACTAGGAAAATAATTATGGTTCTCAAATTCGACCAGCTACTCAGTCAATTTGCTGGGAGACAACCCTGACAACAAGAAGTCAAGCTAGACTCAGCGTAAAATCAAATAGAAGAAGACGCTCATTTTTTGGATGGTAGCACAAAGCCGAGTTTATATGGTTTTGTTTGAACACTGCAAAAATTGAGCTGACATAATAAACAAGAGAATAAAGGACAAAGAGAGAGCATAATTACAAAGATCATCATCTTCAATTGTGCCCATACTTTCCCAATAATGGTCCATCTACACCAAAGTAAATCATTTTGGGTCTATGAAAACACTGATGTCCTTAAGTAAGAACCAATCATATAGTCTTGCAAATGGGCATATATGATATGAACCAATGTATGCTCTGAGTTCATCTATCTCATTTTCACAAGATGTAATTATATTGTAAAACTTCTTTAAAGTGATGAGACATCTCAAGATCATATTAGAAATAATGGGATAGAACTTGTACTTCAATGTCATCATATTTTTCGTGAACCATTTTCTGACGTCGCAAAATTTATATTTGCTTTAGCAGTTTTACCACAAAACAATAATACTAAATTTACCTAGAACAGAAATAAATGCATGAACTTATAATATAAATGTAATTCAAAGCAAACTAATTGATTACTGATTCTAACCAGAATCCAATAAATGCATGAGATGATAACACAATTGTAGCTCAAAAAAGAAATGATTTATTGCAGATCATACTAAAAATATGTTTGGCTATCATTATTTCTGTTCTTGCTCATGTTCTTGCAAAGAATTCCATATTTCTCTTATTATGCGAACTCAATGATAAAGTGGGTAACCAACCTCGTGCTGCCCAGCAAATGACACTAAAATTAACAAGCAGCAAAGCAACGATTACTGGTTTTGTAATCAAACAGAATACAACTCATACGCAAGATATTGGTTCAATGATCATACAAGAAAAATCCAAGAAACATACCACTTTCATTCAAGCGCTGGAGCTTTTCATCAGTCTTCCTTTCAAAAACTTCATACAAGCTTTTTCTTGCAGAATCTAAAAGCAACCAACACTTATTAGGACCCATATGAGATAAGACAACATTGTATTAGCATAATGTACAAATTGTTCTCATTTAATAACAAATTACAATGGTCAGTATTTCGTATGCCAGTGACTGGCGACTGCAAGCATGAGGCCAAAAACTTGTATATTAATATAGGATTATAAAATGAACCTTGATTATAGTATAATGTATCAATTGTCAAACTTATAACAGTATGTGTGTATTACTTTATTACTCTATGCTTCAAGTTACTGTACAAACATCCAATGGACTGCAGTGCTCAAGCGTGTCAGGCTGTATGACAGTATGTGTGTATTACTTTATTATTGAAGGCAAAATGAACACGTGGATTTCCACAGCAAACCACGTTTTTCTTGAGCAAATGATTGGATAATGGCAAACTGAAATAATTCACCACGTCAAAGCAAGACCAAACTGAGGAAATCTGTGTGATTTAAGTGAATATATTCAGCTAATCAAATTATTGTCATATTGCTCAGAAATCCAGACTAAATGGAAGTGATTTCTTAACAAGTCACACCTAAGGAAACTAAAGCAACAAACTTCACCTGATGCTTCAAGTTGAATTTAAAATTCTTTTTCCATCATTGGCTCCTTTAATAAAATAAAATAATCATAAAAATATCCAAACCATTCAATTCTACTTCCAGCAAATTTTCCTAAAATAACTTCATTTCAAAATCAAACTACGTCTACATGCTTGATTTATCTCACATGAATTTCTGAAACCTTTCTTTTCTTATCTTTTCATCACTCTATATCCTTGTGCCTCTCGTACAATTCATGGAACTACTCTTTTCGTTTGACATTTCTTCTCTATCTGCACACTTCTGATTCCTGCTATTACCTATTTTACTAAACTGAGTCAATGATGTTGTCTCAAGTGACAATATCTTATGGCCTTCGGATTAAGGAATTGGCATACAAATCAAGGAGAAGATCAGCAGTTTAAAGATCATAAATATTCCCATTTCAAGACACTTTTGTTGATGACTGTTTGAAAATTTGCTGGTCCTTCAAGGTTAAAGAAGGCTTTTTGAGTTAACATGTTCCATTCCTGTTTGGCACTGTAAACAACCTCAGATCACATTCAACATTTCATCATATAAAAATAAGGAGAAATTGCACAGCATATATGACACAGAAACTTCCCGCATAGGCAAACAGTGTCACTGCATCCCTCAAGCCTCACATAACAAATCCATTTATATCAAGGTGTAACTCCGATATGGCAGTGTTGTACGGGACTAATTAACCCTATGATCAACAACTGACAGGTGAAATTTACTGGGTAAAATGCCTAGTCAGGATAACAGCCTATTTCACCTTGATCGTAAATTGGACAAGGTCCCCTCCCTCCCTCCCTCTTTTTTTTTGTTCTGTTACCTCTCATTTCCTCAATCCTGTATCTAAGGCACATATAAAATGTAGAGCTGATTTGAGCAACTGACGGTTTTCGAGGACAAAGCTACGATACCCTTAACCCCTTAACCTCCATTTGATATGCAAGTCAATTTCTTGATCAAAGGGCATAGCAATCAGGATCCATATACTAAATAGTCCAGAAACTATATCAATATTAAGTTGGACGATGTTTGAGTGGCCACTAGCCAAAGACCCTCAAGCACAGCCCGAAGGTTTATCAAATTTAGTTATTGACATTGTCATGGATCTCGTGAATGTAAGATTATACAATAAGCCCTTTGAAGCAGAAAATTCAGCTCTTCCTGGCCGAACATGGGATAAGAAAACAGAACATTATTAGATTTGTAGTTGTTCCAGCTCAAGAAAAGTTAAAAGGGTAGTTCAAAATTAACAAAAGGTCATAGGGTATCAGAGATCTTAGATGACTGTTTAAATATTTCTTTTATTCTTTACATATTTATCTATATTATTACATACTAAAATAAATGGCTAGCTCCTAGCCACTTAAAGTTCTATATATTTTTAATTAACAAATAACTTCATGCATGAGGAAACAGTGGTGGAACATTACGTTACCTTTTTTATCAATTACAAACTAAGACATCTATCTCAACACCTTGATATATCTATATGCAATTGTTTTCACATAAACCATCTCTCTTAGTATGTAAATATTTCCTACTTCTAATAGTAAATCTCCACATATAATATGAAGTGCCTTCTTTTTTCTCTATTTTACGTATACAGCAATATTGTCATATTTTGTCCTGCACATCGCACAGGTGAAAACTAGTTCTTATTATAAAATAACTTCTACTAGTTGCACAAATGTGACAAGTGGTAGCTATTTGTGCATGCAACTTTTTATATTCTCTTCTATTAAGTTACTTTTTCCTATTAATAAAAAGTTGTTGTTTCCAATATAATTATCAACATATTTGGTAATTAAACTTGTTTTCATGAAGAGCTCGTGATTATTTATCAAAATGTGTACAGAAACATTTTAAAACTAAGTTCTGTGTATCTCAAAGGTAACAACTAGTGGTCTTAACCGCTGAGTTAGAGACCAATCGTTGTGTGAATTTAACAGCACTCTTGAAGAGCCAACTCTCTGTTCAGCTATTCTTTCGTCATATTTAATTCCACTTTTAGATGAGGTGGGAGTAAGGTTGCTGACCCGCTAACTCAACCCAAGTCTTAATCAAATAATTGGGCTTTGATGGTTATTTCATAGCCATTAAAGATTTAAAGTTATTGTATTAGCTTGGATATTGAACCTCCATTTAAAAGCTTCTCGGATGTAGTCGGTATTGACCATGATAACCCAACGATAACCTTTAAGAAAATGCTTCTCTCTAAAGAGTTAAGATTCCGAGATACCAATGTATGAGAGTTGAGTAACAACAAAGTTTTAATACCTAAACATTTTAGATAACATTTCTAATAGTTTTTATGAAACTAGGACAACTATTTTGCATTTTTGATACCATCTGTTACTTTCGAATTGTAGCTTTCAAATCTTTTTGTTTTGAGAAGCTAGTCTATCAGATGCAAATTTAGTGGTACTAAAGTTATTTTCTTTGATTACCATATCCATACAATGAACTGATATAATAAGACAAGTCTATTATTCACAAGCCTTTTTTACTTGTAAATTTTAGGTTAGTTTTAGTTCTACGTACTAATATAAGTTACAGAGAATTTAAACATCTCAAATAGTTTTTAAAATCCAAGCCGAATACAAATACAGTAGATCGAGATTGGATATGCTTAATGCATAGAATAACTAAGCATTGTTAATTAACTTTACCTAAACCTTTAAGGCTTATCAGATTGGAATACCAATACAACACTCATTAGAACCAAACACACCCATTGTAGATATTAACTGATAATTTGTGGATGTGGGAAGGTGAACAGTAACTTTGTGGATCGACGTTGGTGGTGTTGCTGAGAGTGTAAGTATTTGTTGACTGTGTGTCATGTGGAGAGGGGGTCGCAAAGAGTGCACTCACTTATACCAATTCTTAGATGCAAAGTTTCTGCAACTGATTATAGAATGTTTTAGGATATTTCGTGCCAATAAAAACTACTTGCGCTATCAAATTACTGGACACTTTGAATTTATTTTATCAATTAATCGTATTTACTTCACAAAATTATGTAAAGTTAATTATCTATGCAAATTCCAGGTTAGCCTTCAAAGTTTAAGTCCATGAATTTAGAGAAATATTATTAGATATCCTAAATAGGAAGACCATAACCTATTTCAACTCACTTGCACAGTAAGTAAAGAATAAACGTGAATACTCTCAAATCAATCATGGTCCTTTCATTCATGTAGTATAGGAAGAATTATAGTACATCAGGAGCCCGTAGAGAAGATTCACCATAGACAACAATTTGCTAGCAAAAGAGAATAAATGAAGTTCCCATGAGTCTGGAAAAGTAAAGCTTCCTTTTGCATTTCAACCAACATCTTGTCCTCACCTACCAATTCTAAATGTTTCTGATCATGAGCTAAAAAGAGATCAGCTAAAGCTGCTGCAAAATTCACCGTGAACTCTTCACCGCATAGAATGGCAGCAGAAGCTATAGGCTTTTATGCATCACCTTTTTAAAGCTTTACAGTATTTCACTAAATAATTATTTCTCAATACAAAGTGAAAATAAAGATCTTGCAAGATTTTATAGTATTAAATTTCAGTCTAATACTAAGTTACCCCACCTTATCTAGGCTCCCTTACCCATGTTTGATGCTTACCATACCTGTGTCCAGAGCTCTTTGGACACTCCTTGAATATGTGCATATATTTATTCAGATGTGTACTAGATTATACAATACATGTTCTAGTTTAAAATGGTCGCTCATACAATTCTATATTACACTTAACATCTATTTCTTGAAACTCGTTGGACATGGCTTGGGTTCTTTTTAGCCCATTCTCAGTTCAGAAGTATGATTCCAAAGGACTGTTTAGTTATCTAATTCAAAGAGAAATATTCTTCCAATTTATGAGCTACATAAGAAAAGAAACATAAAATATTATAGAGGTAGTAATGCCCATAACATGTGAATGAAAAAACAATTTTGAGCTCATATCATTTTTTAGCAGAACGGTGAGTATCTCCTCCCGCCCCCCCCCCCCCCCACACACCCCTCCATCAGTAAGAGTTTAGAGCTTATAGTAATTACTAATTCAAACACATATAGCCATCTTTCGTGCCTTGCCTTTTACAAATTTGCCGTATTTTGTACTCGTGCTCATACACGTGCAAGATAACTCTCAGTAAACTCTTTATATAAAACAATGTTTCTAGCAGCATTCAAAAACTACTTTCAGAACTTATTTCGATTTACCCACTAACTCAATATTTAATCATCACTCTTATTTCCAATTGTCAGACAGCCAACAATAGAATAATAATCTATAAATTACTCATCAGTACTTTTAGGCTGCTCTGAAAACTACTTTCTTCACCTTGCAGCTCTTAAGTCCAACTATACATAAAGGTGTATAAACCTGAAAGGACTGCACTTAAGAATCTTTAGATATGGAACAAAGAGTACAGACTGCTGCTCCTATTATAATAAACTTTGAGAATAGTACATAAATAATAAGAAACAATGAGATACTTCTAGTCTTCTGAACGAAACTTATCTTTCCACAAGCATATAACACAAGATGGTTCAAATAAATTTTGACCCCGTTAATACGGGCCTTCATTGAAGGTCATGGGAAGTAACAAATCTTCATGAACACCAACAATACGCTTTTCATGCTTAACCCAACAATGCACAAGAGATATTTTAGCATATGGAGTACCTCTAAGATTGGATTTAAACCCACAAGTTGTCAGGTGATTTGCAAGTTTCTCCCCTAAGTAATGTTTCCAGTTTTCTGTTGCCTTGGCTTCAGGAACAGCCCATACAACTGCTGTTTCAGTAGCAAGGTTGACACTAGCAGTCGACACCTGCGGCTGCAAATACATATCCAAAATTAGTGGGATTCTAAATGTCTTCACTAGCTAATGATAACTCAATGTAAAAACTATTATGTGCTAAAAACAGAATCAAAACAAAGACCTAGAGATGAGAAATAAGAGAATATTTGTCTACAGAACCAAATTGATTCTTAAAAAATGCATGTGAAATTCACCTATTCCCTAGTTGTGATTCCAGATAAGAGTTAGGGAAAACCCAGGGAATGGAGCATTTGATCATTATAGTATGAAAAATAAAGAAATTTTCAGTAGCTCAGGGGTTGTTGAAAAATTAGTTCAACATGCACAAGCTACTTGACACCCGAGAAATATAGCATTAATTACACAAGTCATGCTTTCGTTGTAATGTCCTCCACCCTACAGACAGAATCCTGAATTACTATAGGCTTTATGTATGTCTTCACTGGCAGTTGTGCATGAGTGAGAAGATGGAAATGGCTAAAAGGTATCTTATTTGTTTTCTGATGCACAGATAAATATGATGAGAAGTCTCTAATATGCATCACCAATAACAAGCTACTCCTATCCTCTACATAGAATTTTTTTTTAGTAGATAATGAATGAATCTATCACTAAGAACGCTTACAAGATCATTCAGTGAAAGAAAATCCTAGGTGTATAATCCTCAGAATATTAAGATTCCTGAGGAAGAGAGAGAACCTTACTTGACTTTCCAGAATCCGTTTTACACTCGCAGCACACCCACCACAGGACATTCCCTGAAAGAATTATTGGGATAACCGATTAATATATATCCTTCCAATCAAATAATTTTTTTGAGCTAAAAAACTATCAAAGAATTAAAATACTATAAAAATAAAGAAAATTGGTCCAAACAGTTGGTCATCTTCCAACTGCTTAAAATACATAGTAACAATATATTATAGCCCTACAACCAATCTATCATGAAGCTTATCCTTCTACCAACAGGAAAAAAAATTTAGGTTCAAAATGCAAATTTGAAAATAACATCCATATTCATTTTTTTTCTTTTTTCCTTTTTTTGGATGCTTCAAGTAATTTAGATCTCGTTACTTGACTGGTGTGAATAAACATTTTAAACGTGTCTTTGATGAACTTAGGTTTGGGGGATTTGTTCTCATGGGGGAGCCGCATTTATCTTAAAGCCTGAGCAGGCTCACATGTGGAGAGCCATATGCATCTTACTCATTGTACATGCACAAGGTTAAGTTTTACAGTTCCTTAATAACTAATGTGCAGGAGAATAATCGTAGCCCATTGTGGAAACAATCGTGCCTAGGCTCAAATTCAGAAAGTGCTTTCTTGGATCCATGTGAACTTATCTATTTTTTCTATAGAAGTGATAAGAAATTCTCAAATTAAATTGATTTACCAAAAACTTTTCATTTTAAAAGGTTAATAAATCTGATTAGAATACAAAACACAACCCTAGTGATATGGTAACAGAGCAACCACGGCTTGCATCCCACCTGCCATGTATTCTAAAACAGATTTTTCAAAAGGTAGAAACTGCAGCATGAGTTTAGGTTTCAGACCGTGAAAGGGGTGCTCAACATGCGCAGACATCTAACAATATAAAATTATGACCCTCAACCCTCATCATAACTTTAGAATTTGAGTGCAACGGAAGGGATCTTTGACGAATCCAAGTTCAAAACCCTTAGACCTCGCATTTTTTGAAGGTCAAGTCACAGAAAATTTTAATTTCAGAAAAATGAAGCATGAACCTAATCATTCGTGTCAAGCCAAGTATGCATGAAGGTTTCTATCAATTGTTAAGAGGGATGAAACCCCAACAATCAGTAATGATAGTAACCAAAACCTCTTAAATAAATTGTACAAGTATTTTGTCACAACCACAAGTTACTATATTATTCTTTTTCTTTTGGAAAGACAGTCTTGAATTTGGTACCTCCAATAGTTCGATTGCACGCCATTTATCATCACCAAGCTCGGATCTTCGAGATATTTGCTAATTTATTGGGAATATCGAAACTCTACTCTCTTTTTAAAATTATTTTTTTTCTAGCAAACTTTACATGTGCTGATAACTATCAGTTGGCTCTATGGTTATTTTCTCTACTACTATATCCCACCATAACCAAGAGATTAGCATAAGAAGAACTTAACACTTCCGCAATCATCATTCCATTTGCATCATATACAAGAGGCATAAACATATATAACTCTGTAGAGCAATTTAAAATAAAAATAAAAATCAGAGGAAAGTGTTGGGAAAAGTGGTGCTGTTTAGACTGAATTTAACAATAAAATTAGATTTTAAACAGTTGATAAAAATCAGATAATAGCCGAACAATATTATAACTCGAAAATAAAATTAATTTAAAAAAAAATAAATCGAGTTTAGAAATACGGCCTGATGATCGAAGTATGCACTACGCATTATCCCAAGAATCTAATTACCCCATCTCATACAAGGCTTTGTGGCAATGGATCTTGGAGATACGACGACCCTCGGTCAAGTGACCTCCTTCTCGTCGGCACGATGATAATCACATTTTATTATAATTTTATACCCTCATTATTTATTTTATATGAATAAATATACCACTAATAATTGCTTTTATCTTTAATTGCAGGTTAATGAAGAATAAATTCCAAAAATCTCATCTCTTTTCTCGAGTGAAATATTTGATTTTAAAAAGCCCAAAAGCCCAAATGTCCCAAAGCATCCATGACAGCTCCTCCTATTTTTTGTTCCTCAAAAATTTGAATTGGACTTGGATGCAAAGAGTTGGAATGAATTGGACATGGATGCAAAGAGTTTGAATGAATTGGACTTGGATGCAAAGAGTTGAAAATCAATTTAATGGACATTGCATCGGTTGCTGCATAAATGAGATGTGGACCGGATTTCAATTTTTTTATGAATTGGACTTCATTTGCCGCTTAGAATTGGACAAGTGGGCTGGAATCTTGAATTGGGCCGGATTTCACATTGTGTTGGCTGCTGGAGATATGGAAAATCAAATGAAGCTCTCTGGGCCAGATCTGTTACAGATGTGGATTTTTATTTTAGACCGGACTTGATATGAATAGGCCGCTGCAGATGTGAAAATTAAATAAATCATATGTTGGGCCGAAAATCATATTTGATTTATTTTAAAAATCAAATAAATCATATTGGCCTCCTATGTTGGGCTAGAGAAGAACAAAAAGCAAATTCAAAGGTGGAGATTATTGCTTGGGGCTTAAGACAAATCCAAGGGCTCATATTCGTTGATGATTACTATAAATAAGGGTAGAGAGTGAGGGGTTAAGGGTGTAAAAATTTTTGTAACTCCTTTTGGAGAGGAGGGCTATTCTTAATTGAGAAGGCCTTCCAAAATTATAACTTTTTGTTGTAATTAATAATAATAATTTTTTTACCACTTTAAATTTTTCTCTTCTTCTCTTTGTTGGATGATGAAGATGAAGATGAAGATGAAGATGGAGAATTATTTGAAGGTTTGCATTTCTTTCCTTTCTCTTTTATTGCTTATTAGTTTAGATTTATTTCTATGCTTATAGTTACATTTTATTTTCTTGTTAAATAGCCAAGAGGCTAGAACCTCTTGCCTTAGATTTATTTCATGCTTATAGAGTAGATTTATTTTCTTGTATTTAATTCTTGTAATTTTATTTTGTAGTTTAGATTTTGTAATTTATTTTGTAGTTAGATTTTAATTTCTTGCACTATTCACCTTGAGTAGGGGTGGTAAATGATCGAATCGAATCGAATACTAAGGTGTTCATATTTGTATTTGTTTAAAATTATCGAATTCGAATGCGGACTCTATTATTCATATATCTAGTTTTTCGAATTCGAACTCGAATACTTGGTATTTGATAAATATTCATGAATATTCACGAATACTTATCGAATATCAAAGTATATTTATTTCGCTAAAGAGTTTAATTTTCAAATAGTATTAAAATTTATAAATAAAAATTACTTCTTTATAATATATGATGTATATATATTTAAATCAAAATTTTAATTAGAAAACAGATTTAAGATTATTTAAGTCATAAAATCTATATATAAAACTTAAGTAGAAATGGTAAGTGGGTTAAAAATATGATATCATATGTGTAATAATACAAATAATAAGCTGTGATCAAATTTTAAACGAATATTTAATAGATAAACAAATCGAATATACATCTGGTTAAATTCTATTCGTTAATAAACTCGAATACTAAAAAATATTTGTTTAGTGATAAATGAACTATCGAATCGAATATGATTGAATAGTTATTCGAACAATTATTGAACCATTTATTAATTATTTGGTTCATTTCCACCCCTAACCTTGAGGCTAGAACCCTCTTGGGTTTAGTTTTTCTTTTTGTTTATTTTTATTTTGTTTGATTCACCTTTAGGCTAGAACCCTCTAGAGAATCACCATTTTCTAAGAAGTGGGTCCAATTTTAGATTACTCATATCTATAATTGAATCCACCATCTTTAATTTCTTGCATTTTCTTTTATTCTAGAATTTTGTTCTTCATTCTTGATTTTTTATTTGTTTCTTGATTTTATTCATTTTTTCTCCTTCTCACCTTATTGATCATAATCATTCTTTTTCAAATCCACTCTCACTTACACTTTGCACCTATTTACACACCATTTTCACTCTCTCAATCTCTTCACAATCACATTCACTTATCACTCCTACTTGTCACGCACACAACATAAGAACCGATTTTATATTTTCTCCTACAAAACACCTTCCTCGTGGGATCGATATCTTAAATACTATAACTTGACATGGTTGTGCACTTGCAACCTTTTTGGTACACGTTTATGCCGCATCAAGTTTTTGGCGCCGTTGCCGGGGAAGGTGCTTAAGTAGGTTTTAATTATTTTGGTTCTTTAACTTGTGTGTTTTTTGTGAAGGAAACGCTTGAAGCTTGAAGATCGCAGATTGGAGAGCTAGGATTTGAAGATTTGCTTTCGGGTAAGTCCTCTTTCTAGTTTTTAATTCCACCATTTAGCTAATTCTTCACAATTAGAGACAATTAGGACTTAAAAAAAGATTTTATTTTTTGTTAACCATAATAAAATTCACCCTCTACTTTGACATTTACTAACAAGATAATAAATTCAAACAAATACCCCCTTCTCATTTGTTTGATTGTTAATCCTAATTAAAAAAAAAGATTTTTCTTTTCCATCCTTTTTAGTTGCTTTTAATTCATAGGGTTGCATTTCATATTGATAGTAGAAATTCACCAAGTGATTTGAGCATCTTGATTTGACACACACTTAAAAATATCTTTAAAGGCAAAACCCTATAATCAAGATAAGATGAGGGATTTCATCACCCTTTCCTAAGCCCAAAAATCACTAATTCCTCACTTCACAAACCCAAGCCTAATAAAACTCATTAGACGTTGGCCCCTAAGAATTCGAACTCAATAAGGAACAAGAAATCCTTAAGTGAACCGATTTAAGTTTTCTCAGATTAGTTGGTGTCTAAGGCAAGGTTTAGGGGTTGCGTAAAGCGCTCCGCAAGGAAAGAGGTACTTAATTGATCTTTGATCAACCTCTAGTACTATCCTTACCTAGCTAACTACCTGGGTAAAACTTGGATCTTTTTACTGTAGGAGTTTTTGGTTAGGAGCTGGTCTAGTGGAGTTAGGCTAAACCCTAGAATTAGAGTTGATTGAAAAGTGATTGCTTTGATTTGTTTTAGTTAGGATTTTTCTTTTCCTTCTCATTAAAAAAAATTCTTTCTTTCTTTCCTAAAAAAAACTAATTTTTAAAAAAAAATTAATTTGGTGTATGCAAATTTGGGTTCGGGATAATTCTCATCGTTTAATCCGTGTTGAACCAATCCAAGAAATGGCAAATCAACCAGTTCTTCAGGATATGTGCTATCCTATTAGGAATACAATCCCCTCGTGCATTAGGCTCCCCGAAACAAATGGAATAAATTTTGAGCTTAGACCGCAATACATAAACATGCTTCCCAAATTCCTTGGTAATGAAACAGAAGACGCATATATTTTTATTTCGGAATTTGAGGAAGTGTGTATTATGATTAAAATGAGAGAATTAAATGAAGATGCGGTTAAGCTTAGATTTATTCTATTTGCTCTTAAGGATAAAGCTAAAAAATGGCTGTACAGCTTACTAACAAATTCCATCTCAACTTGGGATGAATTTGTCACCGTTTTTCTTAAGAAATTTTTCCCTATTCATAAAACGGTAAAGCTTAGGAACAGCATTCAAAACTTTAAAATTATCCCGGGAGAACCTTTTTGGAAGTATTTTGACCGATTTAAAGGTCTTCTCATCCAATGTCCTCATCACGGTTTAGAAAAATGGCGATTGTGCTAAATAATTTATGAGGGATTAGATTATTCTGTAAAAACTTCCTTAGAATCAATGTACCACGGGGATTTTACGAGGAAAAATGCTGATGAAGCTTGGGAGTTTTTGGAGTCTTTCTGAAAAAACAATGCAATGGGAACAATGCGATAATAGGGTTTCATCAGTTCCCCATTCTAAGTCTAGTGGTCTTTCCTTGGAGTCAAACATTGCTTCTGAAGCGAAGATGACGATAATTCTGCGGAGGTTAGAAGCCTTAGAAATTAAGGAACGAGCTCCAGCTCAACTCAATCATGTTTCTTTCCCAGGATGTCACAATTGTCAGTCTTCTACCCATGTTTCAGAGGAATGCCCTCTCCTAGGAAACAACAACGTATTAGAACAGATGAACGCTACATTCTAGCACCCTAGAAATGATCCATTTTCTCCAACCTATAATCCAGGTTGGAGAAATCATCGTAACTTTGCATGGAATCAAGAAAATTCTCCCGGAACTCAAAACTTCACTCCCGCTTTGACCCAACATTTTCCTAGGGGAAACACAGTTCCGTTCAATTCTCATTCACAATTTCAACAACCCAATCTGTCATATCAAAATCAGTCTCCTCTTCATCAAGCTGTAATTCAGACTCCTCACAATCCAGATCAGGATAAACGTCTCAATGTCTTGGAAAGGGGTTTAGAAACCATAATTAAGGCCTCTACTCAAACCACGAATATGTTGACTCAAACGTCTAGCACGCTGAATTCCTTCATGCAATCAACCGGACAAATGCTCAACTCCAACACTCAAGCTATAGCTAGATTAGAATCCCAACTTGGTAAACTAGCTAGTGTCGTGAGTGAAAGAGAGAAAGAAAAATTTTCAAGTCAACCCGTGGTCAACCCTAAGAACACAGGATGCAGTTCATCCTATGAAGCCCAAGTAAATGCAATCCATTCACTTCGGTCAGGTAGACAGGTCGATAATCAAGTAAGAACTCCTCCAAGTCAAACTCTTGATCCTGTACAAATTCCTTCTCCTTCTCCTTCTGATGAATCTATTCAATAATCACTCCTTACAGATGACCAAGAACCTGAACCCGAACCTGAGCCTGCTTTTGACATGTTTAGACCGGTTGCTCCCTTTCCAGATAGACTCAGGTCTAGGAAACACTCTCCTCAGGAGGAGAAGATCCTAGAAACATTCAAGCAGGTTAAGGTCAACATTCCTCTCTTAGATGTAATTGAACAAATTCCATCTTATGCTAAATTTTTAAAAGAATTGTGCACTAAGAAGAGGCGAATAAATGTTCCAAAAAAAGTCTTTTTAGACGCCAATATCAGTGAAATGCTATCAAATCCTATACCTTTGAAACATAAAGATCCAGGTTCCCCCATCATTTCATGTATCATTGGGAATACTCACATTGATAAGGCGCTGTTAGACTTAGGGGCCAGTGTCAATTTGCTTCCATATTCAGTCTACCAGCAATTAGGTCTAGGTGTACTGAACCCAACCAAATACACCTTACAGTTGGCTGATAAATCTGTCAAGGTCCCTATAGGTGAGTTAGAGGATGTTCTGATTAAGGTTGGAGACTTTATTTTTCCAGTAGATTTTGTAATCTTGGAAACACAGCCTGTTTCCAATCCCAAAGGACAGATACCTATCATCTTAGGACGACCGTTCTTAGCCACTTCTAATGCTCTCATCAACTGTAGAACTGGTCAAATGAAGCTGTCCTTTGGGAATTTGACTGCTGATCTTAATATTTTTAATCCAGGGGACCAACCAAATAATCAGCCTCTAGAAATAAACTACATTCAGGAAAGATCAGAAGAAGAAGAAGAAGAGTCTGATTTGAGTTTTGAGGAAATTTTTGATGAAGAGCTAGAGTTTTTAGAAGAAGCAGATCAGGTCCTTGAGAATAATAAAACTGTGTTAAATATTTGTTGCTTTGAATTAAATTTTGAAGAACTCTTTCTTGATGAACTTAGATTCTTGGAGAATAATCAACAACCAAATTTTCAGAACTTCACAGAAAAATTGGTTGTTAGAAAACAAAACTTCACAGTACAAGAGTCTAAGTTCATTAAGAAATGTACAATGCATGACACCAATAATACCTACCTTACTTTGTTGCAAGAATTACTGAACACCCCGAAATGCTTGGAAATCCACATTATTGATTATATCATTCTGAATTTGTTTAAAATCCAGGGAAAATTTTTCAACAGTAAGGTAGGATTCAATGTAGAACAGGAACTCTTCATGTTGAATATTTCATTCTACATTGTTTATTTTGTTTATTTCAGAATAATAAAAAGAATTTATTCTTCTCTCATGAGAGTTTCTTGTTCAGTTTTCAAAAAAAAGAAAAAAAAGAAGAATAAATTTTTGTTTTCATCCTTCTCAGACCAAAGGTAATTGCAGATTTTTATCAGCGGACCAAATATAAGTGCTTCACTTCTTATCTGCTTTACTTTATGCATCATAGAGTTTGCATTGAGGACAATGCAAAATTTAGGTGTGGGGGTGAGAATTAGTTATTTTTTTTCTCTTTATTTTACATTTTTAGTTATATTTTTTCCCTTTTTCTTTAAAAAAATTTATAAAAATATCGTCACTTGCCAAATTGATAGAGTTATGTAATAATTAATTTATTTGATAAATTTGAAATTTTCTAATCCCTAGTTGGTTATTTACTTAAGTTTACTTTTTATGATAACTCTAAATAAATTTCTTAAGAAATGATTTTCAAAGTAGTATACTTTACTTAAGCCTTAACTTAGACTTTTATTTAAAATAATAAAATTTTTGCATGCTTAACTTAGAGTTGAAAATAATTTTTTCAAAGTGTCTTGATTTACATATTTTCAAAATATATATACATATACAAAAAAAAAATTTTGCAAAAGAAGAGTGCGAAAAATAGGCACAAAAAAAAAACTCTTTAATTCAAGATGATTCTATCTTAGTAAGCCTAAGCTGACCGAGTAATTAAGCCCAAAGAGTATTTCCATACTTAATGACCTAAGTCCATTTGGGTTAGGATCCATTGGCCCAAAACTCGTTAAATTGTCACTTAGAAAGCCCGTTAAAGTAGAAAAAAAATCACCAAGGATGAAAGAGTTTAAAAAAAATGTTTTATGATTATATATATGGTCTTGGAAAATATTTTAAATCAAGCAACTTGAAAATTATTTAAAACAAAGAGATAGCATGTTCTTTTCAAAACTTTTAAATTAAATTTTTAAGTTTGGCTTGGTTTTGTATTGCTACAATGAGAAGATTTTCTTGAAAATATACCTTAGAGTTATATATAAAAAAAAGTTTTCTTGAGTGATAACTGGCCCCAATTAGATTATCTAAAGTTATCAAGTGAATTTAGTTATTTACTGACTTCTTTAATTTGGCAAGTTGACCGAATTTTGTGGGTATATTCATTGTAAACCCTCACGATACTACAACTCATCCACTAGGGTAACCTAGGGGTTTAAAGGTTTGTTGTATGCGCTAAATACAACCGCGATTCCTGCGAAAGTGAGTTTAGAATTTTTTTTATTTTCTTTGCTAGAGGACTAGCAAAAGTTTAGGTGTGGGGGTATTTGATAATCATATTTTATTATAATTTTATACCCTCATTATTTATTTTATATGAATAAATATACCACTAATAATTGCTTTTATCTTTAATTGCAGGTTAATGAAGAATAAATCCTAAAAATCTCATCTCTTTTCTCAAGTGAAATATTTGATTTTAAAAAGCCCAAAAGCCCAAATGTCCCAAAGCATCCATGACAGCTCCTCCTATTTTTTTCTCAAAAATTTGAATTGGACTTGGATACAAAGAGTTGGAATGAATTGAACATGGATGCAAAGAGTTGGAATGAATTGGACTTGGATGCAAAGAGTTGAAAATCAATTTAATGGACATTGCATCCGGTTGCTGCATAAATGAGATGTGGACCGGATTTCATTTTTTTTATGAATTGGACTTTATTTGCTGCTGAGAATTGGACAAGTGGGCTGGAATCTTGAATTGGGCCGGATTTCACATTGTGTTGGCTGCTGGAGATATGGAAAATCAAATGAAGCTCTCTGGGCCAGATCTGCTGCAGATGTGGATTTTTATTTTAGACCGGACTTGATATGAATGGGCCGAAAATCATATTTGATTTATTTTGAAAATCAAATAAATCATATTGTTGGGCTAGAGAAGAACAAAAAACAAATTCAAAGGTGGAGATTGTTGCTTGGGACTCAAGACAAATCCAATGGCTCATATTCATTGATGATTACTACAAATAGGGGTAGAGAGTGAGGGGTTAAGGGTGTAAAAATTTTTATAACTCCTTTTGGAGAGGAGGGCTACTCTTAATTAAGAAGACCTTCCAAAATTATAACTTTTTGTTGCAATTAATAATAATAATTTTTTCACCACTTTAAATTTTTCTCTTCTTCTCTTTGTTGGATGATGAAGATGAAGATGAAGATGGAGAATTATTTGAAGGTTTGCATTTCTTTTCTTTCTCTTTTATTGCTTATTAGTTTAGATTTATTTCTATGCTTATAGTTAGATTTTATTTTCTTGTTAAATAGCCAAGAGGCTAAAACCCTCTTGCCTTAGATTTATTTCATGCTTATAGAGTAGATTTATTTTCTTGCATTTAATTCTTGTAATTTTATTTTGTAGTTTAGATTTTGTAATTTATTTTGTAGTTAGATTTTAATTTCTTGCACTATTCACCTTGAGGCTAGAACCCTCTTGGGTTTAGTTTTTCTTTTTGTTTATTTTTATTTTGTTTGATTCACCTTTAGGCTAGAACCCTCTAGGGAATCACCTTTTTCTAAGAAGTGGGTTCAATTTTAGATTACTCATATCTATAATTGAATCCACCATCTTTAATTTCTTACATTTTCTTTTATTCTAGAATTTTGTTCTTCATTCTTGATTTTTTATTTGTTTCTTGATTTTATTCATTTTTTTCTCCTTCTCACCTTATTGATCATAATCATTTTTTTCAAATCCACTCTCACTTACACTTTGCACCTATTTACACACCATTTTCACTCTCTCAATCTCTTCACAATCACATTCACTTATCACTCCTACTTGTCACGCACACAACATAAGAACCGATTTTATATTTTCTCCTACAAAACACCTTCCTCATGGGATCGATATCTTAAATACTATAACTTGACATGGTTGTGCACTTGCAACCTTTTTGGTACACGTTTATGCCGCATCACACGAGCTTCAAGAAGGCTTTGCGAACTCTTCACAACTTTCAGCAAACAACAGAAGTGTAACAGTAAGAAAATAATTCGAAAAAAGAAGAAGAGAAAGGAACTGTTGTATTTTTCACTATATATTAACTCTTGCGGCTGTAGATTCTGTTATAGGGTTTGAAGCCGTCGTTTAGATCCACATTTTTCTCCCTTTTAGATCCACCATTCACGCCCTATTAAATATGTTAAATATGCTAGCCGTTTGCATTCATCCAGCTACCGGTTTAGATCCTTAATTCTCGCCTATTAATTATATTAACTGTTATCTGTTATTTAGATCCGCCAATCTCGCTCTCCAGATCCACCGATCTCGCTCATTAATGCTTAGCCCCGACTCCGAACCCTTGAGGTGTCGATTCATACCGCATTTCTTGTCGACCAGAGGGTGTCGACTCGTCTTGTTGTGTCGTTCGTTCATTCGTGTTGACTAACACCACCTTTCGTGTCGACCAGAGGGTGTCGACTCGTCCTGTCATCTCGTTCATTCGTTTCGACTAATATCGTCTTTCGATTAGCAAAAAACAAAGGTTCAAAATGTAGCAGGTTAAGGCCCCTCAATCCGGAGCTGCATTCATGTCTGCAGGTTGTGGGCGCGCGCCTCCCGACCCGACCGGAGCCCGGTTCGGTTCGGCGCACGCGTGTGTGGTTTAGAGCATAACCCATATTTTCTTCTAAGCATGGGAGAGAAAGAAAAGGCTTATAAACAACATATCTTCTCATCTCCTTTCTAATGTGGGACTAAACTTTCTCACTACAAAGTCAAGTTTTAAGTTACAACTCCAACAATCCCCCACATAACTTAAAACTTAAAATAATTCAGAAATAAGAGTAAAAATTTTTGAAAATAAGATTGTTGGCTCCCTTATATACTATGTAATAGGTGGAGGTACCTTTCGGTTTGAACCTTCACTTAGTGACAGTTGTATAGAGCCGTGAGAGCTTAATAGACTACGCCTTGAACCAGTCTCATTTATCGGATTTCTATATAAAACACATATAGTATAGTTTTGAAGAATTCTAAATGGGATGTGTGTTACTAGGAAGCAGCCCTAATCCCATAGTCACGGCCTCACAACTACACACATATAGGTGAATCCTAATAAGGATGCGAGCAAGTAAGCATCCTGCCTCATGGGTCTTGGATTCATTAAGAGTTAAACTCAACCTTTCACTTGCTTTTTATGAGCACTGATCATCCTAGGGATAGGAGCAAATAAATTCAGTGCTCCTCACAATTAATCACTCGTCTAGTTTGTTTCTACCCATTGAACCTTTGCGATGTTGGTTGCTACTGCAGTTATTTTTCTTATAGACTTAACCTCATCCCCCTCAATGATTCTAGGATCACTGCTCTAGATAAGCCTTTAGTTAAATGATCTGCAAGATTTTTCTCTGATCTTATAAAGTCTAAGATTATTACATGATTTTTCATCTTATATCTCAAGGATTTATGCCACACTTTCAAGTGCTGATTCATTTTTACATTTGCATTCTCTTGGTGACATTTGTCAATCGCTGACCTGCAATCACAATGAATAGAAATAGCTGGTAATGGTTTTTGCCTTAATGGAAGTTCAGTTAGTAAATTTTTTAATCATTCAGCTTCTATACTAGTAGTATCAAGAGCTATCATTTCTAATTCCATTGTACTTCTAGCCATTACAGTTTGTTTAGTAGATTTTCATGAAACGGCTCCTCCTCCTAAAAGGAACACAAATCCAATAGTAGATTTTACATCTACTGAGTCACTAATCCAATTTGCATCTGAGTATCCTTCTAATACAGATGGATAACCTTTATAATGTAAACCATAGTTCATAGTTTCTTTTAGATACCTCAAAATTTTTTCTAGAGCATCCCAATGACTCTTATCAAGATTTGATGTATATCTATTAAGTCTATTTACTGCATAAGAAATGTCAAATCTGGTGCAGTTTGTCAGGAATCCTAATGATCCAATTATTTGTGCATATTCTCTTTGTAATTGAGGATAACCTGTATTTTCTTTAGATGTACATTAGGATCATATGGAGTAGAAACAGATTGACAATTTGGATCATAAAAATTCTTGAGGATTTTCTCTATGTAGTGTGATTGTGATAGCACATACACATTCTCATTCTTCAAGATTTTAGTGTTAAGAATTAGGTCAGCAAACCTAAATCTTTCATGTCAAATTTTTGTGATAAGAAGTATTTGATTTCATTTATGGTTTGTATGTTAGAACCAAAAATAAGAATGTCATTAACATATAAGCATAAAATCATAATTTTATTGTTATTGTTTATTTTATGATATACACACTCATCTGTTTGATTAATTTCAAATCGATAAGATAGTATGATCTTATCAAATTTCATATGCCATTGTTTTGGAGCTTGTTTGAGGCCATATAGTAATCTAATAAGCTTGCATAATTTCTTCTCTTGTCCAAAAGTAACAAATCCCTCGGATTGATCCATATAATTTTTTTTATCTAAATCTCCATTTAAGAATACAGTTTTAACATCCATTTGATGTATTATTAATTTATGAATGGATGCTAGAACCATAAGGACTCTAATGGTAGTAATCATAGCTACTGGAGAATATATATCAAAATAATCAATACCAGATTTTTTGGTGTATCCTTTAGCTACTAATTTGGCTTTATATTTATCTATTGTTTTATCAGGTCTGAGTTTCTTTTTGAATACCCATTTACATCCTATAGTTTTGCATCCTGAAGGAAGATCAGTGAGTTCCTAAGTATGGTTTTGAACTATAGATTGAATCATTTATAGCTTCCTTCCAAAATGGAGCATCTACTGATTTTATTGCATACTCAAATGTAATTGAAAAATCTTCTAAAAGTAATGCATAGAAGTCAGTTCCCAAGTATGGTTTTGAACTATAGATTGAATCTCATCATTTATAGCTTCCTTCAAAAATGGAGCATCTACTAATTTTATTACATCCTCAAATGTAATTGAAAAATCTTCTAAAAATAATGCATAGAAGTCTTCATGGACCTTTTCTACTCTAGATCTCTTACTTCTCCTAGGTTCTTCTAGATTTACTAGTGGTCTGATTTGTCTAGAACTAGTTTCATCTTGGTTAGAACTAGGATCTGTATTGCTAGAGTTAGGATCTGTGTTGTTTACTCTGATTTTGTAAGGAAAAATATTTTCAAAGTAATGTGCATCTCTAGCTTTAATAATGGTGTTGTTGGCTACCTCATTAATGTCAAGAGTTGATTATTAAAAATCTATTTGCATTACTATCAGAAGCATATCCAATAAAGATTCCATCTACAGTTTTAGGGTCAATCTTCTTTCTCTTATTTTCAGGTATCTTAACTTTTGCTAAGCACCCCCACACTTTTAGGTGATCTAAATTAGGGTTTCTATTCTTCTAAATTATGTAAGGGGTTTATTCGAATTCTTGAATGGAATTCTATTTAGTATATGGCAAGCAGTCATGAGGGCTTCTCCCCACAGATTCTCTAGGATACCAAAATTAATTAACATTGAGTTTATCATGTCCATTAGTGTTCTATTCTTTCTCTCAGCTACTCCATTAAATTGAGGTGTATATGGAGCAATTATTTCATAAATAATTCCATTCTCTTCATATAATTGTTTTAGTTCATTAGAAGTGTACTCACCACCTCTATCTGATCTTAGTATTTTAATTTTTCTATCCAATTGATTTTCAACTTCTGCTTTGTATATTTTAAATTTATTTATCACTTCATCTTTGGTCTTAATTAAGTAGAGATAATAATATTTAGAACAGTCGTCTATGAAAGTTACGAAATATTTGTTACCCCCTCTAGATGTTCTTCCTGAATCACAGACATCACTATGGATGAGTTCTAATATCTCAGAATATTTATCAATGGTTTAGAAGGGTTTCTTAGGAAGTTTAGCTTCTACACATATTCACATTTTTTATTATCTTTTATATTAAGCTTTGGAATTATATTGAGTTGCATCAATTTTTTAATTGAATTATAATTGACATGTCCTAGTCTTTGATGCCAAGTGATACATGGTTCAATATTCAAAGCCATTGGAGATGCAGGAGTAGAGTTCTTAACATTCAATTTAAAAATATCATCACATAGAAATCTTTTTCCAATAAAATTCAATCCCTTAGTTATTACAACTTTATTTGATTCAAAAACAAAGTTTGTAGCCTTGTTGCACTAATAAAGATCCGCTAAACAAATTTCTCCTGATGCCTGGTACATGGTGGACATCATGTAGGATCAAAGTCTTATCTGAAGTGAGCTTAGGTTGATCCGGCCTATTTCAGATACAGTAACCACATCATTATTTCTCATTGTCACAGTTCCTCTACTTGAGACCTGATAAGTGAAAAATATAGATTGATTAGAGCAAACGTGAATATTAGCTCCAGTGTCAATCCACCAATCATTTGTTTGAAAAGTCATGTTTACTTCAGGAGTGAAGAGAACAAACCTGAAAGCAGTCTCAGCTGAACTGAAAGTCACCATGTTTACTTTTGACTTATTAGGTGAAGGTCCTCCTTTCCTAGACTTGGGTGGTTTTGTATTCTTATAAAAACAGTCCTTTGCAAGATGGTTGGTTCGTCCACAAACAAAACAGGCTCGACGTTCAGCTCCTTCCTTCTTTTGAATGTGGATAGGATTCTTAGTTTGATGAAATGATTTCTTCTTAAATGTTTTATTTTGATTTTGATGAAAGGGATGTTTCTTGTGATTGGGAAATTATTTGGATTCAATATTGTTTATTTTGGGTTCTTTGGGTTCGAATTTTGTCACATTTTTCTCCCTGAGCCTATGTTGCTCTTCGATTCTAATGGCATTCAACACTTGTTCTAAGGTAAGATCTCCTTGGGTATGATTAAGGTTTTTGGCTAAATCTGACTAGGACTCAGGAAGTTTATCTATAAGACATGCTATCTGAAACGTTTCATCTAAGATAGATCAATTCATTTTCAGTTGGTTAACAATAAGTTCGAATTCATGAATTTGCTCATTCATTGGTTTAGAATCTACCGTTTTGAATTTGTTAAAATCAATGGCTTTAAATCTTTTAATTCCTGTATCATCTAAATCATACTTTTTTCTCTAATGTTTCCCACAAAACTTTAGCATTAGTGATAGTGTAATATATATCATATAATCTATCAGATAAGGCTCCTAATATTCTGTGTAGACAATGATACTCTATCTCTTGAGGTGTTCTCGAGATAGGAATGGAACCTGTGGAGGAAGATTGCCTAGTGATTGGTCTAGATGAAGATGGGTTGTCGGGTTCAATTGCAGTTATTAAATTTTGAGTTGTTAACAAACATATCATTTGGTTTTACCAACGACGAAAATTGTTCCCATCAAACTTCTCTAGTTTGGCTGACAGGATTTCAATTGTAGCCATGATCTGATGATGAATAAATGATTTTTTTATTATGATGCAGCATACATAACTTAGGCACTCAATCAACAAAAACATCAAGTAGTACAACGGGTCAGTGTTATGACATATAAACTGCATTATCATAAGAAACGAAATACGAAACAGAATACTAAACATGATATTATTCTAAACAGTACAATTAGATTCTTAGATTGTTGGGAAAAGTGGTGCTATTTAGACTGAATTTAACAAAAAATCAGATTTTATATAGTTGATAAAAATCAGATAATAGCCGAACAATATTATAACTTCAAAATAAAATTAATTTTAAAAAAAAATGAATCAAGTTTAGAAATACGGCCTGATGATCGAAGTGTGCACTAAGTACTGTCCCAAGAATCTAATTGTCACATCTCGTACAGGCCTTCGTGACAATGGATCTTAGAGATATGACGATCCTCGGTCAGACAACCTCCTTCTCATCGACACGAGCTTCAAGAAAGCTTTGTGAACTCTTCACAACTTTCAGGGAACAACAGAAGTGTAATAGTAAGAAAATAAATCGAAAAGAGAAGAATAGAAAGGAACTATTGTATTTTTCATTATATATTAACTCTTGCGGTTGTAGATTCTTTTACAGGGCTTGAAGCCGTCATTTAGATCCATATTTTTCTCCCTCTTAGATCCACCATTCACGCCTTATTAAATATGTTAAATATGCTAGTCGTTTGCATTCATCCAGCTACCGGTTTAGATCCTTAATTCTCGCCTATTAATTATGTTAACTGTTATCTGTCATTTAGATCCGCCAATCTCGCTCGCCCATTAATGCTTAGCCCCGACTCCGAGCCCTCGAAGTGTCGACTCAAACCGCATTTCGTGTCAACCAGAGGGTGTTGACTCGTCCTGTTGTCTCGTTCGTTCATTCGTGTCGACTAACACCACCTTTCGTATCGACCAGAGGGTGTCGAGTCGTCCTGTTGTCTCGTTCGTTCCTTTCGACTAATATCGTCTTTCGATTAGGAAAAAACAAAGATTCAAAACGTAACAAGTTAAGGCCCCTCAATCCGGAGCTGCATTCGTGTCCGTGTCACGAACCGCCCCATTTTGGCTCAATTGGGTGCATTTGGACTCACTTATTCATGGTTGGGTCCATGAAGATCCTAGGGTTTTCTAGAGTTTTCTTGCATAATTAAAGGTATGATAAATATCGTGTATCTAGAAGATTCTAGGAAAGTCCCATGTAAATATCTAGGGAGATATTTTAGGAGAAGAGTCTAGAGACTCAATCCTAATCATTGTTTGTAGGAATAATCTAGAATGTTTATCATAGCCATTCATTGTAAGTTAGCATTGCCTATAAATAGCGGCTAAGGCATTTCATTTGTATCAAGCAAGAGTTGCTAAGTAATAAGCAATAAGAGCTTCCACTTCCACTCTCGAGTGTTCTGTTCCATTCTCTTGAGTGAATGTTTGAGGGATTAAGCTGACTTAGCCATTCTAGTGAGGGAAAAAGTGACTAAGTGCCGCACGGGTTTGAACAAGATTCGTGGTGAAAGAATCAGCCCGTGACATTTGGTATCAGAGCCAAGGTTCGAAAGTGATAATGTCGAGCTCCGACCTTCGTTCCGAAGTACTTGGTGTGGTGGATCCGAAGGATGTTCCAAGGCAACGTAGGGATAAATCTCGTGACATCATGACGACGTTGGAGGCACGGTTGGCTAAGGTGGAGCTTACCGTGGCGGATAAGATGGAGGCTTTCGATGAGCGCATCGAGAAGTTGGAGTCTGCAGGAGACGAACTTCGGGAGGAGATGCAGTCGGCCTTGAATTCCGCCGTCGACATGCTACAGCAAGGGATCACATCCGTACGTGAGGAGTATGCATTCTTACGGAGCCAAGGAGAAATGTTCCTGAAGGAAATGGCTGAATTTAAAGAAAAGTTTAGCCAATATGATGCTATCTTAGCAACTCGAGGTATGATCTCACAACCTTTCATGGCTAAAGATACTCCTAAACCGAAGTCGTATAAAGGAGCTAGGGGTGCTCGGGAGATTGATAACTTTCTATGGAACATGGAAGTATACTTCAATGCTGCCGGATATAGGGATGATGCAGCCAAGCTCCAAGCCATACCTCTCTATCTCGAGGACATCGCTACATTGTGGTGGCGTAGACGATGCGAGGATATGAAAAAGGGCACGTGCTCCATCACTACTTGGGAAGAATTCAAGGCAGATTTGAAGCGGCAATTCTACCCGGAGAATGCTGAGGACGAGGCCCGAGGTAAACTTCGTCGCCTTACTCAAAAAGGTTCAATTCGTGATTACGTGAAAGAATTTTCAGAATTGCTGCTGGAGATCCCGGACATGGACGAGAAGGACTCTCTATTCTCGTTCATGGATGGCCTCGCGGGATGGGCCAAGATGGAGTTACAAAGACGTGGCGTCCAAACTCTTGCCCAAGCAATGCAAGTAGCCGAGTCGCTGATCGAGTTCAAGAAAGTGAACGACTCGTCCAAGCCAAAGGATAAGAAGGATAAGCCTACTAAAGGTGGGGGAGAGAAGGATAAGCCATCCAAAGAGTTCCCACCTAAGTCAACGTCCGAGAAGGGTAAGTCCTATGACAACTCTAAAGGAGGTGACCGTTCAAAAAAGTTGGCATGCTACTTCTGCAACGGTCCACATAAGGCCATGGACTGTCCCAAGAGAGCCAATCTTGCGGCCCTAGTTCAGAGGGAAGAGGAGAAGCAAAATGAGGAGACCCGAATCAGCTCACTTCGCCTCCTCAATGCGATCAAGGCAAAAGTGGATGCAAGACCTCGAGGGACGATGTTCATCGAGACAACCATTTCCGGCAAGACCTTTAAGGCCCTTCTGGATACAGGTGCTTCTCATCTCTTGGTTTCTCGCGATGTTGCTAGTAGGTTGAATCTTAAGATCACCAAGGGAGGGGGTGTCATCAAAGCTATCAATTCAAATCCCACTCCTATCGCTGGCGTGGCTCAGAAGGTGGATGTGAGCATCGGAGAATGGTGCGGCCAAGAAGACTTGACGGTCGTGACCATGGATGACTTTGACGTAGTGCTTGGCTTGGAATTTTTGGACAATGTTAAGGCCGTGTTGGTTCCATACACCAACACAATGTGCATCCTAGAGGGCAATGCGTGCACAGTTCCGATCAAGCGCGAGAGTGTGACTTCTAAAATGCTCTCGGCCTTACAAGTGTCTAAGGGCGTTCGTCGACATGAGCCAACTTTTATTGCTACAGTCAAGGTGGAGGAAGACTCACACCAAGGAGAAGACGTGCCCAAGGAAATCCAATGTGTCTTGGAGGAGTACCAAGACATCATGCCCGCTAAGCTGCCTAGTAAGCTTCCACCTAGAAGAGAGTTAGATCACAAAATCGAGCTTGAGTCTGGAACTCGTCCCCCAGCCAGGGGTCCTTATCGCATGGCACCACCGGAGTTGGAGGAACTTCGGAAACAACTGAAGGAGTTACTGGATGCCAGATACATTCGCCCGTCCAAAACTCCATATGGTGCCCCGGTGTTGTTCCAGAAGAAGCATGATGGGTCATTGCGGCTATGCATAGACTACCGGGCATTAAACAAGATCACGGTGAAGAACAAGTATCTCATTCCTCTGATTGAGGACTTATTCGATAGATTGGGGCAGGCAAGGTACTTCACTAAGCTTGACTTGCGCTCGGGATACTATCAAGTGCGGATTGCTGAAGGAGATGAACCAAAGACGACATGTGTAACCAGGTACGGCTCTTATGAATTCCTGGTTATGCCGTTCGGTCTCACTAATGCTCCAGCAACATTCTGCACCATGATGAACAAAGTGTTGGAGCCTTTCTTAGACTATTTCGTGGTGGTCTACTTGGACGACATTATGATGTATAGCCAAACCATGGACGAGCATGTGGAACACTTGAGGTAGGTGTTCCAGGCGCTTAGAAGTAATGAGCTCTATGTGAAGAGAGAAAAGTGCTCGTTCGCACAGGAAGAGGTGGTCTTCTTAGGCCACATCATTGGAGGAGGCAAAATCCGCATGGACCAAGCTAAGGTACGAGCTATACTAGAGTGGGAGCCTCCTACCAAGGTGACTGAGCTGCGATCATTTCTGGGCTTGGTGAACTACTACCGAAGATTCATCAAGAGCTACTCAGCATTAGCGGCTCCACTGACAGACTTGCTGAAGAAGAATCAGGCATGGGATTGGAGTTCAAAATGCCAGAGGGCATTCGAAGGTTTGAAGAGAGCTGTGACGGAGGAACCAGTTCTCGCCCTTCCTAACTTCAGCAAGCCCTATGAAGTGCACACTGATGCGAGTGACTTCGCAATTGGAGGGGTGTTGATGCAAGAGGGACACCTCGTGGCCTATGAGAGTCGAAAGTTAAATAACACCGAGAGAAGGTACACCGTTCAAGAGAAGGAGATGACGGCCGTGATCCACTGCCTTAGAGTTTGGAGGCATTACCTACTTGGGTCCAAATTTATAGTGAAGACGGACAATGTGGCCACCAGCTATTTCCAGACTCAAAAGAAGTTATCTCCTAAGCAGGCACGATGGCAGGACTTCTTGGCAGAGTTTGACTATGTGCTCGAGTACAAACCGGGAAAAATCAACTTAGTGGCAGATGTGTTAAGCCGGAAGGCGGAACTTGTTACTATGGTGAGTCATCCTCAGAACATCTTACTTGACCGAATTAAGGAGGGTTTGTCTCATGATCCTAAGCCAAGAACATGGTGGAGTACGCAAAAGAAGGCAAAACTCGAAGGTTCTGGCTAGATGGAGACATACTTTATACAAAAGGGAGACGGGTGTATGTGCCATTGTTCGAAAATTTAAGGCGGGAGATCCTTAAAGAATGCCATGACTCTCAATGGGCGGGACATCCAGGTGTGCACAGAACTCTAGCTCTTGCATAAGAGACATATTATTGGTCTCGCATGAGGGATGATGTTGAGGCCTATGTGAAGACTTGTCTTGTGTGCCAACAAGACAAGACAGAGCAGAGAGCACCGGCCGGACTGTTAGAGCCATTACCTATTCCAGAGCGACCTTGGGAGAGCATTTCCATAGATTTCATCATGGGTCTGCCAAAGTCAGATGGATGCAACATTATTATGGTGGTGGTTGACCGGTTCTCTAAATACGGTATTTTCATTCCAGCCCCAGCTAAGTGTCCAACCGAGGTAGCAGCGCCACTATTTCTGAAGCATGTGGTGAAGTATTGGGGGCTACCAAAGTCCATCGTAAGCGATCGGGATGGTCGCTTCACAGGGAGATTCTGGACAGAGCTCTTCAAACTCATGGGGTCAGATCTAAACTTCTCCACTAGCTTTCATCCTCAGACAGATAGCCAGACAGAGCGGGTAAATGGCTTGTTGGAGGTATACTTGAGATACTATGTGAGTGCCAACCAGCAGGATTGGGCGAAGCTACTGGACATAGCTCAATTCTCCTACAATTTGCAAAGGAGTGAGTCTACCGGGAGGAGCCCATTCGAGATCGTCACAGGTCAACAACCACTCACTCCAAATGCTATTGCTACAGGTTATAAGGGAAATAGCCTAGCCGCTTACCGATTTGCTAAGGGGTGGCAAGATCAGAACGAATTGACACGCTCGTGCTTGAATAAGGCGGCAAAGAAGATGAAGAAATGGGCCGACAAGAAGCGAAGACATATGAAGTATCAAATTGGAGACTTGGTCCTTGTCAAGCTCTCTACATTGGATCGACATAAAGGGCTACACAAGAGCTTGATACGCAAGTATGAGGGCCCATTTCCAATCGAGAAGAGAGTTGGGAACGTAGCTTACAGGGTAAAGCTTCCTCCAACCGTGAAATACCATCCGGTCTTCCATGTGAGTATGTTGAAGCCATATCATGAGGATGCGGAAGATCCAGATAGAGGAAAGTCTAGTCGAGCGCCAACAGGAACTCGCATGGAGTTCGACAAGGAGGCCGAAGAAATTCTTACGGATAGGACGGTTCGTGAAGCCAACAACCACCCAAGGTAGAGTACTTTGTGAAGTGGAAAGGCTTACCCGACAGTGAGAACAGTTGGGAACCGGCGCGATCTTTATGGCAGTTTGAAGACTTGATCGAGAAGTTTCGCCAGGAGAAGACTAAGCGATGAGGGCATCGCTCGGATAGGTGGGGGAGAATGTCACGAACCGCCCCATTTTGGCTCAATTGGGTGCATTTGGACTCACTTATTCATGGTTGGGTCCATGAAGATCCTAGGGTTTTCTAGAGTTTTCTTGCATAATTAAAGGTATGATAAATATCTTGTATCTAGAAGATTCTAGGAAAGTCCCATGTAAATATCTAGGGAGATATTTTAGGAGAAGAGTCTAGAGACTCAATCCTAATCATTGTTGTAGGAATAATCTAGAATGCTTATCATAGCCATTCATTGTAAGTTAGCCTTGCCTATAAATAGGGGCTAAGGCATTTCATTTGTATCAAACAAGTGTTGCTAAGTAATAAGCAATAAGAGCTTCCACTTCCACTCTCGAGTGTTCTGTTCCATTCTCTTGAGTGTTTGAGGGATTAGGCTGACTTAGCCATTCTAGTGAGGGAAAGAGTGACTAAGTGTCGCACGGGTTTGAACAAGATTCGTGATGAAAGAATCAGCCCGTGACATCCGCAGGTCGTGGGCGCGCGCCCCCCGACCAAACCCGAACCAGGCCTGGTTCGGTTCGGCACGCGCGTGTGGTGTGGAGCATAACCCATATTTTCTTCTAAGCATAGTAGAGAAAGAAAAGGCTTATTTTTATAAACAATCTATCTTCCCATCTCCTTTCCAACGTGGGACTAAACTTTCCCACTACAAAGTTAAGTTTTAAGTTACAACTCCTACAGAAAGCTCATAATCCCAAATTGAGAATTTGCAATATGAATGAAATCACCAAGACACAAAAGCAGTTCTTTTCCAGGGAAAATATTTTGACAGTAGCTTATATAAAAATGCGAATTTTTTTATTACAAAAACCATGGAAAGACGGAACTTCGGTTTTCAGGAAAGGAAGTACCAAAACAGCAAAAGGAAAAATCTTACTCCAACGTCGAGAATAATAACATCAGACTCCTGAGCCGACCCCTCTCCAACCCCCACCGCGGAAGACTCCGACCCCCCTCCACCCCCGTCGCCATCGGAGTTCCCATGTCCTCCCCCTCCGCCGCCACCGCCGCCGCGGCCGGAACTGAAAGAGGCCGTCGAAATCGAGGCCATTCCCCGCCACGGCGAAATGAATCTTCGAGGGCCTCTGAGTAATTTTCCAGCTAGAGAGGCAAAGAGGAGGTCTCGTGACCTGCGGGGGTTAAAGCCGTTGAAGCATCTGGGGTGAGATGGGATGGATTTGGGGGGGAGGAGGTGGTAGGGTTTTCGGGGGAATTTTAGGGTTTTGGAGAGGGCGAGTAGGGGTATTGTGGGAAGATTTGTGGACTCCATTGTTGGGTTTGGTAGAGAGAACCTCCCTCTCTCTCTCTCTCTCTCTCGGGTTGAAATGGATGGGGAGCGGGAGATGGAGAAAGAGAGGGTGTGGGTCGAGGAGTGAGGGTAGGCCTGGGTTCTAGCTTATTAGCACGTGAGATGCGGGTGCGGTCAACTGTTGCTGTCGTGCTGGAAGGGGAGCGTGTGTGTATCATTCCCTGCGGCCAAATAGCGAATAGGGTGTCTCCGGAACGAGGAAATGAATTAAATAATTAGAAACCGAAGAGCAATATTTTTTTTTATTTTTTCAAAATGCGGAAAATTGCTGTCTGCTATGATACGACGAAAAATATGTTTGAGGATGGGCTAAACGAGCGTGAATACTGTACAAAGCACGACATTTTTTTCTCCGCTATAGTAATCTCAGTTTAAATGCTATGTTTTTTTTTAAATTTTTTTGAATTGCTATAGTATCCCACCACTGTTACAATATTCTCTTGTGCTACAGTGTTTTTTCAAAAAACGCAATGTGCAGTTTCATGCTGCTACAGTAAATGTTACTGTAACTTTTTGTTGTAGCATGAATAGTGGATCTTGAGTTCTCCCATTTGTATAGAGGAATAGATTATCACATTGGTATTTAATGTTAACTCTTTAACTAGTAACGTGTATTTATTGTCTTTAATGAGAATAAGTTGAAAAGAGTAACCATTTTTGCCAATAAGACCTTCAACGATAATAAGGTACAAGAAGCGACGCTTTTGCCAGTAAAACATATCTTGTTACTAGCGATGATATTTGAGCAATCCCCCCCCCAACCCACCTCATGTCCTCCCCCCTCTCCCTCTTCTACCATTACTCCACCTCACCTCCTTCCTCTTTTTACCTCCTTCATCAGCTCTTTTTCATAGGACAAGGCTCGACATAGGAGTCGAAAAAACGCATCAGGTCAATACTAGATTTAACGGCAATAGCGTGAAGAGATGAAATGGAGGAGATATGAAAAAATAGGTTGAAGAGCGAAGTGCGAAGGAGAAAGAGAAGTGAGAGAATCGGAGACTATGACGAAACATCAGGTGAAAACAATCAAGGACAATAAAAAGGGAGGAGGGAAGAGAAGGGGTGGATGCAGGGTATAGAGGGAAGCAAAGGAGGAGAGGGAAAGCAACAATAATAAGAGGAAGAGAGTAGAATAGAGAAAGGAAAGGAGATAAAGTGGGAGGGAGGAGAGAGCGAGAGAGAGATTGGGTTTGTTTTCAAGAAAATGAAGTTTGAGGGGTAAATTTATAAATATGAAAGATTTGAATGATATATATGCAAAAAAAACTCTTAATTGGCCCCTCACAATGAGTACTTTTTATGCATTATTAGTTGAGATGCACATACAATGCATGTGATTGAATATCATGATTATGTAAATTAATAAAAATAGAATAAAAATAAAAACAAAATATTTTTTGTGTGAAATTGATCATCAACTCAATAATCACTCTTTCAAATAAACTCAGACTGTTGTCACGTGATCTACTATTTATGAGTTATAAACACATTGATTTAGTACAACATCTATGTTTATTAGTATGTTGAAGTCTTCAAAAGATGGGTGATGATTCAATTCACAAAGAAATTTTGCATATGGATTTACTTACAATATATTCATTAAACTTTTAGTTGTGGTTTGACTCATATTTACATTAACTTTTAGTTATGATTTCACTCATATTTACATTATCTAATATTCTCATTCAATTGTATAGCTCATTTTCCATTTCATATATGTAAAAATGAAAGTATAAAGAATTATATTCTTGCAAAATTAGTGCAGGGAGATTATGACAAATTTCGCTATATGCTCTAAATATAAAAAAATTCCTTTAATGCAATGCCCCTATCAAATCTTACCCCAAACGGTGTGAATAAAAAATGCTATTATAACTCACTTGTTTGGGGCAATTGTATTGTATATAGAACATATACAGTAATTTCGTGTATTTTCTAGTTTTGACTACAAAATATGCAAGAGTGGTAGTCCGGTGTATTTTCTAACTTTAATTACTTTTGTAATTAATGTCCACTAATTACACTGGACTATTAGTCCCGTATATTTTAAAGATGATTATTTGCAAAGCCGACCTCTTTTTTGCCAGTCTTGACGATGCTGCAAAAAAGATGCCAATTTTGTTAATTATTATGTAAAACAGTCTCTTTTTGCTAATACTTTTATAAAGTGATGTTTATAAAAATTCTCCTAAAATAAACTATTAATTCAAAATATAAAATGGGCGAAAAGACCTAAACATTACAGTGATTAATTGACCCATAAATAGGGCGAAGTAATAATTGAAAGAAAAGTATATTTAAATTGAATCTAACAAGGCATTTCACAGAATGAAACATGAAATAGATCCAAAAAATTATTAAAAAAATAATTAAAGAAACTAAATAAAAAAATATGAGATCGAATGGATAGAGGGAGAGAAAACCTCACCGACATGAATTCTATTTCTGTCTGAACATGATAGCGAAATGAGTGGAGAATGAGCAAAGAGAAAAGTGAACAGAATAGGTGCATGATAGAGTGGGCATGCTTATACAAGTGGGCATGCTTATATAATTAGGTTCTTAAGATATTTGTGTTGAAATCTTAAATACATACATATTAGTCCCTAACATCTCTGTAATTACTCATTTACAACGATATAACTATTCAATATTAAATTATTTTTTATTATATAAGATTATATGACCCTTTTTAATAAATTATAAAATATATATATGGAAACCTCGATGCTTATAGCGAGTAGTTGGGCTCTATAAAATATGTTAATTTTACATTATAACTTGCTATTGGTAATATGTTGGCAATGCTATTACCTATCCACTTTATTTTATTATTCACGTTTTTCTAATGTAAATCATGTTTTGCTAATCACTCAATTGGCTATATTGAGTTTTTATAATATCAGAGGTTAGAATATTTTTTTTTGTTATAAAAGTGTTGACATGATTTTCTTAAAAAATATATACACATAGTAGCAATAGTATATACTTTGGTTCAACTCAAACATTAGTTTGAAGCCATTTAGAGTGAGGTCCTTCCTATGCTAGATATAGTAATTACACAATCCAAAAGTCAAAGAAGAAATTTCTATAAAGGAAAAGTAATTTAATATGTTAAATTAAGAACTAATTTATAAAATATACATGGACTTAATATTGATCATGAAAAGTTTTCCCTAAACCTATACTTTTCAAGGGAATGTGATATTTTTTACAAATTTTTAAGTTTTTAGGGGTTGTTAGTAATTTTGTTTATTTATTTTAATGTCCATAGGTTAGAAATTCTCATGGTGTTTTATATAATTTATGAATATTAGGGGTTTTTCGTAATTTTTAAACTCATAGTTTTTTCTATAGATTGTACATTATTTGTAGAGTATTTATAATTCATATGTTTTCAATTTACTAATGAGTTTGAAATTCTCAGGATATTTTTTATAAAATTAGAATTTTGAGTGTTTGTTTGTAATTTTTAAAACTTTAAGGGTGTTCTCTGTAAATTATTAATTATGTAGGGGATATTTATAACTCATATAGTTTCAATGCATTGTTAGGTTGGATATTATCAAGTTTTTTGTAAATTTTACAAATTTGAGGATTTTATTTTACAATTAGCAAAAAATCTAGAGTGTTTATTATAAATTCCATAAATTTTTGGGGGTTGTTTGTGTTATTTATAGATTTTTAGTGTGTTTATAGGTTTAAAAATTTTAAGGTATGTTTTTATAAATTTTAAATTTTTAGGGGTGTTTTCTTATTTTTAAAAACTTCCAAGATACTTTCTCGAAAGTAAAAAAACGTTTAGTTTTTAGCGATCATTTATTTTTCAGATTTCTCATTAAATTAAAATAAGTAAAATTTATAATTTTTAAGATGTTTTAATAAAATTATAAATTTTTAGGGGTATTTATATAATTTAAAAGCTTGGAGGATATTTTTTGCAAAGTCCAAAAACTTTTAGTTGCTGGCTAGCATATGTTTTTTAGATTTCTCTGCGAACTGAAATAAGTAAAGGATTTGAATTATATCAAACGTACATCCTTCATCCAATAATATGTTAAGTCTCATTATGAATAGCATAAATTATTTAATTATCAATTCAAAGAAGATAAAATAATTAGAATAGTTTAGGATATCAATGTAATATTCAAAAAAATTAAGGGGAATATTGACTATGGAACGATTTCCTCAAACACATACTTTAAAAGGGAGTATATGATTATTTCAGGAGATAATAAATATGCATTATCAGTAAATAGGTGTTATTAAATACCAATCTAATAATTAGGATGTGTTTGGCAAAGTGCTAAAATTGATTTTAGTTGAGATAAGTCCACTCCAATAGCTCATTCGTACTTTGACAAATAAATTTATTAGGCTAAATTAGTTCTTTTCTGGCCCAATTTTGCCTCATAGCTAAGCCAAAAATTCCAGAGGGTTCCCTGGTTTGAAGTAGAACCAGAGAAGCTTGGGACCAAAAGGACAACAATAAAGAGAAAGTATATTGTTACTATCAAGTTTACAAACGAAAACATATTCGATTATCAGACCGGAATTCTATCTTTATGCATATGTGTATTTACCAAATATTATTTAGTTCTAGAAAAATTAGCCGAACTAAGCTCAACTCAAAGCTAGTCCGCACAAAAACTAGTTTAGTCTAATCTAATACTAGTGCAACTGGATCGAAACTAAACTGAATTATTTCTAAGTTTGACAAATTGACCTTCGTTTTTTAGAATTGAGATATAATAACTGGTTTAATTTTGATCCCATTTTTCTTTGTCGAACAATAGTTTTTCATTCCCATCTCTAGGGGTGTTCATCCGGCCCGGCCCGGCCCGAGAAACCGAGCCCGGGCCTGAGCGGGGCCGGGCTCCGGACCGACCTGGTTTTTTTCTCATTTTTAATTTTTTAAAAAAAATTATAAATTATAAAATATACATAAAAATTACAGAAAATGATATAAATTTTTTTAATAACTTGAAATGACATAAATTACAAGTACAAAAAGTTATAAAAATAAAAGATGATAAAAATAATTTCTTTATTAATAATCAGTAAATCCTTTACAATTATAGATTTATTTCGAAATTTATCGCATCACAATAGATGAGTAAATCCCAACTAGGTTGGCACCTACTCACCCATATCACTATCATTTGTAACTTTTTTAAAATAATTCATTATAAATTTAAAGCTAAGAAATAAAAACTACAATTTGATGAATATTATCTAATCTTTACATTTATCTACTAGTCCCAACTCTTCAAATTTATCTTTAATTATAGCAATCCGATCGATGCCTTGTGTTCCCTTCTCGTACCTCCACCAATCTTGTAAGCACAGTACAGTATACGGATCTAAGCATATCCTATGGTCGTCGATCAAACATCCTGCTATGCTGAAGGCGGATTCCGAAGCTACCGTCGAAACCTGCACTGATAGTAAGTCACGAACCATGGTGGAAAGTATAGGATATGAAACTGATCCATATATTCTCCACCATTGCAAAATATCTAAAGCATTTCCTTGAAATTTAACTAAGGAAGCAGAAAAATATTCATCTAATTCAGAAACCTCTAATCCTGAACCAATTCCAAATCCACCAGTTAGTTCAGCTACCATTGCATACCTATCAAAACTTACACTTTTACCTCGACCTGTGCTCGAAGCCGAAGTCGCTGAAGCTGTAGACTGTTGTGCAGCTACACCATATCTAGTTGCATACTCATCATATAATGTTTGAAAATAATTTCTAATAGAAAAATAATGAGAAGTAGCAGTAAGGGTGGAACCATCATCTAAGTCTATAATCTGTCCACCATACAATGACTGTAACAAACTTCGTAGACCAATATATTTCAAACATGGATCAATAAGAACCCCCAAACCAAAAATATGAGGAATAGGCCTAAAATACTTATTAAATTTGCTCTCCATTTGAAAATTATATTTTCAAAAATATCATCCATACGATATTTGGCAAATTTTTTTTGAATATTTAAAATTTGTAAAGCAGCTAAAGTAATAGTTGGATAATAACAACCAGATAATAACATAGTAGCATCATAAAAAACTTGTAACATCTTATTTAATTTACATATAATTGTCCATTCATCTTCACTTATTCCGTAAGTGCTACCAGAGCTAGAACTAGAAGCATAAAAATTTATAAAATTATTTATAATTTTTTTATATTCTATTGCTACACTTAACATTAAATATTTGGAATTTCACCTACGGTCAACGTCTTTTGAAATTAGTCTAGGCTTATAATTTTTTCTTTTACAAAATTGTTTCTATCTTTTAATTCTCATTTCAGAAGCATTATGCATATTAGCAACTGTTCTAACCTTTTTTATCATGGGTTTAATTTCAGAAAATGCACTTTGAACAATTAAATTTAAAATATGGCAGATACATCTAACATGAAAAAGGTCACCATGACATGGCAATGACAAAGTTGTTTTAATAAAATCAACAGTTACATTATTATTACTTTGCATTATCTAGTGAAAAAGAAAATATTATTTGATCAATTTCTAGTTTCATAAGTTCTTCAATTATTAAATTTGCAATATTAATACCAGTGTGTGACTCTTCAATTGCAATAAAAGAAATAACTCTTTTAAACATTTGTCAATTTTTATCAATCCAGTGTGCTGTGATACATAAATAACCAGTTTTTACTCTAGATGTCCAACTATCAGAAGTTAAAGAAAATTTACAGTTTAAATTTTTAAAATAAGAAATTATTTTTCCTTGTTCCTCCTGATAATATTTTAAAATATCACGTTGACAGGTTTGACGTGAAAATTTTGTAAATGCAGGATAAAAACCATCTCTAAACAAATCTTCAAATTCATCATCTTCTACTAATTTAAAAGGCAGGTTTTTTAGAACAATAAACCTAATTACGCCATTTTCTAGCTCGGGCAGCATCATAATTCCAACTACCGATGGTACCAGAAGAGGAGGATTGGGAAATCATAGACTGTCGGATATCATCTTGAAGATTCTGGCATTTGTTGTGTTTTTCTATATGGCGTTTGAGATGGTTGGTGCCGCTTTTATGATGAGCTTGGAAAACCTGGCTGCACAACACACATTTTACCTTCTGGGAGATGATCCTACCGTGTTCATCCTTAGTGACGTCTATCTTCTCAAAAAAAATTCACACATCAGATCTCGCCCTTTTAGGAACTCTTGGTGCAGTAGATTCGTCGCCACCAGATTCAGGATTAACACTGGTAGGAGGAGGAGTAGTTGTTGTAGGAGGACTCATTTCTGGATCAGTAGGAGATAGGTGTTGCTCTTCATAATCAGATTCAGAAGCCATTTGATAGAAGTATTAGAAAATATAAGAGATTATAAGAGAGTATATATTGTATAAGAGAGTATTAGAGAGAAGTAGAAGAGTTTATCCCCCTATTTATAGAGGCAGCCCTCTAGGTAAATGACCAAAAAAACCCTCATGTTCTAGCCATTTTTTGACCGTTTTGAGGGGCAAATCGGTCAAATAGCCAATATGGCCGTTTGGTCGGTTTGGACTGGGCTGACCCGGCCCGACATAAACGGTCAAAAATGACGGGGCCGGGCCGGGCCAGCCCGGCCCGACCTGGTTTTCTGGGCCGGCCTGGTTTTTACATCAACGGTCACCCCAAGGTGACCGTTGTTGCTTGGGCCGGGCCCGGACCCGGGTCGCCCGGCCCGGCCAGGCGTCGGACCGGCACTGTTCCGGGCCCGGCCCGGTTCTAGACCGGGCGACTTTGCGCCGACCCGGGCCGGACCTGGACCCGGGCCTGGACCGTGGGCTTTTTGGACACCCCTACCTAGTTCTTCGTAAAAACTCCCTAGCTGTCGTAAAGAGAAAGTTTATTTAGAGCCTGTTTGGTTATTTCCTAAAAAACCAAAAAATAGAAATGAAAACCAAGAAATCTTAAAAAGTACAATTTCACACATTTTCATCACTAAAACTCACCCACAACATCTAATAATATATTATTTTTATCCAACAACTCATCCACCACATCTAATAAAATATTATTTTCATCTAACAACTCATCCATCGCATCCACCACATCTAATAAAATATTATTTTCATCCATAATATCACTCAACTCATCTCATCTCATATTTAAAAACTACTCACATTATTGTAGGCTGTCTAAAAATCACAATAGATAACTGATCCCAATCAAAACACCGATGATGGAAGTTACAATCTGACGACTTCCAGAAGGTTACAATTTGAAGACTTTCACGTAGATTGATGAAGGTTACAATCTGATGACCTTCACAATAATTGATGAAAGCTCTAATCAACAGCCTTCACAATCAACATCGGGAGTTACAATCTAACGACTATTATATTCTTAAGGAGCCAAAACGAAGATTACAAGATAATGATCTTTGCAACGCTATGACAAAAGAGATTACTTGTTGATAATCTCTTCGAAGCAAAACTCGGAACTCATCACCGTGCTCTAAGACCAAAACGCAGAGGTCATCCCTGCGCATCAACACCAAAACGCGGAGGTCCTCCTCGTGTGTCAACATTAAAACGATGGGGCCAGACCCGCGTTGCAACATCAAAACGCTGGAGTCGAACCTGCGTTGCAACATCAAAACGCTAGGGTCAGACCCGCGTTTTTGTGTTTGACTGGTTCAAACAGAACCTGAACGGTTTTAAAACCGTATCTCCACTTAATGGGGTCGATTACACCCTATTATGGAGAGATTTTAGGGGGGATTACACCCCTTAAACCCTTAAACAATTTCAGAACTGTTTCCCATGATTTGAGGGCGGTTACACCCCACTTAGGATAGAATTAAGGGGGTGCTTATACCCCTTAATCCCCTATAAATAGGGGTAAACTCAACTGAGTTCGTCTCCGGTTCGGTTGGAACTTCTTGGCTTGGATTGACCCTTCGGCTTGGCGGCAACATGAGAGATCCTTGGGCGAGCTTTTGAGGAGATCGGCATCATCCTCCAACGAAAATCATCTTCAACTTCGGCAACAGAGAGCTTCTGGCCTTGGCTTATTAACCGATTTTCGGTTTAAATCAACTCTTTCAAGAGTTCTTCTAAACTCGTTCAGAGTTCTAAAACTTGCCACGCAAGTTCTTCACAACGTCAAATCGTGAGGAGAAGACATCGTTCCAGTGAATCAAAACGTCAGATCATCAACGGAGAGCAAACTCGACGCGAGCATTCGAGGGAGGCACTCCATCGCCACCGTGAAGAACCCAGTTTTAAATAAAGGGAAGAATCCAGATCGTTCTCCTCTCTTTTGTAATCGAAATTCAATTGTAATTAAGATTAAAGGAATACAAATCAAATTTCCTTCATTGTCTTTTTACTTCAAATTTTTCCACAAACAATCATCCAATAAGATTGTGACAACTCATCTCATCTCATTAACATTTTATTTTTTTGTTTTCCTCCCAAAAAGCTAGGAAAACAATTTTTTTAAGTGTGAGTCACATCATCTAATAATATAATAACAACTCATCTATTTTCTTATTTTTAAGAAATAAACAAAAAAAAAAAAAAACCTATTACAAGAAATATGTTTCTTATAATTCATTTCCTTATTTTTTCCGCCAACCAAACAACATCAAAACAAGTTTTCTTAAAAAATCATTCACATCATCCTATAATAAGGTGACAACTCATCTCTCTCATCTCTATTTCTTTGATTTCATTCTTTTTATAGCCAACCAAACAATCCCAAAACCTATTTTTCTTAGAAATAAATTTCTTTTTATTTGATTTCCCTCTTTTTTTAGGCAAACAAACAGCCCCTTATATACTAAGGGCCTGTTCGTTTATTTCCTAAAAACCAAGAAATGGAAATGGAAAAGGTGGAAATCTCAAAATAATCCATTTCTTCCATTTCCATCCCTAAAACTCACCCACAACATCCAATAAAATATTATTTTTATCCAACAACTCATCCACATCATCTAATAAAATATTATTTTCATCTAACCACTCATCCACCACTCTAATAAAATATTATTTTTATCTAACAACTCATCCATCACATCTAATAAAATATTATTTTCATCCAAACATCACTCAACTCATCTCTTTTCATCATTTCAAATCACTCACATCATCGAATAAAATAATATAACAATTCACCTCATCTCATTAACATTTCATTTTTTCCATTTCATCCCAAAAAGTTATGAAAACACTTTTCTTAATCTTTCTTCACATCATCCAATAATACAATGACAACTCATCTCATCTCATTTCATTTCTTATTTTTAAGAATGAACCGAACAAAAGAAAACAAGAAAACTACAGGAAATAGGTTTCTTATAATTCATTTCCTTATTTTTTTGGCCAACCGAACAACATCAAAACTAGTTTTCTTAAAAAATCACTCACATCATCCAATAATAATGTGACAACTCATCTCATTTCATCTCCATTTCTTTGATTTCCTTTTTTTTAGCAAACCAAACACTCCCAAAACAATTCTTCTTAGAAATAGTTTTCCATTTCTTTGATTTCCCACTTTTTTTTAGACAAACGAACAGGCCCTAAACCCAAACGAAAAGCGAGGGAGCGAAAAAGAAAAAGACGTCGGCAAAAAGTCGGCGCAAACTTGCCTTGCCGACCCATCATTTACGTCACGATCTCCTTATTAAATACGATATATTTTCTCGAAAATCTCCCACCTCCTTCCTCCTCCTCCTCCTCCTCCCAAATCTCTTGTATCCGTTTCTTCCTCTTCCCGATACTTCTAACTTTTTTCTGAAGTCATCGGAACCAAAATCTATCAGATCTAGGGTTAGGGCTAGGGTTTCCTCATTTGTTGTTTCCTACTTTTTCTTGGTTTATTTCAATGATGTATCCAGTTGCGAAGAAGTCGCCTTCGTCGCAGCAGCGGCTGAAGAATCGGCGATCCAAGCAGAGCTTTGCAGCTCCACCAGGTATCTTTGTAATTTCCCCCCTTTTTTTGGGTGTGGTTTTGGTAGATTTTTCTCCCCCAAGTTTAGTTGGGGATGATTGAGAATGGATGCAGTTGGTCTAGAGTAGTAATCGAATGATGACAGCTAAATCTAATAAGGATAAGAGAAGCATAGTTCCTTTGCAGGGTTTTCTTGATGATTTTGGTAAATATTTTTAGGGAAGGATTCAACTTTTTTAAGTTTTGTAATGTATGATAGACATTTGAGGGTATTCTTTAGCGTACCATAGTTGATTATGCATTACGAAATATTTTTCTTTAAATGTACGTTGAAATCAGAGTTCATTTCAGTTTTGGATTCAGTATCTTTCGTAAATGGTTGGGTTTGTTTTTAGTTTGTAGCTAAGCTTAAAGTAGGAGTTTGATTTTTCTATTGTCTTTCAGCTCATTACTCGAGTAGTTGTGTCAATTGATTTTTTTTGGATAAATATTGTTCGTCAGAAGAGGTACAGGGTTTATAAGTAAAAGAACTCTTTTACCTAAATTTTATGGATCTGTTATGGGTTGTTTTCTGAGCCACTAAGGAAGGATCAATTGAGTTGTTTCAGTTGGTCCAGTTTAATACTTTCCCTTAAACAAGAACCTTGCATTTTGGGTAGTTTCCGTGCAGGATCTGCTGGTTGCAAGTTCATATTATATTTTCCGACACTGTAATCCTCCACTTTGTTGATGTTGTACTGTTACAGGTGAACTGATGTGGGCTCAACTCTGGATTCTGACAATTTCAGTGAATACCCTTTTTTTTTAAACTTGGTTTTGAGTTGAAATTGTTGCTATGATGGTTATTTTCTAGTTAAATGCACTACCTTACTATGTGCGTTGTGTGTGCGTCGAGGGGGGTGGGGGTGGAGGGAGTACATGCGTGCATGTGAGATAGGATACTACATCTAATCTAGCAAGATGAGCTATCAAACGACAAGAGTGATGAGATCCACCTTCTTAGATGTGAATGGCAGGGTGGAATCCACCACCAATATTTTCACTTTATAGATCATTTTGTAAAAGGTGGTGCCATCTCATACCAACTTTCTCCTATATACATGTTACACATGTTTGTATGTTTAGAGGTTAAACAATTTTCTCTTGTATTCTAAGTAACTTTTTCTTTGGGCCCACTAAGTTGCAGAAATAACGGGTGTGTAAATTGATTTAGTTATTTATTGAGGAAGCAAACTCTTTTGCTCACTAGAAACATTGCATGCTAATCGTCTGATACACTCGAAGGAAAGAAAAAAAATATGAATTCTCGGATGATATTGCCAGCTAGACATTTTTGGGTTTTAATGATCAGCTATTGTCTCATAAGAAATGGAATATATGTTAACTGAATTCTGTTAAATTCTAGAAGGGGGAGATTTTACCTCATACAACGACCAGACATATTCAAATAAAATGTCAGATGTTGCTTTCAATTCCCTCCCTCCAATTCATATTGGTGATGCCGAAGCCCCAGTGGGAGTCATTCGGAGGGTGTTTTCAGGATCTTGCACGTTGCCCCCTTTAAGTTCTCCTTTGCACCCACCAGCTTCCAACGAGACAAGTATACTACCAAACCCGGCTAAGAGGAAAGTTTTTGAACCTCATTTGTCGGAACAGGCAGTTGAAGAAGCCATCGAGGTTTGTATTTCACTTTTAAAGGGGGAAAACTGTGAATCTGCAGAACAGTGGTACATAAAGTAATGGTGAACTTGTATTTTTCGTTGGTAAAATGCAGAAAGGAAATGCTTTTCAAGCAACATTTCGCGTGAATGCACACAATCCGAAAGAGGTGAGGTCGGAATGTTTCAATTGCAGTTGAGAACTTCTATCGGGGAAATCTTGTTTGCTGTTCTTGATTATATGGTATTTATTTGATATGTCAGGCTTACTGCACTATAGATGGGGTGCCAGTGGATGTTCTCATCAATGGTGTTGATGCTCAGAATAGAGCGGTGAGTGATTTTTCAGAGTTCAATAATATTTCATACTGCATGAGGTTTTACAAGGATTGTCTTTTCCTTGTGCATCACCAAAGCTGATGCTCTCCCTCGTGGAACTGCTTTTATTTCTACAGAGAGCTGAAATTTTGAAGTTTATGTAAATGATTAATAGTACTTTTTACTATTATCCTAGTTTGTGTGTGCATTTCAATTTTTTTCAGTGATTGCATAATATCTTTTCCTTTAGCTTTTGTCTTAAGGATCATTGCTAAAGTTCTTTCTGTGGGACGCCATGAGAAAAAAATGTTGGTAGAATTTAGAAGAGAACTAATTTTAGTAATCGCAGTTTATCTAGTTTTAGGTTCAGTAACTTAGAGCTTTGGGTTCAGGTTAGTTTTACGTGGAGATTCTTTAGCCCAGATCTAGTCCTACATCATTAGCTACACTTCTATAAAATGGCCCAAAAAGGGCAAACAATAATTTTGAGGAATGGTGACAATTCATACATTCCATTGTAATTACAAGGGCATAAAAGTAAATTTCATTTAAAGTTTTTATATTCTAAGATAAGATAATGAGATATCAATCTATCATATATGGGCCCATATGTAAATGATCAAATGATTCAAATACAAAGTGAACTGTATAATTACAAGGCGGTGAAGATTTATAAAATAAAAAAAATGTGAAGGATGTTCCTATAAGACCCCAACTTTTTTTTCTATTGAGATTAGGCCCTTAAATTTTTGATACTTCCATTTTTAAGCTAGATTATTTTAGATTAACCTTTATAAGTTATTTGTTATAGACCCTAAAATATTTTAATTCTTTTCTTCCTTCATAAAGCCACGATTTCACTTATTGATGGTTGACTATATCATTGTATATGATCCTTTATATTTTTTCCTATGAAGAATTATATTACATGAGAGATGGCTTTTGTAATAGATTTATACCAAAGTTGGATTTTATATAATTTTTTTAAATATATAGCCTTCATCTCTTAAAAATATTTTACTAATAAAATATTGTATCCTCACCTAAAAAATATGTATACAAAAAATAATTCAAAATTATGATCATTTGTATTTGGTACTCCCAACTGGAAGTTAGAAATCTCTATTTCTTCAATGCCGAATTAGGGGTAAATTTGAAAGTCCAAGAATCAAATGAAGATAAATTTATTTTTCATTCATTCCCAATCATCTAAAAATCTAATGGAAAAGAGAATAGAAGGCTCACGAGCCCTCTGAAATCAACTAAGATTTTTTAAAGAAAATATAGAAGAAATGGATTCAAGAGCATAAAAGGATATTCTAATCATTAAAAATCTAGTATACAAAGTTAAAGACTATCAACTTAAGTCATATTTTTTTCATTCAAAATTGTAAAAATATTTTTCTTTTGGGAATAACTCCTTATAATCTTATATTACTGCAAAATAATTTTAGTTGATATTTAGTTTAATGGAATGCAAAATTCCCATGTTCTAACTACTTTATTCTCACATCCAGTTATTTTAATAATTCTTATACCATTGTTTGAAAATTATATTAAAAATTTTGGAGTAGTTTTTGGTGTAAATTTGAACTTCAGGACATTAACGTTAAAACTAGTTGAAAGTGTTATCGAGGCGCAAAGCGCAATGCGGGGCGCAAAGGTCCCTTACGCGCACCATGCGCAAAACGCAAAACGAGGCGCGCGCCTCGCTAATTGAGGTGTATAAGTCAAACTAATATTTGCCAACATTATAAGATAGAAACATATAAGCAACATATTAGTTACCTACATCAAAAATTATTAGAATATCAACTTAAATCATCAAATTATGCTAACTGGATTTTTAAAGTAAATAAAAAAGATACAAGAAACATGTATTTAAATCATCAAATTAAGTGATTAACAATTATGAGCATATGTTTATAAATTGTCAAATAAAAGACTAAGAAATATAATTAACAAACATGATTGTTCATAATTTTCTAGTTAGTATTCTTAATTGATATTTGCTACTTAGCATGAAAAGATAAAGAATGAATGTAACAATTACATATTTACATGTTCATAATTTGCTAGTTAGCATGCTAATTAGAGAAGAAAGTTATAATTAGCAAACAAGTATACTAAATTACTAATTATTGTTTCCTTTTTATAGGTTAAACATGAAAAGATGAAAATAGATTAGCAACTAGTAAGAAAGAGTATATTACATGATATAAATATGTAATTATGTAAATTATTTTAAAAAAATAGAAGAAAGAATATGTTACATAACGCAGGTGCGAGGCGCACGCGAGGAGCGCGCCTCGCTGCATGCAGCGCCCCGCCTCGCGTGCGGGGCGCATTTCCCCCAGGCCGAAGCGCCCCGCGCCCGGGGCGTGCCCGAGGCGCGCGCCTCAATAAGTCTGGTTGAAACTTTAGCATATAAAAATACCCCTTCTATATAAAAATTAGGATACATGGGTTTTAACTTTCATTACACATGCATTTGCACATGCATTGATACTAATATGTATACACACATACACACACACAGACATATATGTGTATGTATGTGCTGTATATGCGTGCGTACGTGTTTGTGTGTGCATCTATATGAGTTATTATCCACTTGACTGGATAGAGGCTCTTGCCAACCAAGCTTTTAGCCATTGGATGGACTTGTGAGATCAAGAACTTAATCAAATTAATCTCATTCATTTATTGTAGAAGAGTTAGTTTGGAAAAAAGTATACATAAAAGAAATAGAAGAGGAAAACTATGAGAAGAAATTGTCACCATTCTCTCTTGTTCTCGAGAATTACTGAGGAAATACTCATGGACAAGAAGTCGTTTTCCACCGACCCTATTCCCTTTGCCTTGCTGGGAGATCCAATCAAGCGGTCCACCGACCCTGTTCCCTTTGCCTTGCTGGGAGATCCAATCAAGAGGTCTCTCTCTCTCTCTCTCTCGCGAGAGCGCAGTCCTCCCTTATTTTATGGCTGAGTGATCCTCCTCTCATCATCTCACCAAAAGCACAAATTTACCTTCTCCCCGCCACTACTGTGCCGCCATATATACCCATGTAATTAAGTAGTGAGCATCGGTCATGACAAGCATGTAAATTGAAAATTGGTGATAAAAGACTAGCTGTTCGGACAATGCCCACCAAACTAATTGATCGAATTGATTGGCATCGACCAAATCATTTAATCGATGTTATGGACATCCTCAAATTCTGATGGACTCAAAGTGATCCACTCCATAGTGGGTTGATGAATTAATCAAACTCGCACTTTTATCTCCGATGAATAATCCTTCCACCATGCTTTTATTTTGGTGTTCATATCTTATTTATCATTCAAGAACGGGAGGCTTTCAATTTAATCGAAACGTTGTTAAAATTTTAACATAGTTCAAATGCTGTTCAATTGTAACACATTTAGCTTGAGGAATAAAATTAAGAAAAGAGCACAAATGAGGACGAAAGATCTATTTCATTTTTATTTTAGCAAAAGGAGCACAATTAAATCCCCTTTAGTATACATAGCTATAAATTATTAACTTTGACCAAATCTGAACAATGTTATACTAATTTCCAAACCCAAAAAAGAATACTAGCTCCCAAAAGAAATCATTCAGATCAAAAGATAGTAAAGAATATCTTTTTGTCTCTTTCATTGCTCGTCATCAACGTACTTCCCATAGAAAGTGACGAGGGCCTTTACGATGCTCTGGTAGCTCGGAGGATCTTGGGTTTGCCGAGGGGGAAGATGGGTTCAAAGTCTTTTCCCTTTTTTCGCCCTAGTGGCGTTTTGTCGAGAAGAGAAAGAAGAAGGAAATCTTGGTGCTATTTTCTCTTTTATTTTCCTAAATTACCCCTGCCTCAAGTGCACACCAACTCATCAAATCAGATTTTAATCAATCAAGCCAATCCAATGGCCAAAAACTTGGATAGACAAAGAGTGCCTATCCACTTAAGTGGATAATAGCTCCTCTCTCTCTCTATACAAACGCACATATGTAAAGGAAATATGGGTATCCTTGGTACCAAAGACTGAATTTGGTCCTTAGTACCTAGGCGGTGACATCTCAACCCCTTGTCTATAAGGGGACTATCTTCAAGTGGGGAAAAAATTAAGTGACAGATCATTTTCAAGTGGGGACTATCTAAATGAGTAGTTGATATGCTAACCACCTCACTGACAAGGACTAAGTTTGTCCTTGGTACCAAGCATACTCAGAGAACTACAAACACACATCATATCCATTTTTTCTATATGTGTACACCCATACGCACAACATGTATGTGTGTACATGCTTGTTCATGCTTGTGCGCATTGTAGATGTGTGTGTGCATGCGTGTGGGCGTGTGTGTGGGTGTGTCCACATGAGCAGGCATCGAGCAGGCGTGTGCATTCAGATACTCTTCCTTAATTTTGTCTGTTGTAAATTTTGTGATTTATTTGATGTAATGTTTATCACTTCACTTTCTTGGTGATAACTATATTCAGTTGTTGACATGATGTAATATCAGTAAGTTATCTTTGTGAGCTAATCGACATCACTTTAAACTATGCAAAGCAGAGCACTTAATCAGCAACATGTTACTATTTAAAGATGTTCTTTATTTCCTTTTGTTAATTCCCACTCTTCTTAAAAGCTCTCAATATTAACGTAATTAAAAAATATTGAACATGCTTGGTTTTGTAGATTGAAGGTGATATCGTTGCTATAAAGTTGGATCCTATGGCATATTGGACTAAGTTGAAAGGATCAAGTACTTCTATCAATCCTGTTGTGTCAGATGACTTTAATTTGTCTCCTGAATGTACAGAAATTGGCAAGAACTGTGCTACTCAGGAACATACAGCTTCTAGTATGTCAATCCAAATGGGCAAAGTATACTATGAAAAAGGTACTAGAAACGAATCTGGTCTTGTTTATCTGGACAATGGATCTCAGAGTAATTATAATAAGCCTGATGTACGCAAGAATATGGCCCCAGGGAGTTCAGATGAAGCTGCAAGAGCATTAGGAAGAATATGTGCAATGTTAAATTCCAGCCCATCAAAACGACCAACAGGAAGAGTTTTAGCTATTTTGAGAAAATCTCATCGACGTGGAGCAGTAGTTGGTTTTCTTTCTGCTAATAAAGAGTATAGAATGCAGGAAAACGGGCAATCTTTAAAAAAAGACAATAAGATCTTACTATCTAAATATGTACAGTTGTTGCCTACGGATCCAAAGTTTCCTAAGATGGTGGTTAGTGTCAGTACCCTTCCAGACTTTTTGAAGGAAAAGTTAACTAGTGGCGATGTGACCTTGGAAAGGGAGTTGATTGCTGCTAAAATAGATGAATGGAGTGATGAAAGCCCTCTTCCAACGGCTAGTATAATGCGTAGTTTAGGAAGGGGAGGAGAAATTGAACCACAAATAGCTGCCATTTTGTTTGAAAATGCAATTTGTGATTCAAAATTTTCTTCTGTTTCATTAGGATGCATTCCAGGTTTACCATGGCAGATCCCATCGAAGGAATTTAAAACTAGAAAGGATTTCAGAAATATTTGCACGTTTACAATTGATCCTTCTTCTGCTACTGACCTTGATGATGCTTTATCAGTTGAAATAGTATCCGACGAGACAATCCGAGTTGGGGTTCATATCACAGATGTTTCGTACTTTGTTCTTCCTGAAACAGCTCTAGATACAGAAGCAAAAACTCGATGCACGAGTGTTTATATACTACAGCATAGACTTTCAATGTTGCCTCCAGAACTTTCTGAAGGGTTGTGTTCACTTCTCCCTGGGGTAGATAGACTGGCCTTCTCAATTACCTGGGACATTAATAGTTCAGGAAAGATAGTTAACAGGTGGATGGGTCGATCTATTATCCAGTCTTGCTGCAAGCTGTCTTATGATCTCGTACAGGAAATCCTTGATGAATCTTTTATTAAAGAACAGTGTAATTCTTATGGAACTCCAAGTCCTAAGTTACATGGCTGTTTCGAGTGGAAGGATATCATTACCTCTCTAAGAAGCCTGTATGAGATCTCTATGCGCCTAAGAGAAGGTAGGTTCAAAGATGGAGCCCTTTGGCTGGACAGTTCTAAGCTTGGTTTCTTGTTTGATGAGTATGGAAACCCATATGATAGTTTTCTTCGTGAGACGAAAGATTCCTGCTTCCTTGTTGAGGAATTCATGCTGCTTGCAAATAGATCAGTCGCAGAAGTCATTTCTATGACATTTCCTGACTGTGCTTTACTGCGCAGGCATCCTGAACCAAATCTAAGAAAGCTTCGAGAATTTGAAGTATTTTGCAACAAACATGGTTTTGAGTTGGACATTTCATCCTCTGGACAACTTCATCGATCACTATCCAGAATAAGAGAGAAGCTTAAAGATGATCCTGTGCTGTTTGACATTCTTGTATCATATGCTTCAAGACCAATGCAACCAGCAGCATACTTCTGTACTGGGGAATTGCAAGGCAGGGAAAATGACTGGGCTCATTATGCACTATCAGTTCCGTTCTACACTCATTTTACCTCCCCAATACGAAGGTATCCTGATATAGTTGTGCACCGAATTCTATCTGCAGCACTTGATGCTGAAGAAGAGTATCTGAAGAGAAAGCAACGGTTGCCTTATGTAGATAAAGATGAAACATCTGGCACTGAAGTTGGAAACAAATATTTCACTGGTCTTTGTTTCAATAAAAATGCTGCTGAATCTGATGAAGGCAGAGATGCTCTAGCAGCTGCTATGGTGAAGTATAAAGTTCCTGGATGTGATGTGCTTTCAGAGCTTGCTCTATATTGCAATGAAAGAAAGCTAGCTAGTCGGCATGCTGAAGAAGCTGGACAAAAGCTCTATCTTTGGACACTGTTGAAGAATAAAGAGGTACTCATTGTTAACTCATGTATGTTCATATCATATTAAATGATGTCCTGATAGTTAATCAGTGGAATGAAAGTGGCTTAAAATTCTTTGCTGTTGTATTTCCATTGTTTGCTAGAAACCTTTGACTAACTGCGGTATTAGCATCTCTCTTGCTTATAAAATGTTTAGTTTCTTTACATGGACGATTCATATTTCTGGAATTTAGATGGCTTGTATGCCGTAACCCATTAGATGCAGCATGCTTCACATTTAAATGTTTGTTTAATTTCTTTTCCATGACATACAATTATGGGACTCTTTATATTTTCACTTCATATGTTAACTTTTGTAAATGTCACACCGTGATTCCTTATCATGCTTTTATCGTAAAATGCTACTGGATAAAATTTTGCAATGAAGTCATTTTTAGTTAAGATGCAATAATTAGTATTCTAACATGTGATATAAGTAGTTGGCTATACATTCGGCACAGACTTGTCCTCTTAGGATTAGGATGCATCGGATGGGTGGAGCCAGACTTGTCCTCTTAAGGATTAGGGTGCATTGGATGGGTGGAGCTTTTTGTTTTTCAACTGCAGATGTATTTATTATTTTTAGAAATTTTCTTTCTTGGAATCTCCTAACTTCTAGAAAAAGGTTATTGCTCTTGTGTTTTTTAAGTCATATTTGCTTTCCTGGTCATGTGCTATTGATAGGATTGTTTCATCTTACCTTGCCCTAGCTAAGTCATATTTGCTTTCCTGCTCATGTGCTATTGGTAAGATTGTCTCATCTTAACTCACCCTAGCTCCTTGACTATACCCCATGCTTTTCTAAGAATGTCTCATTCACCTTTATTCATTAATTGATGAGCTGTAGTACATATTTATTCATAGATGTAAGGATTGCTACATTTAAATGGGTACTGGGGTGCATCAGTAGTGAAGAACAAAATGAGTGCTCCCTTTTTTCCCTTTCTTTGTTCCAAATTTTCTTTGTTTGTTATCACAATATAATTTCTGTCATTTCGAAAGATCGTTCACTTGTTATATGAATTTATCTGTCATATATATCTATCTAGATTTGATATAATTATTTCTATCTACTCTTAGTATAAATCTTTCCGTCTTTTGATATTATTTTATATATAATATTTTTTCCATACGAATTTTTCTTTCGTAATTCGATTTTTTTACGTTCCTCTCAACCTTCATGTAGTTTCTCTCTGTAATCAATACGCTCACTTTTCATGTGAGTAGATCTACGCTTCATATGTCTTTATCTATCATTCAGATGTATATCTACCGTTCATGCATATCTTTCTACCTTTATACAATTAATTATTTCTCATATAGGACCCATACATTTCTACCTACGTTTTGCAGAAATCTTTCTACCTTAGGTAAATTTTCCAATTATCATATGTTTGTATCTACCTATGTATATTTCTACCTACCTTTCATATATTTCCATCCTGCCTTTCGTATCAGATTTTCTACCTTTAAATAATCTGTCTGCCTTTCAAATGAATCTATCTACTTTTTGTGTAAATCTTTATATATATATATATAACATATCCACATTTTATAAGAATAGATGTATCATTCATACGTTTTGATTTAACATAAATTAAAGAGGGGGGGGGGGGGGGAGGCAATAAAAGATAACAAAAAAAAAATTACGGGAAACTGGGGTGTTTTTTTGGGGTTTTTTTTTTTTTTTTTTGGGGGGGGGTGAGTTTACATTTGTTTACTGCAAGTTATAATAATCGTCAAAAAGGTATCAAACATGTATTCTAAGAGTATATAGCGTCATACATATATGAGCATTGAAACTGTTTCACATATCATTAAAATATGGTATCTTGGTATTATAAACAATTTTTTGGACATTAGTGTCCTACCAGTATATAAAGTGTCAAGTATCTATGTTAAGCACTCAGTATTAAATAGATGTGTATCCTTTGACAATTTTAAATGTTACATATATGCCAAGCATACATACATATCTTTGGGTTAGATGTCGTTAACTCTAATTGTTAACTATATATGCAGGGCTACTAGTTGAATTCTTTCTAACAATATAGTGATAGCAGCAATGGAGTTACAGTTTGATGCATATTTATGAACTTTTCAATAAGCTTGATATAAAATATTGACAGTGAGTTGAAAGAGTCAGAACAGTACTGATGAAGATTGTAGTGGGAATATCCATGCTTCTATTCTGTTAATACCTGACTTCTAAAGTTAAAAAATACTTAGAATATTTAGTTTATTGAAACTAGATTTATTCCAAGGCTACTAATTGGATGTGGTGATACTAATGACATTAACATTGCATAAATGCATGGTTGATAATTTTTGAAGGTAATGCATGCAATTGCTGAATTTGGAGGGTAGTACTTTAAGTCTAGCTGTTGGAGGGCTTGAAGATACGTATACTGATATAGATATACACATGTCACGCACATGTAAAACAATAATTTTTTTTAAAGATTGGTCTCTTTCTCCACGTTGTTTGTGCTACTGTCAAGGAACTATCTAATCAATGTGCAATAGAAAATTATTGTAGTTCAAAAGCAAACAAGTATCCTCTCTCCCAAGTAAGGGAGCATCCATGGATAATTTGTACTTTTTCTTGGGATTCATTTTTAAGCATGTACGGAGTACGGAAAATCCAATAATTCATCTAAAACAAAATGAGAATATGTCTTTAACGAAACTGTGAAGATTAGTTTCTTATCATTCAATGAAAATATTTCACCAAAAGGCTACAGCCTGGTCTTGAACCTGTGACCTGCAAACTGACACCATCAGTTGAGTCATACCCAAGTGAGCATCCTGGACTAAACAGAAGTTAGGGTTAATTGAGTCCTTCCATGAGGATCTGCTTGGCCAACTTTCTGGCGTCAACATACACTTAAGGTGCTGGGTGTACTGTAAGATTCCCTTTCTTGCAAGTCTCTTCGTCCCCAATTTCTAGAACTTAGTGGATTTCTGTTTGGTTAACCATGGGGCAAATGCTTATATGTGCATGTACTTCTCTTCCTTTTGTTTCAACAGTGGCATACTGTCTTTATAGTATGACCCATCTTTGTGGTATGACATGCACCGGTTGAAACTATCATGTGGCCTATATTTGGCCACATCGGGAGTTACTACTTGCGACTATCACTTTGGGTGTCAGGGTTGGTTGTGAAGCTAATATGAAGTTGTTTAACTTCAAACGGTCGAATATCCCTACAATCTGGTAGTTTTTTTCTCTCTTTAGTAGCATATTTTTCTTCAAAGTTTATAACCTTAGTGCATCTACCCTAAGAATTTGAATTTGAAATTTCGCTAAGGCTATTAATTATATTGTGTGGTTTTACCCATCAATGTAATCCATCATATGAGCAATAAATCGTCTCTGATTCTGCACGTCGACAAGGTGAGTGTCTGCCTTGTATTTCAAGATTACATTGCTTGTTCTATTATTTTTCTCTCACAAGTCACATGGAGATCAAGACTTACATTGTTTGCCACATATCATTTAAATATTATTTCTTCCCTTTTTCTGTTTCCTTATGTTCACTGCATTCTCTTGGGCATGTGGATCAACTTGTGTGCATGGTTGTCGTGCATGGTTGTGTGTTGCCCCCCCCCCCCCCCCCCCTTGTTTATACTTACTTTGTGCTTAAGCCTGAACTCATGTTTATTTGCAGACGCTAGTTTGTGAGGCTAGAGTTCTAGGATTGGGACCAAAGTTCATGTCAGTTTACATCCACAAGTTTGCTGTAAGAATCCACCTTTCCTCCAGCTCTTGTTTACACCCCCCCTCATTTCCTTAAACTTTGTGCAATTTTGTACTCAAATAGATTGAGAGGCGTATATACTACGACGAAGTGGAGAGCTTAGTTGTCGAGTTGCTCCCGACAACTTCCTCGCTGGTGTTGGATGTACCGAGGGCTAAACGATTTCAGCGAAAGGTCGGAAACTGGAAGAAGCTTCGGTCCATTGATGATGTGGCTCTGGTTATTTACCCGCCTGAAGAAAATGAAGCAGAATCAGAAGAAAAGAACGAGACGAGTCCTGCTATGTTCCCTCTTGTATTAAGCCTTTTGTCCATTGTCCCTGTGGCTCTTCATGCGATTGGAGGAGAAGATGGTCCACTGGAAATAGGTGCTAGATTGTACATGTGCTCTTACTTCAGGTGAGTTTTAGGAGAAGCCTGGGTGGAGCTTAGGGAGATTGGGAACGCTGACGTTCTAATCGATTTCACTGAATATGTACCCGCCCCCCCCCCCCCCCTGTAGGTAATCATCCTGTTTACCACAGCCCACTATGTTTTTAATTGGTGGGTTTCTTGCACGTTCATGTCCTCTTTGTTTTCCTCTTCAAATTATATGCATATGTTGGAGAACCTAGAGAAATTTGAGTGCGACCTATTCTTGTTTTGGGAAACTAGACCACCTTGTTATGCATTGGTGGACTTCTTACTCTATGCGTATCTTGTAGAGAATCTGGAGAAATTTAACTTCTGCTGAGCCGTGGTGGTGATTGCAATTGATAGATGAATGCCAAATTTGTCATCTTACTGAGAGAAGAAAATAATACAGCGGAAGGCCCTCCATATGAGATCATACAGGAAGCAGATCGAGCAGGGTGTTTGAACACAGACTTTACAATGGAGAAGAGAATGTAACTATTCTCCGATTCTACGATAGAGAAGGGAATGCAACTATTTCCCAAGTACTTCTGGAGTAAGCTTTAAAGTTTCTAGTTTACTCATAAACAATTAATTCTTAGCCAAGTAATGTTAGCCTTATGAGGCCCAGGGTAATTACACGGTAAAAAAGTTCACACGACCAAAACATTTCAAGGCCGCAACGGCATTCGAGGCCGAAGATGAGGCATGGAATGTGGATTAGGGCAAGTATCTTATATTTAGGCTCGGGCGATTCCATGGATCTAAATGGAAATGCATATGGAATCTGTAGAGTTATATGCAATTTAGATGCTTGACAGGATGTGCAACGAAAATACCGATGTCATTTTGAATGTTATGCCGTTGCCATGATTTTATCTTGCGAGGTACGATATATTAAAATCATTAGACAGGTTAACAATAGATCGTTTATTGTAATGTGAATTGTTCTATAATATTTCCTAAAGCAGGTGAATGATATGCTGCTTGAGTTCTCTTTTTGTTTGTTTTTCTCTTGATATTTAATTTGAAAATGGATTAGTTGGGGACAACGTTCCCACACGAAATGTTCTGTAGTTATGGAATCCTTTGTATTATAAATTTTTCCTACGCTATCGGTCGATAATTTTTGCCACTTATTACTAATTATGGAGTCCTTCATCCTAATTAAGTCAACGGATCCTTCCTATTGTAAAAAGTTACGGAAAGATCATTATTGTTGACGCGAACTGGCTTTTGCCAAATAAACATTTAAAATTGTCATAATACTAATTTGTGTTTCTGGGACATTGATCTCCCGAATCTTATATATTTGGCCGCGAGTTCTCCAAATCACTATTTGATACAAGACCCCTGAAGATTATACATTTTGATACAGATCCCCAGAACCATAAAATTCTTTGAAATAAATCTCCGTGGTTAGTTCTCATTTATTAAACCAGATTAAACTAATGAGCTATTAGTTTTCTTTAGGTAAATAATATTGTACAAGGTCTATAGGTAAATAATATTGTACAAGGTCTACAGCTCAAACAATTCTGTACAGGGATATGGAACAGGAAAAAAAAAAGGTTAAACAGAAGAGAAGAAGTCACTGGCAGGTTCTCTCTTCAGCTTTTAGCCTCCCCGTTCGCTGTTTTGCAAGAGTTTCGACTCCCCGATGGCCTTCCGGTGTCATCTGCAATTTACATTAAAGTGTTAAAAAAATCAATGATAGAGCCCCTTGCAAGTGTGAAAAAAAATCAATGCAGAAAAGATTATCCCCCTTTTGCGTGCGGGCGCGTGCGCGTGCGTACTCGCTCATGCTTGGCATACTGTAAGAGGAGTATGTGCGCGTGTGTGCGTTCACATGCTTGGCATATTGTTAGAGGCTCCCTTGCAAGCAAATTCTTTCTCAGTTAAAACAGACCTTGTTGGGTTTCTTGTACTTGTATTAACCTTAGGTTGGTTAATACTTCCGTGCATTTAACTTTTCCGTATTTTTTGTACCAATGGCATACTCTTAATTTTGTAGTATGACACCATCTTTTCAATATAGCTACAAGGGTGGCGCTAGGGGCACATCCCCAACCCCAACCCCAACCATACCCCTTCTCTCATTTGGTATAGTGCACCGGGCCCCACATGAGATTTTAAAATTTAAAATCCCACGTGAGGCCTGATGCACTGTTGCACTGTAGCATAGCAAATGAGAGAGAGGATGTGGTTGGGGGTGTGCCCCTATCATTTTCCTAGCTACAACCTGAAGGAAATCGTGCTATGTCTACATGCATAATACACAGCGGAAGAC
>BQKN01064557.1:186557-202331 GCA_022839385.1 Asparagus kiusianus
ATATTTATTTATTTATTTTCTACTCTCTCCTTCAAAGAAAAATAAATAGAATTAGTAGGCAAAGTGGTTGGTTAAATCATAACCAATTGATGATGGGAAGTTATTGGACCACTCTGTGGTAACCGAAACCAACACCTCCCGTACCCTCTCACCCACTCCCGTACCCTCTCATACCCTCCCTCACCCACAACCACACCTCTCCTCAACAAAAAAATGTGTAGAAGAAAGAACTCCTCCGATCCCTGCTCACCTCTTCTCTCCATTTTCTCCCCAGTTCCAATGAACCCGTCTCTTCTTCTAATGATGACCCCGTCCTCCCTTCTCTCCTCCTAATCTCATCACCACCTTCAAAACCCACCCCCAATCTCAAAACCCTAGCCCTCCTCCGATCCTCCCCCTTCAAACCGACGAAGGATTTGGTCCTGCTCTGCACTGTGGGAGCTTAGGTCGGATTGGAAATCGGCGGTTTTGGTATTCAGATGGGCGAGGGATTCTGTCGAGGATTGGCCCAAAGCGTGGGGGTTGATGATTTGGGTGCTGGGGAATGAGAAGAGGCTATGGCTTGGAGTCTGGTGCGTAGGATGCATAGGAAGCCGCTGATGACTGCGGAGGCTATGGTGGTTCTGATGGATAGGTGGGTTCCTGCGGTTCAGGTGTTTGTGATTTTGCCTCTGTTGGGTTTTTTATTTTGAACAAAGATGTCAACTTTTCTGTAGGATGCTGCACTTAAACCGCTTTTTCATGTCATGGATATTTTATAATTAGAAACGTACGTAGCATATGCTTACAAACATTGTCTGTGACATGTATTGCTTTTTTGAGATATGATTTTTTTTCTCATTCCAATAACGAAGGTCAATAATAGACGAGGGTATTGTGATTATCTTCTATCGTGTGCATATATTTTTAACTTACAGTATAACCATAATTAATGAGATGCTCTACAAGGAGTTTGAGAAGGCTAAGAGCTTTTGTGTACGTGATAGAATGAAAATGTATTCAAAATTGATGTTTGATATGTATGTTGGTATTTTATTATAACAACTGAAAAATGATTTATTCCGTTATACTTGAAGGAATAATTTTGATGAGCAGTTCATATCCTCATTTTCTTGTATTTTTCGTGTTGTCACGCTTATTATGTTTCAAATATCTAGGTTTTTGGATTCGGTTAGCTTATGTTTTTTTTGGGAGTTTTGTTAAGAGTGAGCATTTTGTTTGGAGTTATGTTTTTTAATAGTTCTTTCAGATTTGTAAACTAGCGTTTTGATTTAGGGGCCTTTTCTTGTTGTTGGTGGATGAACCAGGGAGTTATAATGTTCTGACGAAAAGAACCTTGAGAAAAATGATATATTTTTTGCTAAAATCATATCATTTGTTTGTATAAATAGATAAGTTTTTCCATTGAGAAAATTCAAAATATAACTTTTATCAAAATATAGATTTGTGATCCTCCTTTTCCTCCACTTCTCTTTGCTAATTAAACTGGGCCTTAATATGGGAAGATTATATATTATATATCATGCTAAATTGATTGAAAAATCTGATCTTGCAATGTCTGGTCTAAATTATTTCCATATATTTCTTGCGCATCGTTTGAGAATTAGGTTCATGTGAACTTCGATAACTCTTTCTTTTCCCTCCATTTGGACAGTGCAATATTGTCTCTTTGCCATCCAAAATAAACCGAAAGGACGAGCAAGAAGAGGGCAAAGCCTTTGAATTAGGAGATTGGATATTAGAGATATCGCTGTACGACATTGTATTTAGTGAAATATATTTTGCCTTCATGAATTCCTGCAAACAAACTGGACAGGAATACCTTAAATTTTTGTTGTTTCTGTTAATGTACGTATTCTTCTCATAGTACTTGATTACCCTGTTAGATATTCTTGGTATTTCAATTTTTCTATTGCACCACAAGTGGAATGACTTGTCCAGATATTACATATAAAGATTGTTGCTTGCTTTCTTTAAACATTGACTTTTTTGTTCGTGCAAATATTATTGAATCCATAATTGAATAGATATTTGTTTATGAGCATGAATCTGAATTAGTTTTGAGGGAATCATGGTTAGTGTAGAAGTTTATGCTATTATTGAATTCTGATGTGAACTACAAAGGAGCCCCTCTTCTTCGTTTAATATTTTTTGGGCTTCATGTTTGCAGATGATCATGTAGTTGGGATCAAAAGTAACAGTGATGCCATCATCTCTGTTAGTGCAACTTCTCTACTCTCTGGCTTTGGGATTTTTTCGAGCAATCAAATGAATTCCAGTGATGGTGATCAAGAGAACTTGCCCAAACTACAAGAGGTATTATTGTCAAAATGTAACATTTTATGCAAATGTGAAATTTCTCATTACATTGGATATTGTAATGAGAGAATTGGTATTACCTTCTGTAAAATTCTTCCTTGAAGATTTGAGGATGTTCTATCTCCACAAACAGCCCAAAAAAAAACCCGTGTCTGATTTATTAAGGGTAGAATTTGTTTTATTGAAAGAGAAGGAGAATTTGGGATCAACACAATAATCAAGAAACCTGGTTTTCTATGAAGCTTGAAGGAAATCAAAAGCAAGAGAGAATTGGTATTACCTTCTGTAAAATTCTTCCTTGAAGAATTGAGGATGTTTTATGCAGGATTTCTTTCAGCAATCCCCTCCACAAATAGCCCCAAAAAAACCCGTGTCTGGTTTATTAAGGGTAGAATTATTTTTGAATCGTGTTATAAAGATTGACTCTATACTTATTTTTTTTTTTATAAGTGCAGCATTCTGTGCCCAATCTCACTGCTAAGATTTGTTATGCTATTTATGCTAGCGAAGGTTTAATTTGGAAATGTTAATTCTTTTTCTTATAGTGTGAGAAACACTAGTTACGGGTAAAGCCTTTGCCTATGTTTTGTTTGTTCTAGCTGAGGACCATCCATAATTGTTTTTTTATGATTTTATGATAAAAATCTTAACCCAATGTTTTCTATCAAGAAAATGTTTGTTATGCTACCCATTGTTTTTTTAATGTTTGTTATAACAGTTTCTTTTGGCGGGAACTTAAATTGTAGAATATTTATGAATATAGTACTATCTACACCATTTTAGATGGTAGAGAAATCACTGTGATTGTGCTAAATAACAAGGCCAGGATGTTTGTTATGTTAATCATTGTTTTTTTGTTAAGAGATGTCTGTTATAACATTTTCTTGATAGAAAAATATTGGGTTAAGATTTTTATCATAAAATCATAAAAAAATAATTATGGATAGTTCTTAGTTAGAACAAACAAAACATAGGCAAAGGCTTTACCCGTAAGTTTTTCACACTATAAGAAAAAGAATTAACATTTCCAGATTAAACATTCGACTAGCATAAATAGCATAACAAATCTTAGCAGTGAGATTGGGTGCAGAATGCTGCACTTATAAAAAAATAAATAAATATAGAGTCAATCTTCATAACACGACTCAAAAATAATTCTACCCTTAATAAATCAGGCACATGTTTTTTTTAGGCTATTTGTGGAGGGGATTGCTGGAAGAAATCCTGCATAGAACATCCTTAAGTCTTCAAGGAACAATTTTACAGAAGGTAATACGAATTCTCTCTTGCTTTTGATTTCCTTCAAGCTTCATAGAAAATCAAGTTTCTTGATTATTGTGTTGATCCCAAATTCTCCTTGTCTTTTAATAAAATAAATTCTACCCTTAATAAATTAGACACATGTTTTTTTTGGCTATTTGTGGAGGGGATTGCTGGAAGAAATCCTACATAGAACATCATCAAGTCTTCAAGGAAGAATTTTACAAAAGATAATACCTCTATTGGTAGAAGACGTCGGAAATTTCAACTTGCTTCTTAAAACTGGTGAGAGGAAACGAGAAGGAGAAATAAGTGGATTGTATATTAGATTAATCAATGATGCTATTATACTATTTATGTAATAGAATTCAAAAAGTAGAATGGTGTATGCATTTACTTGTGTTGTGTCTCCTGTGAAAGGATTAGTTTGTAGCGAATGTAGTATACTGGTTTAGATGCTATTATATAGTGTTTTCTGACGCATGTCCTATTAAATGGTTCATCTTATTGTTGTGTATGTTTTTTCTCCTTTCTTCCCTGAATCTTGTTATATTTAAATCTTATTAAATCTTATTGTTATAGTAATCCAAACTTTCTAACTATACTAATATTTCATTGATAATAGATTGGCGTGCAAAGTTCTTATTGAAATAGATGAGGAAAATGAAAGATCTTTCTTCTTTAAATTTCAAATCAAACCCTTTTCATCCAAACGCAACCCTCTTGAATTTTAAATCAAATCCTCTCATCCAAAAACTTTCTTGAAATGTGGTTTTGGAGATTTTTGTTACTTTGTGGACTTTAAAAACCCAGGATATTATAATGACTTCTGCATCAATTTCAGATTGTATAGACAGGTTATCTTGTCCCATAGAATTGGTGGTGAAAATTGGGGTAATTTGATACTCTAAGATCCCCTAATATCTGGATCCTATAGCAAATTCTCTTTGCATAAAAATTTCTACTAATCATATCCTAAAGTATTAGATTTCTAATTGCTGGATCTTAATCTTCTACTCTTCAGATTAAAATGTTCAATTCTTTTAATTTTTGAAATAAATGTTTGATTAGCATAACATTTCGTCTGATAACACTGCTTGAACCATTTTACAACTCCAACTTGTGAAAATCTCAAAACTTTAAGATTCTCAGCATGTTACGCCAATTCAGAACCATGATATGGTGAGCAACCGTGGTTGAGGTTTTTTTATTATTGATCAAATTTTGGAACATAATTCACATTATATGCGCATGATGATTTAGGAGGTCCGAGCAAGGGCCATGGCTCCCCCAAGTAGTATAGGGAAGTAGTACACGTACTACTACTATTTCAATTTACAGTATGGATATGGTACTCGTTAAAATTATCAAAAATAGAAGGAAGTAGGGTAGATATCTACTCAGGTCATGGCTAAGTCATAACTTTATCTCTCTTGAAAAAAGTTTATAACGAGGCAAACATTATCTAGAAAGTTGGGACTCATTCCTCGTATTGGTCGGGGATTCGAGACAGGCTGTTATTCGCATGTTTTGTTTCACAAAGCAAAAATTTGCCTTCCCATTTAATAAACGAAGACAAATGAGTGAGTTTGGGTATTAAATGGGCGGACATGTTTTGCCCATTTATTCATTTATGATCCATTTAACATTTTCTAAATAGGCGGGTTTTTACCCGCCCATTTAATAAACGGGTCGCTCATTTGCTTAATTAACTATAATAATTATGCAATATTATTAATTTATTACAAATCATTCGATATGGATTTTTCATATAAATACGGCTTATACGTCATATGCTTATGTGATTGTATTTTTTTGATAATTGTTATAATTCCATATGAAACATTTTATATTCAAGCATGAATAAGAGGACCGGAATTAGGAGATTAATTAATATGCATAAATTTAAATTTGGAAAGTCTCTTTTGTAGGCAACCAATTTAAATTTGGAAGGTCTTTTTTGTAGGCAACCAATTTAAATTTGGAAGGTCTCCTTTGTAGGCAACAAATTTGCAACATCTTATAATATGAGAATTTAAAATTTATGCATATGAAGTATCAAATATACTTCAAGATATAAAATCATATTATAAGGTTCTCTTGAATGCTTTGCATATAACTATTAGTAATTTCATTCATGTATGTGCATATGCGTGCATGTAAAGATATAACTGCAGTATTTTAGTTTCACATTAATTTGAAATGTTCAGATATTAAGGGCAAATTCTAACCCTATGCAGTTACGTCTTCAATCATAGATTGCGATCATTTATGATCATAGACCATGATCTTTTATGCTAACATGTTTTGATGTCCTATCATTTTAATAGTGACTAAGATTAATTTTCATAGCTCTTTATTTGACTACATGTATAATATTTTCTCTTAAGATTTTAGGAAATGATTAGAGTTGATATAAATATGTTTTGTCAACTAGTATGTCTAGTTACAGGAGATGTAGTTACAGGAGATGTGATGAATCAATGTCCTGAAAAATCAAATCATGAGGTATGTCTTATAACTTCTATCTATATGATAAATAAAAGTTATATTAAAATTAGTCCATCAAATAATTAAATTGTTATTAGGTTCTCTTATCCTTATAAGTTGTTTCAAATCAATCTCTCCTCTTGCTACTTGTACTCTTGCCTGGAAAGATTGATTTGAAAAATAACTTAAACAAGAAGGGGACCTAATATCAAACAATATGAAGGACTAATTATAAAATAACTTGATAAATATATACAATGCCTGTTAGGTAAAGTTGTGATTCTAGACTTTGTAATGTCTAAAAAGAATCTTGCTGACCCATTAACAAATGGTTTATCAAGGAGTGTGGTTCTGGATTCATCGAGGGAGATGGGGTTAAACCCATGGATGAGGTCATTGATAGCGGCAACCTAACCCTTATTTGATGACGTAGTCCCAATGTTGGTTCAATGTGGTAGAAACAAGCTGGATTAGTAACACTCGTGTGGAGCATTAACCTATATATATTTATATATCATTATAGTAGCATGTGCTACTTCCCCTTCTCTATAATGACGATGCTCTTATGATACAGTTGGTTAGGCTGAGTTTTACTCTTAATAAGTTCAACGTGTGAATTATGGGGGTATTAAATAATCAGCTGTAGTATCCTTTAAGGACTTACCTACGTGAGACGAACCGTGATGGCCGCAGTTGGGGGGAGGGGGGTTAGGGCTAACCCCTAGAAACTCTCATAAGTCGGTTTATTGTGAGCATGACCTTTAACGCTCAACCCGCTTTACTCAATAGATGAAGACGTATTGTGTATGCGTTTTCGTCAATACCTGGTACAAGGAGTCTAATTCAAAGCCTAGTCCATTATGTCCCTCAGGTGGCGATGAACTCACTAAGGAAATGTTCAAAGCCGAAAGCTACCTTTCCCGAATTCACGATACGAAATGTTGCCAAACCTATATTTGTTTTATGATTTATTGATTTATTTATTGTTTTTTGAGTTTTCAGTCAATATTGTCTTTTGGGGAAGGGGAGGGGGGGTGTTGGATATTTTAAAAAGGTCAATATTGACACCTAACTAATCTCCTCTTTAATCTCCACTATCCCTACTAAAAATTCCTAATTCCCCTCTAACTACAGCCACTTCTTTGGACTCTTTCTCCTCTCACTAATATAAAACTCATTTAAAAACCCTCAGTCTCTCTTCACCTCTGGAATCACTTATCAAAACTCTCTCTAAGACTCTCTACTCACTAAGGGCCTGTTTGGTTATTTCCTAAAAAACCAAAAAATAGAAATGAAAATCAAGAAATCTCAAAAAGTACAATTTCACACATTTTCATCTCTAAAACTCACCCACAACATCTAATAAAATATTATTTTTATCGAACAACTCATCCACCATATCTAATAAAATATTATTTTTATCCAACAACTCATCCACCATATCTAATAAAATATTATTTTCATCCAACAACTCATCCATCACATCCACCACATCTAATAAAATATTATTTTTATCCACAACATCACTCAACTCATCTCATCTCATATTTAAAAATCACTCACATCATCCAATAAGATTGTGACAACTCATCTCATCTCATTAACATTTTATTTCTTTGTTTTCCTCCTAAAAGCTAGAAAAACAATTTCTTTAAGTGTGGGTCACATCATCCAATAATATAATGACAACTCATCTCATCTCATCTATTTTCTTATTTTTAAGAAATAACCAAACAAAAGAAAACAACCTATTACAAGAAATAGTTTTCTTATAATTCATTTTCTTTTTTTTTCCGCCAACCAAACAACATCAAAATAAGTTTTCTTAAAAAATCACTCACATCATCCTATAATAAGGTGACAACTCATCTCATCTCATCTCCATTTCTTTGATTTTCTTCTTTTTTTTTAGCCAACCAAACAATCCCAAAACCTATTTTTCTTAGAAATAGGTTTCATTTTCTTTGATTTCCCTCTTTTTTTAGGCAAACAAACAGCCCCTAAGAAGAAAATGAAGAAAAGAAGAAAGAAGAAGAGAGAGGGAGGGGCTCTCAGATGAAGGAGAAGAAAGAGAGGGAGAGATGCTTTTGGGAATGGAGAGAAAAAAATGAAAAAAGAAAGAGAGAAAGAAGATGCTCTCGAGAATAAAAAAAGAGAGAAGAAAAAGAAGAGTGAGATGCTCTCGGGAATGAAGAAAAAGACTAGTGAGAAAAACAGAGAAAACAACAACACTTTCTTCTCCCATCTGAATTATCTCCTCACTCTTATTGCGAGATTTCTGCTACTATTTTCCATAGTATTTTTTGGGCAACCTTCTTCATCTGAGTAGAAGCTCTCGCCCGAGTACGGAGGCCGATCGTTTCCAGAGGCATTTACCGCTAGTTGAGAGGGGATCATCTGCGTCAGGACGATAGGCGAGTCCTCAATCTTCTAGGGCAGTGATTACACGACTGTTTCCCGTCAGGCCTGATATTTTCTAACTTATGTTATTTATTTTTGGATTTAATTTTTTATTTTATTCAGATTTATTTGCATGCTATAACTTTTGATTTGATAAATTTCGAACAGCATATGTTCTTAGCAGAGAAAAATATATAATCAGTTGTAATATCCATGCTTTCCTTGTATATAGTAAAAAGAGGCTCCCCCTTATGTCTGACTTTCTCAACGAGGAGGTTTACTTTTTCATCATTAGAGGTTACATCCATCAAGGTTTTATATGCGCTCCTCTGAAAGAAAATACGTGATAAGATAAACCTGCTTAGCTATGGAAGAATATTTATAAATATGAAAAGAATAAAAAAAAGTTAACTCACGAGCGTTCGCAACTTGTGTTGCAGGTTCTCTGCTTTTACAAAATCCTCGGCAGTTTCATCACTTTCCCACCCAGGAACTTGACTTTTCCCGGAAGTTATGAGAGAGTAAAGTAGACTGTAATAGTAGAAGCATATTGTTAAAGAAAGCAAAAACTGTTAAAAAAATTTCTTACTACAGAATATGCTAGAACATCAATATATCTAAAACCATAATAATAAATATTATGCTACCAATTTTGCGCGGTATTTACCATGACAATATATGACACAATTATCCTATTTTATTGAATTTTAGACTAAAGCAATATCTTCAAAAACAGATTCCTATCATGCAAACGAAGTTGGAGTGAATTTTGATTGACTGAAGCTTGAGGTTTCAACACCTCCAGAAGGAGCCCTTTAGATTGGTGACTTTCTGCAGGACTAGTACAAACTCTCAGGACGCAAAGATGTCTAAGCTCTATTGATTAAAAACATAAAGCTACTAAATTAAGATCTTACAAGTGATGAGGTAAGCAAAGGCATCCCTTCTCAGGGACAAAATTTTGTAGAATGTATATCATTGTAAATGCGATCAGGTGCTGTGATAGATGCATTAATCTTTCAGTGCCTGGCCCAAACGAAGATAATAGAGGCGTAGTGTAGAAATGGCGAGCGTATGGAGAAGACCGCTTGGACATGCATGAGTGTGCTTTTGAGAGTCTGGCGGTCGACCGCGGGATTTTGGCGGTCGACCGCATTCGTGCACAGATCGTTTCTGAGCTTCTGGGAGTTGGCGGTCGACCGTGGCGGTAATCTAGAAAAGTCTCTGGAGTTGGGGCGGTCAACCGTGGAGGTCGACCGCGATGCCTGCGCGGTCGACCATGACGGTTGACCGCGATGCGGTTTTTGGGTTGGGTCTGTTTTCAGACCCGTTTCGTTTGGGATTTCTATAAATACCAAAAACTCGTTTTAGAGCTTAGAGCAAGAGGGTTTTAGCAGCCATTGAGAGGGGTTTTGTGGGCTTCTATTGTTGGACCATTTGGGAGAGATCAAGAGTGATTTGTTGTGGGTTTTAGTGAGATTTGTAACCCTAGTTATATTCCCTTGATTTTTAATAGTGAAAACTCCTCATTCCTTACCCCGTGGACGTAGGTAATTGCCGAACCACGTTAAAATTGGTGTTTGTGGTTTGCGCTATTGATTTGGTTGTGTTTGGCTTTCTTGATCAGCTATTTGGTATTGGATCTCGGCATCGGGGTTTCCCCAACAAGTGGTATCAGAGCTCCGGGCAACGCTTGGGCTTTTTTTGGAGGAGTAGATCAGTTGGGAAGTTCATCTAGAGCTTCGGTTGGTGTTAAAGGTGGGATCTTTATGGTAAATTTTCTATCTTTTCAAGTTGGATCTATTTCTTGTTTGTTCCACAATTGTTATTGGGTGCTTTGAGATATATGGTCGGGAAAGATAAAGGTGGGGAGAGTTCTTCTAGTGAAGACCGTCCAAAGTTTGAGTATCCATTCTATGAAGATAGATGTAGAGATGTTTGATGGCACAAATAATTTTGGACTTTGGAGATGCGAAGTTTTGGATGCGCTAAATGCGTAAAATTTGAAAGAAACATTGGAGTTGGACGAGAAACCGGACGATATTGATGATAAGGTTTGGAAGAAAATAAATAGAACGGCCTGTGGTGTGATTAGATCTTGTCTTACTCAAGATCTAAAATATGATGTGAAGACTTCGGCAAAGAAGATTTAGGAGGTCCTAGAAGGCAAGTATTTGACGAAGAGCGTTGAAAATCGCTTGCATTTGAAGAGGAGGCTTTATCGCTTCCAACTGAAGAAGGAGATATCTATTAGTGATCACATGAACCACTAAACAAAACTTCTTGCGGATTTGATGAATCCCAGATGTCATGGTTGAAGATGAGGATAAGACATTGCTATTGTTGAGTTTCTTGCCGGACAAGGAATATGAAACCTTCGTCCTTACTCTTATTAATGGGAAAACATCTCTTTCGTATAGTGAGGTCACCGCGGCACTTATGAATTATCAACTTCGTAAGAAGGATAAGAAGACTTCCATTGAGCCGGTAGCGGGGGCATTGGTCGCAAGACCTGTCCAAACCGTGATAGAAGGTCGCAGTCTAGAAGGGCACATCCTGCAGTTGGTAAGAATCCGTATGCCTTTTGTAGAGAGGATGGACATTGAAAAGCCGAATGTCCAAAATTACAAGCCGGGAAGAATAAGGGGAAAGCTATTCAAGCTTCAGAGTTGAATGTTGCCAAAGCTAGTGGTGACATTTCAGATTCAGATTCTTCTAGCTATTCGTGCCTAGCTCTTCCGTTAGTTAGTGTTGCCAACTCCATCGAGTGGATGTTGGATTCAGGTGCTACTTACCACATATGCCATAGGAGGGATTGGTTCTCCAGCTTTCAGGAGTTAGAAAGAGAGGATGTTGTGCTCATGGGTAATGATCACAAATACCCTATTGGTGGTATTGGTACCGTTCGGATTCGGATGAGTGACGGGATGATTCGGGAGTTGGTTGAAGTGAGATTCGTTCCTCAATTGAAGGAACATCATTTCACTTGGGGCATTGCAGGCGGCAGGCTATAGGGTGATCTTGACGGATGCACGCTTGAAGGTCACATTGGGGGCCCATGATTGTGATGAATGGCATCAGAAGGAGCAACTTGTATTATTTGCTTAGGAGCACGGTGATTGATAGAGAGCTGACGACTTCTTTGGCTAGACTGTGACATTGTTTGTTGCTGGGATATATGATTGATTATGCCGTGCATAGGTTGTTAAGGAGTGCTTTGACCTGTAGATTAAAGTCCTTTGAGCACATTGGGATGAGCGAGAAGACCGAGATGGAGTTTGACACTTCTATCCATCGATCGAGGGGTCTTATAGGAGGTGTTCAGTCAGGCATTTGGGGGCCTTTCAAGGAGACATTATTGGGAGGTAATCGATATTATGTTTTTTATGTTAGGGATTGTACTAGGCATTTATGGGTTGCAACCAAGTCCCGTTGGTATGAAGCCCTAGTAGTCCGTAACTGTTGGAGGAGGTGTATTGGCAGAAATGTTACCCATCGTATTAGTTTTAGTAGGGGTTCTTTCTTGCATTTGTGCCGAGCTCATGGCAGTTGGAGACACTTTGTAGGAGAGGAGACAGTAGGGTGACGAGATGAGATGGCTGATTCGGTGAGCTGTTCCTTTCTGGAGAAGGATCGACGTTGGTTGTCGAGCAGTGGATTTGGTATTCGGGCTCTGACATGTTGGGCCATCTTATGAGGTTGTCGATTGCTGCATTGAGAGTTGTTAGATCTGGTGGAGCTGTTTCAGATTGTGAGTTGCGTCGGATGTTTGGTTACCCATCACTTGGTCACATCGTGGATGTGAGATTCACATCGTGGATGTGAGATTGGATCCGATTGCACGATTGGGATTCAGAGGCTCTTTTGGCTATCAGTTGAGAGCTTCTGAGTTTGTTTGGAGCAGGTATGTCACATTGGACTCTCGGCAGGTAGAGAGTGTAGATCAGATCAGTGGGATATCGCAGCGGGTGGAGGGTGATGCTACTCCACATTGGGTGGAGATTACTCCACATACTCCATGTCATTCTGCATTGTTTGGGATTCTAGCTTAGATGACACAGCGTGAGAGTCATTTGGATTCGGATGCGGATGATGAGTTGTTAGATTCAAGTGCAGCTGGTGGATGTAGCTTGGATATGGCCATTGGTTCACCTCAGGTGGAGGTGTTTGGATCGTCTCAGTTTGGGGCCGTTGGTGATGCTATCAGCCGCAGATTTGGTGATGTTGGTGGTGAAGAGTTGAGAACTCTTTTATTGGATTGAGGGTCTTTGGAGGCCATTGGATGAACTATGTGAATGCTTGATTCATTAGACAAGAGGATACATAGGCAGTATTTATGATGCAGCCGATTTGGTGAGTAGACACTGTTGTTTTAGGTGAGTGTTCGCACTCCCGTATGGGTCTCGACTTGTTGTGGATGAAGTCCGTTGTCATGAGTCCGTTGCCATAGCGTACTGGACGTAACAAGTGAGACATTTTGATGTGGTCAGTGTCAGCTCAGTTTTGGAAAAACATTCGCCGAGGTGGAGAATTGTAGAAATGACGAGCGTATGGAGAAGACCTCTTGGACAGGCATGAGTGTGCTTTTGAGAGTCTGGCGGCCGACCGCGGGATTCTGGCGGTCGACCGCATTCGTGCACAGATCGTTTCTGAGCTTCTGGGTGTTGGCGGTCGATCGTGACGGTAATCTGGAAAAGTCTCTGGAGTTGGGGCGGTCGATCGTGGAGGTCGACCGCGATGCCTACGCGGTCGACCATGGCGGTCGACCGCGATGCGGTTTTTGGGTTGGGTCTGTTTCCAGACCCGTTTCGTTTGGGATTTCTATAAATACCCAAAACTCGTTTTAGGGCTTAGAGCAAGAGGGTTTTAGCAGCCATTGAGAGGGGTTTTGTGGGCTTCTATTGTTGGAGCATTTGGGAGAGATCAAGAGTGATTTGTTGTGGGTTTTGGTGAGATTTGTAACCCTAGTTATATCCCCTTGATTTCTAATAGTGAAAACTCCCCCTTCCTTGCCCCGTGGACGTAGGAACCACGTTAAAATTGGTGTTTGTGGTTTGTGCTATTGATTTGGTTGTGTTTGGCTTTCTTGATCGGCTATTTGATATTGGATCTCGGCATCGGGGTTTCCCCAACACGTAGATTAGTCAAGTGCCCGATAAAGACTTTGTTAGAACACAATAATATCAAGGCATGGAGAATAGACATTGGAGCTGGCCACTGATGCTATGTCACGTGGATGCCGTCTTGGTCCTATGTCAGTCATTAAGGGTAGTTTTCCTTGGACATGGACACTAGGCCAGAGTGACAGACTACAACAATACAACCTTAGTCTAGTGGCAATAAGGATGTACCTGAGGTGTAGGTTTTATAATGTCCATCTCTGCCCATGATGCAAAGCATGCATAGAACAAAGATTTGATAATTTAAAATTACAAAATTCTAGGATTTTTTTAATTGGTTGTGATTCATGGCTTCCAATAAACTCAAGAGTCTATTGCATACTTGGGAGGCAAATGTATACCCTAGGAGCAATGAGGTAACTTGAGTTGTTGAGTTAAACAGTAACTCAATTGGAGTTAATGCTTTTCTAACAGAAGGGCCATATGGCAAGAAAAATGAACTTTAAAGGGACTATTAAGCAAATAATGAGATTTGAGGGACTATTTGGCGATTAGAGATGATTTAAGGGACCAATATGCAATTCCCCCTTCTTTTTAAACGTAGGACGAGGAATATATTGCTAGTCATTTCTCAGGGATTACCAAATGCGGGAATTATACAATAATTATCCCCAAAGAGTACAAAAAATTTTCTTTTTCCCAAAGGGAGAAGAAAGTTTCTTGGTTGAAAAAAGGCAAGCCCACAATTACTAATATCAACAGGGAACCTTTGCAGTAGTAAGGAAAACCATCAAACACAAAATTGTCTAGGTCTAGTTTATACTGAACAGAAATATCATGAAATTCAGTCAAGAAAAAGTTGTGAGGCTTTATTTATTTCCCTGATTTCTAATTTGCAGGTGCATTACTGATAAGATGAACATAACTTAGAAGAAAATTAATTATCATGCACATGCTAATTCGATAATTGAAAATTTATAGTAAATTCAAGTCGTTAAACATCATTAAGATAAGATGACTAGATGATCACAGTTTATTAAATGAATGTCACTAACATAATAAATGAAAGAAATAAAGAATAACCTGCCAGGAGGGAAGTTCATGTCTCCACATATCATGATGAACATAGAGTGATCACATGACTCCTCAAGCGTCTTCACTAGGGATACACACTAGTTTAATTGAAAGTTGTGTTAATACTGTATAGTATGTAAGCTAAACAAATGTACACATCAGTCAAAAAAGGATACCAGAAGAACCCGCACTCTCTCCTCTGTAGCATTGAAATGGACATTTGACTAAAAAAAAGACACTAGAATAAACATTCATTCATTTGTTATGAAGTAACCAGATAAGATGTATGCTTAGGGCTGTTCGTTTGGGAAAAAAAACTGAGAAATCAAAAAATAGGAAACCTATTTCCTATTATAATTATTTTGAAGTTGTTTGGTTAGCTTAAAAAAGAAGGAAATTATAGAATAGGAGATGAGATGAGATGAGTTGTCACCTTTTTATTGGATGATGTGAGTGATTTTTTAAAAAACTTGTTTTGAGGTTGTTTGGTTGGTTAAAAAAATAAGGAAATGAATTGGAGGTATATTATCGGATGATGTTTTGAGGTTGTTTGTGTTTGGTTCGTTTTTAAAAATAAGAAAATAGATGAGATGAGATGAGTTGGAGGTATATTATTGGATGATGTGACACGTACTTAAGGAAATTGATTTCATGTTTTTTTAGGAAATGGATGGAAAGGAATGTTTAATGAGATGAGATGAGTTGTCACAATATTATTGGATGATGTGTGTGATTTTTAAAAATGAGATAAAATGAGATGTGATGAGTTAGATGATGTGACACATTTCTTGTGTTTGGTTTATTTTTAAAGGTAAGAAAGGAGATGAAATGAGATGAGTTGGAGGATAAAATCATAAAAATAATATTTTATTGGATGTTATGGGTGAGTTTTAGGGATGGAAATGGATAAAAATATTACTATATTGATTTCCTTGTACCGATTTCATTTTCTTGGTTTTTAGGAAACCAACCAAACAGCTATTTACCAGAGATATTGTTGTGCACAGCGGAAATTTCGGCAGAGTTTCTGGTGCACAAGAAGAGAGAAAGATCAATAAGAATTTCCGTCTCACCAAGGAAACAAGAATCTGAAGCGGATATCTCAACCAAG
>BQKN01064557.1:227331-265230 GCA_022839385.1 Asparagus kiusianus
GATTTAGACATGATACTCATGCAAGAAATAACATGATATTCATGTTGGCTATGTCACAGCACTGTAATTATGCCCTGGTGTTTGTTGTTTTTCTTCGGTTATTGTTACTATATTAGAACATTGGGTTTAGTATTTAGGAGTTTATAAATTTGAGATATAAGGTATATACATGAGGGTTTCCTTGTTTGGATTATTTCGCTCGACGTACCTATTCTCGTGTTATAAACTTCTAAATACTAAAACCCTCTTTAGTGAGATCAATGATTTTAAATCTATTATATATTATCTGTATTTTCCTATACAACGAACCCTTTTCCCTTGGGGTTGGTTGTGATGTTACTCGCTAGCGCTTTGACGCTCGTTGTTCCTCCCCCTTTCAGGTCACGAGCCAGGAGCACGGAGTGTCGCAGGTTGAGAGCGGACCACTTTAGTGTTCAGCTCACTTTCTAGTTATGTATTATTTTCTTGAGCTCCACTGTAGTGTGGTTAGACATTTGAGGGTATTATTCTAGAATTTGTAAAGGCTAAGCGCCTTATTTATTTTTGTCAGATATTTGTATTTGAGACTTATTGACTACTCCAGTTTCTATATTCAGTCAGTGACTACGTACTTCCATTTGCTGGATGATGAAATGTTTATTTGATCACTATCATTTCATCAGCTCTTCGTGTGTTATCTTTTACTTGCTTTTGTACCTACACCTGTTATTGATTCTACTAGATAGATGTTAACTGTGATGGTGAAATATGTTATTGCACGGTATGGTGCATGGCAGGTTTGACATTCTTGGTTTCACCTTGGACTGCAGCCTTGTGTGAACCCAGGGGCGTCACAGTTGATCAGAGGCCTATTGTGCATAAGAACTCTTTTCAGGTGTTAAATGATGAACATATGCGGATGGCCGTGGGCAGTTAGATCCCTCAACTGTGGATAGGGGAGGAACTTCCTCTTTCATATCAATGAACATTGCCTTCTGGAATGATAGAGGATTAAATATGCCTCTAAAGCATCAATTGGTCAAAGCTTTTATTTCTCAATATAAACTAACCTGTACTACGCTTCTTGAGACAAGGGGAAGATAGGTAAAGCTGAGAAGGTAGTTACAATACTGCAAATAGCTGGGGATGGTTACATAAATATGTATTTGCTGAGAATGGAAAAATCTGGGCAGCTTGGAATAAAAGTATCCTGAATATTAACCTCATGGACGGTAGTAATCAGCTGCCATATTTGCTCTGTCCACTCCACTGATGGGAAAATTCACTTGTTTGTTTATGGTCTAAATCAGTTGGAGTGAAGGGATGCTTGTGGAATGATATACTATTTATCAATAGGGTTGTTCAGTTACCATGGATAATATGCAGTAATTTAAACAATTTTCTACACCAGGAGGAGAAACATAGGGGAGCTGCTATCACTGAACATGATATGTATTGTTTTGAATCATGTGTAGAGGACTGTCACCTTACCAAATTAAGGACTATTGGATGTTTTTTTGCAAAGAGAAATAGGAAGGAGTACGGTGATAGAATAGGTTGTAAACTGGACAGAGCTCAGTTAATGAACAAAGGATTCTGCACTGAAAGTCAAGTGGAGCCCTTACACTCTGGGCTATCGACCATTCTAAAGGACTAATTACTTTTACAAGAGGAGAGGAGTGGAGGTAAGAGAAACCTTTTAGGTTCCATAAAATGTGGGCTAAGAATGGGAAATTCCTCACCGTTACGGCAGATGGGTGGAGATACCCTGTAAGGGGATGTAAGATGTATACGGTTGTTCAGAAACTTAAAACATATGAAAGAGGAATTGGAAGAGCTGAACAGGACCTGTTAAACTAATATTAGATTATTAATGAGAAGGTTATTAAAGCAAAAGGGAGTTGGTGAACACTCAACAAAAACTGCAACACAATCCTATGAATGGTAGGACAATGGAGCTGGAAGCCTGGAAAAGAACCAGAGTAATAAGTATAGCAACCTCTTGTAGGATGAACAGGGCTTCTATGAAACAAAAGTCCAGAATCAATTGGAAAGTTGGAAGGGGACTAAGTGTACTGCATCTTTTTCACAGAGCTACAAAAAAAATAGACATCATAGTGAAATCCTAGTTCTCTATCATCAGCATGGCAAGAGATTGTTTGATGAGGGATTGTTGAAAAAGTATTACAGTTTTACAGGAATCTTATGGGGGTCTTCTAATGATTCTCTTCAATGGGCAAACAAGGATATTATTGTGAATGGTTATGTGTTACACTGTTAACTGAGAATCAGAGGCAGTCGATGTGCAGTGATATTCTTGATGCAGAAATTGAAGCTGTCATGTATTCTATTGATGTATCTAAGGCATGGGTACCCAGCTGCCTTCTTCAGAACTGCTTGGTCAATAGTGGGAGCTGATATTTCCGAGGCTGTTAAGGAGTTTTGCCACACTGGTCTGATGCTTGGACAACTCAATTCTGCATGCATCACTCTTATTCCTAAAAAATAATTGCCCAATAACTGCAGCTGGCTTTAGGCCTATTGCTTCTGTAATTTTATATATGAGATTATTGCTAAGATAATATCTAATAGGTTGAAGGTGATTGTGGGTTCTATTATCAGTGAGGCTCAATCTGCTTTTGGCAAGGGAAGGAGTATCAAAAGCAATACCCTAACGGGGCATGAAATAATCAAACACTAAGGCGGGAGTAATATATCCCCTACATGTATGATAAATGTGGATATTAAAAAAATATATGATACCTAGACTGGAATTTCCCGTATAATATGCTTAAGGGCCTTGGGTTTCCTATGAAGATGGTTAATTGATCATGATGGTAACAAGTCCTTCAAACTCTGTTTTCTTCAACGGTACACTGCACGGATACTTGCAAAAAGTGCTTGAAGCAAGGGGGTCCTTTATCCCCCCCTTACCTGTCTGTTATAAGCATGGAGCATTTCTCTAGATATCTAAAGAATTTTACAAGTATGAGGAGGTCTAATTATAATGTAAAATGTGCAAGAATGAGAATTCGCCATCCATTTTTGCAAATGACCAGCCTCTTTTTAGCAAAGGTGACTTACAGTCAGTACCTTTGCTTCATCAAAATTTACAAGATTTCATTAACACTTTTGGTTTAATGGCAAGTCTAGAAAAGAGTGCCCTCTTCTTTGGGGGGTACTGATGCAGTGACGGAGCAAATCGGACACAAACCTGGGTTACAGTGTTGCTACTCTGCCTATTAGACATCTAGGTGTTCCTATGATAAAAGGGTTATCATCTAGTGACTGTAATCGCTTGTTGATAAAATTAATATGAAAATCCATGCTTGGCACAATAAACATCTTACATATGCTGGTAGAGTGGAGCTGATCAGAAGTGTTCTGTTTTGAATTCAAGCTTATTGGTCTAGCAACTATCTTATGCTTAAGAAAAGTCTTAAAGCAAATAGACAGTGTGTGCTGGAAATTCTTATGGAATGGAGCTACTATTAATAATAGATTTACTTTGTTTGCTTGGTCTAGAGTGTGCATGCATCACAAAGCTGGAGGGTTGGGATTATACTCAGCAGAATTGCGGAAGGCAGCAGCTAGTATTAAGCTAATATGGGCTATTGCTATGAATGAGGACTAATTATGGGTGAAATGGTTCCCTGAATCTTATCTCAACTGATAGGACGTCTGAAGAATTCATGCTAAGGTGAATAATTCTTGGGGAAGACAACAAATCCTTATGGTAAGGGAAATTGGTACAGAAATGGGTGATTTTTCTGCTAACAAACTGGATGATTGGTCTATAGGGCGTAAATTGAAAGTTAGCCTACGTTATAATGATATCATTGATCAGAACTCTAATGTGAACTGCCATTACACTGTTTTGGGGGAGGGGGTTGAACCTTCCTAAAAACATTCATATATAACATGGTTTGCTTCTCTGCAAAGATTTCTAACTCATGAACGGATAAAAAAATTTGTTATGTCCTTCGGTAGTGTGTGCATGTTGTGCATGAAGGATGAGGAATCTCAGTCACCTGTTCTTTGAATGCTCTATATCATCTAAAGTATGGAACAATGTTATGGCATGGCTTATTGGCTTGATTTTTCATTCAGGAGTTGTGAATGGGGCTACTAACGAAATGGTTTGCCGAAAGTAGTAGAGGGATGCAATACTTGAGACAGGTCAAAAGATGTGCTCTAGTTGCAACAATTTAGGAGTTGTGGCATGCGAGAAAAATTGCATGAAGGCAGGAAGTGTGTGTGAAGTGCCTATAATGGTGGGAAAAAAAAGCTTTGGTTTTCATGTCTATTTTGCTTCATCTGATTCCCCAAGGGTCTCGGGATATTGCTCAAAATCTACACCAGAGATAGTTTAAAAACTACAGCAGATAAAGTTTGAAAACAACAGCAGAGATAGCTCAAAAATGAGTGGCCAGGATTTAATCGAAAACCCTAACAACCCCATAAATCACCTTCATTTCTTTTATTTCCTCTCTTTTTTTTCACCGCCGCTCCTCTCTCTGCGGTCTCTCCCCCCCCGCCCCCGCCCCCGCACGCCCTCTCTCCTCCCCTATTTCTTCCCCTCCCCCCATCCAGCGCCTTTCAACTCCGCTGTCTCCTCCAGCTTTTTCGACGTCGCCGGCCGCCTGAGGTTTTATTTTTTCTGTTTTTATTTTTTTTTATTTACGTATTTTTCCAGTAGCATCCTCATAATTCCAACTTTGAGTTGTTTTTATGGTGTTCTAACGTCTCTCTCTCCCCATCGCGCAGAACTCTGCCAAATTTCTTGCGTCCCTCTCTCCATCTCAGAGAACAGCATATTTCTCTGTCTCCTCTTCTTCTTCTTTCTCTCTGGCCGCCATCCCATTGCGCAAAGATCTGCCGATGTCATCTTATACATCTTAAAGTTTAAGGTTAAAGTTGGTTCCTTTTTCTGCCGAATCGAGAGATTTCTCATTTGCAGGTTATACGTCTCTCAATTACTTCTCTCTTTGTCATTTTTGAGGTATTTCTCATATGTAATGGATCTGAACAATAAAGTTGCTACCTTTTTTGAGTTTGATTTGTGCTAACTGCTTATGCTGGATTTGGTCTACATTTTTGTCCGCAGAATCCAGAGAGTTTCCATCGGCAGGCCAATAGTCGGTGAGGTTTTTACGAGAAGGTAACATTTTCATATCTAATGTACGAAAATTAGGGTTCACATGAAAAGTCAGCGATCAAGAGAAAGACATGAGTTGGATCTAGGGTTAGGGTTAATGATTCGAGAGAGAGAGAGGAGAGGTATAGAGAATAGAGATGACATAAGAGAGTTGGGACTCAGATCGAGAGACGAGTTTGAGAGAAAGCAGAACAAGGTAAATTCTAAACGACACCTCTCTGGCTGTGATTTTTAATTCAATGTCCACCATAATATTAAAAGGCTAATTGGAATTGGACCAATTCCACAAAATCAAATATAATACCATTCAAACACTGATCTTGGTCCTATTTTAGAATTTGAAATGAAAAGTTGATTCCCAAGCAGGCCATAAAACAAAAATTAAGCGTATTTGGTGATTTTGCATCTGCTGTATCTCGAGGTTCTATTTGTGTTGTTCTGATGTAAAAACATCATTTGTGCTGCACACATCCTCCCATATGATATCGACAACATATTTAGTCTTGTTATTTATCACAATCACAGTGATTTCTCTACCATCTAAAATGATGTAGATTGTACTCTATTCAAAAATATTTTGCAATTTAAGCTCCTGCAATTACAGTGATTTCTCTACCATCTATTCACAAGCACAGCATGTGAGAAAGTCATATTCAAAATTTTAGTTTTTTCCTTGATAGGAAATGTAGACAGTCTATGTTTTTGATGAGAATATGATCAAAAGATTAACTCTTCAGTCTCTTAACTCTTCTAACTGATCACTGGTTTACTTTTGGTCTCGTATACGGACGATTGTCCTATGCATTAGGCCGAAACAGAGATCATTCTCAAATTCAGTTCCATGAAAGGGGATGAAATTTAAAAGTCATTTTTTGTTTGATATTTCGTCAAGCATTCAAATTATTTAGACAAGAGTTTCAAGGTTCTTAAATGCCCACTCTTATATCAAAAGTCTAGTTAAGACATGCAATAATGTATCGACATGCTAGACAAAGTCAAAGTTTAAGCCAAGAGTTACATACCTTTATTTTATATAAAACTTCATAGCCTAGTGGTTTGAGATAGTCTTTGTACTTCTCGTCGACCTACACATAACACAATGAGAACATACTACAATGAACAATTGATCAAAATTAGGAGAAACACTCACTTCTTGTAGACATACTACATCAGGCTTGAGGGTGATTAGCTCTCTGAGAAGTAGTTTTCTTCGAAATGATAAATCTAACACCCAATCTGGGCAATCTTTTTATTTATCAATCAAATATATTGGTGATAGAACATTGTATGTTAAAATTCGTAGGGGTTCTTTTAAAGAATCAACATTCGGTAGGAAAACACGGGATGGAAAATCAATCGGGAATGCACGCATGGTTGCAGTAGCCATGGAGACCTCTGCCAGGAGATGACCTGTCAACGAATGAAGAGCACAATACCTAACTTCTAGCTAGTGCCCAATATCCGATTCACTTGGAGTATATTGTTTTGTGGATTCAGATATCATTTCTCGATTCCTATACCTGAAAAATGAACAACATTATAACAAGACAATAAACAGTGAACAATGAAATAAGTGAGCAGTACCAGTCAATAAACAACATTATAACAAGACAATAAGAGATTGTGGCCAAGCTACTTATTTCATTGTTCGATGTTTATTGTCTTGTTATAATGTTCATTTTTCAGGTATAGGAATCGAATAATGATATCCGAATCCACAAAACAATATACTCCAAGTGAATCGGATATTCGGCACCAGCTAGAAGTTAGGTGCTGTGCTCTTCATTCGTTGACATGTCATCTGCTGGCAGAGGTCTCCATGGCTACTACAGTCATGCGTGCATTCTCGATTGATTTTTCATCCGACGTTTTCCTACCGATTGCTGATTATTTAAAAGAACCACTATGAATTTTAACCTACAATGTTCTATCACTAATATATTTGATTGATAAATATAAAGATTGCCCAGCTTGGGCGTTGGATTTATCATTTCGAAGAAAACTGATTCTCAGAGAGCTAACCACCCTCAAGCCTGATGTAGTATGTCTGCAAGAAGTGAGTGTTTCTCCTAATTTTGATCAATTGTTCATTGCAGTATGTTCTCATTGTGTTATGTGTAGGTCGACGAGAAGTACAAAGACTATCTGAAACCACTAGGCTATGAAGTTTTATATAAAATGAAGGTATGTAACTATTGGCTTAAACTTTGACTTTGTCTAGCATGTCGATACATTATTGCATGTCGTAACTAGACTTTTGATATAAGAGTGGGCACTTAAGAACCTTGAAACTCTTGTCTAAATAATTTGAATGCTTGATGGAATATCAAACAAAAAATAACTTTTAAAATTCATCCTCTTTCATGGAACTGAATTTGAGAATGATCTCTGTTTCGGCCTAATGCATAGGACAATCGTCCGTATACGATACCAAAAGTGAACCAGTGATCAGTTGGAAGAGTTATGAGACTGAAGAGTTAGTCTTTTGATCCTATTCTCGTCAGAAGCATAGACCGTCTACATTTCCTATCAAGGAAAAAGCTAAAATTTTGAATATGACTTTCTCACATGCTGTGATTGTGAATAGATGGTAGAAAAATCACTGTGATTGTGGGAACTTAAATTGCAGAATATTTATGAATAGAGTACTATCTACACCATTTTAGATGGTAGAGAAATCACTGTGATTGTGTTAAATAACAAGAGTAAATATGTTGCTCATATCATATGGAAGGATGTGTGCAGCACAAAGGATGTTTTTGCATCAGAGCAACACAAACAGAACCTGAAGATGCAACAGATGCAAAATCACCAAATACGCTTAATTTATGTTTTATGGCCTGCTTGGGAATCAACATTTCATTTCAAATTCTGAAATAGGGTCAAGTTCAGAGTTTGGATGGTATTATATTTGATTTTGTGGAATTGGTCCAATTACATTTGGCCTTTTAATATTATGGTGGGCCTTGAATTAAAAATCACAACCAAAGAGGTGTCATTTCGAATTTACTGAGTTCTGCTTTCTTTCGAACTCGTCTCTCGCTCCGAGTCAACTCTCGTTGTCCCCTCTATTCTCTTTCCCTCTCCTCTCTCTCTTGATTCATTAACCCTAATCCAACCCCTGTCTTTCTCTTGATCGCTGACTTTGCATGTGAACCCTAATTCACAGTCTCTGCAAGTCCTAGCCGTGATTGATTCAGCCAATCTCTTCGTCTCTGATGTCAAGCATGAGGATCTCGTGCGCTCGAGGACAATGATACTTTTTGAGGACTTCACTTGAGGAGGAGGATCATTTTGAGGACTTTTGGGGTAATTGTTTTGTCTTTTGAGATATCTAGGGATTTTGCTGAGTATTTTGATTGGATTTCTAGTTTTTGTTAGTTTTAGTTGGCTATAATTGAGAAAAGTTTTCTTTGAAGAGCAAAAGGCAAGCAAAGTTGATACGAAAGAAAATAGATTAATATTAACTGTGGTCTGCCGTTGAGATAATTTAAAACTGGTACTTCATTTTAATGCACACTGTTTTGATCAGTGAACAATTGTGCATTAAAATTTATTTAAACAAGCAACATGATGAATTTTTCTTAAAAGAGTACAGTTTGCTCGTTTATTATATTACCCATTTTGGAACATAAGCAACATCAACCAATTTATTGTTATAAACCTATCTCTATAAATTATTATTCAGCTAAGTATTAGTTTGTTTTAGTGCTCATGAAGCTTATGAGAACATTGTTATATTCAAATTTGTTCGCTGTGAAATCAGATTGTTGTTCCTTTTTCATGTTTTAAGTCAATTATTTTGGCATTCTTTCAAGAATCTTGGATCATTTAAAAAATCATGAATAATAAATTACAGTCTCAAAATCCATATATGCTTTGAGTCACCTTTTGTGCACATAATTTTTATATGAATAATTATACACACCCAAAGTTTATTTGCAAATTCCACAAAATTAACCCTATTGAGGGGAAATGAAAGGTGCTTTACTGTTCTTTATGGAAGGAGAATTAACCAGTCTTGCAATTGCATATCAAGTATCTGCTCTATAAATAATGTACCTTGAGAGTTGATAAAATTTAGGTTGTTATACTTGAGTTTTATTTATCTTGAAAAGATCCCTTCTATATCTCTCTTCTATTTGTACAGCCTAGAATGCATATAATTGCTTAGACTTGTTAATTTGTTCATTTATAACTAGAACATTATTCATATATGTACTGATTTTTTAAATTTATTATTAACTTGATCCTTGAGTTTGTTCCCATTGTTCCGGTATCATATGTCAAAATAATCTTGATAGTTTAACTGTAAAAATTTCAGGAACACTTTCTATGAGTTCCAAGGTTTTAAATATCGGTTATCGAGAATTTATCGGACGGCCAAAATTCTTATCGAATAGCGGAAATCGGTGATATATCGGGGATAAGTAGTATTTATCGGAGTGATATACTAGATGGTGTATATATAATATAATAACTAAAAAATATAATCTAACCATGCTTAATGAAATATAAACATACCAAAATGTAAATCATCATGTTTAGAATCATTAACCAATTGTAGAAAGCAAAACTTGCATCTTGACCGCACGATGAAACCATTCGATTGCATAGCCTTACTTATCAGCCGATAATCCCGATAAAAAAACTTTACTTATCGGCTGATAAGTATCGATAACGTCGATAACTCCCCGATAACTTGCCAAAAACGATAACCGATTAAAAATCCAAGTTATCCTATCGGAGAGCTCCCAAATCCGATAACTCTGGCCGATAATATCGATTATCGGCCGATATTTAAAACAGCGATGAGTTCTCATCTATAACAAAACCTCGTTTTTCCTTTTTTATTAAAAATTTGTGTTGCTTAGGTGTGATACTAAATAGTGTCTTAAATAGATTACAGTATTGAAAATCCGTAAAACTATTGCATTGTCCGCATATCTTATGTTTTAGAGGGGTCAGCTAGTAGTTAGACATTTTTATTTTTGAGATAAGTTGTATTTTAAAATTTTTAAAAACAAGTAAACAAAAGAAAGATCAATGTCATAAGTTTTGGTCAGATAGTAAATAGGCATTTTTATTTTGAGATTAGTTGTATTATCAAAATTGAAAATTTAAAAGAACAAGTAAACTGAAAAAAGATCAATGTTCTGAGTTTTGGTCAGTGGAGACTGTAAGTAGGACATGGTAATGTCGAGCTTTTGTTGGTTATTAGGCATGTTAACTGCCTTAAAGCTATCAGTTTGTGCTTTGTTCAATATAAGTGGGATCTATGAAGCACGGACACGGACACGGACACGACACGAACACGGATACGGATACGGCAAAACCCCAAAAAATAGGATACAGCGACATGACTAGATTTTTTAATTTTCACTACTTTCATCTTGAGTATATAAAAATACAAGAGAATAAAGTTCAAGTTGCAACTAGTTCAATGACTACAAAATACTAAGTTACTAACATTGCAAAAATATAAAAATTACACTCAAAAGCATATCTTAAAATAAAGTTTTTAAGTTGAGCCACGTGGAATGATAGTACCTATGTTTGTGAGAAGAAATTCATGTATTAAAATTAATTGAAATATTCACATTAAAGAGTAAAATGTGAAATATTACCTTGGAACTAAAGAGTGTGCCAAGCACTGAAACGGGGTGTTGCCCTTGTTCCATCGATCCACCAAGATCTTGTGAACCACCTCATAAAAAGGAGATTCCTCGTTATCCCTTTTACCCTCATGCCTGTAAATAGCTTGCTTCACCTTCTCAATCATTGTATCCCACATATCATACACCAAATGAAGACATGGTGTATCGGTGTCGGTGACCCTTATCATTTTATAGATTGAGCCGGTGAAGTCAAGAATAAAATCTATCTTGTCCCACCACAAATCATCGAGGACTTTCTCTTTCACAAATTGAGCTTTCTCCACATTATCGTCTCTATATAAGCTCCATCGATCACTAAGGACCATGTCTTGGAGGCCTCTCTTGACGACCTTAAACCTCTTCGACATAATAATTCACGAGGCAAATCTTGTGTCGGCAATTGATAGGAGCTTCATCTTGGAAAAATCATTGAATATGGAAAGCCGCATAGAGTGGTTCATGATAAAATTCTTCATAAACAATGCATTATCGGAGATCTCTGTAATCCAATGTAATTGTGCATAAGCCACGACATTTGCTTTTGTGTTCTTAGCCGCACAAATATTCTTGACAGCAAGATTGAGTGTATGGACTACACAAGGAGTCCAAAATATGTGAGGCCAAGCTTGCTCCACAAGCCCTTCCGCGGCCTTGCATGTCGAAGCATTATCGGTTATGATTTGGATGATATTTTTCGGTCCCACCTCTGTGATGCACTTTGCTAGCTGTGTTTGGATAAAATACTTATTCTTGACTTCTCCCTCGGCATTCACGACATTCAAGAACATTGGCTTACCCTCACATACCGCCATAAAATTGATGATGAGCCTCCTTTGTGCATCCGCCCACCCATCACTCAAATGGAGACTCCCTTCTGTTGCCATGTGCCCCTGATGGGCTCCATCAATCTCTCTACGTGAGTTTTCTCACGTTGTAAGATAGTGGTCCTCATGGAATTGTAACCAGGAGGCTTGTAGCCAGAAATTGGATTGTTTGCGGCATATGCAAAAGCTTTGGCATAATATGGATTCCTTGTCAAGTTGAAGGACAATCCCCCGGTGAAGAACATCCTACCAATTAATGCATCCAATTTCTCCCTTGCTCCCATGTTGAATGCTTGTTCCACGGTATTAGGCCCACTCTTAAATCCACCTGCATCAATCGACATGCTTGCACTTGCACCTACACCTACACCGGCCGTACTTGCAGTCGAAGATGTAGGCAAAACTGACATCTTAGGCCTAGAAGCCATCAACCTCGCCTCTGCTTGATCCAACGTCCTTTGAAACTCCCTTAAATTTTCGGGTGTTGATTTGGAACACATCTTAATTCCAGTCCCACCTATCCTCAAGAGGTGATTTTTAACTCTTGAGTGTGAACCGGTAAAATCCTCTCTGCAATAATTACATCTCCATCTCCAATTTCCTCCTGCCGTTCCACCCCTTTCCTCTAATTTGGTAACATATTTTCAAAGCGGACATTTGTCATCTTGTATTCCACTACCACTAGAACTCCCCTCTTGTTCCATTTTTGTAAAATATAAGCAATAATAATAAATTAAAAAATTAATAATAGTAAAGTAGTAACTAAAAGCAAACAACAGTAAAACAGTAAACAATATCCTAATTAACATTTAAATTAGCATACAATAGTAGAACAGTAAGCAAACAACAGTTAAACAACCGTAATTAACATTTAAATTAGCATACAATAGTGGAACAGTAAGCAAATAACAGTTAACATTAAAAAATTATCTATTAGCAGCAAAACAGTAAAAAAAAGAATAATTAATAACAGTTAACACGACAATTAAGCAGCAAAACAGTAAACAAACAGAGATTACCATCCCAATTAACCAACAGCAGCAAAACAACAAATAAAAAATAGGAGCTAACCCAACCAGCAATCAATAGTGAACGAGGAGAATACCAACCCAAGCAGCTCCAAACAGTAAGGCATTCAACAGTAAGAAGAGGGAACATTGAATGACAAAGTAGGAAACAGTAATCAACTATTTTAAAAGCAAGCAGTAATCAACTATTTTAAAATATATAACCATCGTAGTGGGGGGCAGAGGTGTTTTGAAAGTTGGGTGCGATTTTTGAGAAAGAGAGAGAGAGAACAGTGGATTGTGGGGTGATTGTAGAGTTCGTGGGGTTTTTTTTTGTGAGGCAGAAAAGTTCCTGGGGGTTTTTGTGGTGAGAGCGTGAAAGAGATAAATGAGGGAAAGAAAGAGATAAAGAGAGAGAGAGAAAGAGAGAAACAGAGAGGGGAAGGGATGAGAGAGAGCGAGAGATCGATCGGGGGGGGGGGGGAGAGACTGACCTTGGATGATCGACGATGACGAAGCTGACGGACAATGACGAAGCTGACGACGACGACGACGACGAGGAGACTAAGAGCTGAGAGCTGAGAAATCGGGTAAGTTTTCTCATGACTAGGGTTAGGGTTTGGGTTTCTATTTGAAAATTGGGTTTCGGGTTTGGGTTTCAGGTTTGGGTTTCAAATTCTGGTTTCGCCGTGTCGCCCTCAACTTCGCCGTATCACCCTCAACTTCGTCGTGTCGACTAGAGCTGACTGTGTCGGCGCTGTTGACGCCGTGTCCGATGCGTGTCGAACGTGCGTCCGTCCCCGACAAGCGTCAGACACGGGGACGGGGGGAATTTTCACGAGTCGGTGCTTCTTAGACTGGGATTATAACTTTTACTCATTTCCCTAGATAAAGACAATTTGAGCTTAACTGGATTTATTTAGACTTGTATTTTAATTCTTCACAAACTTGAAATTAGCTACTAAATGTTCAGGTTTTATTTGAGATATGCTTGACATGGGGGGCTATCACAATCTGTGTAAATATCGGGTAATTGCGTCCACTGTTTTAAAAAACCTCCGCCTAGTCCGCTTAGGCTTACACCTAGGCCTAGGCGGTACCCATGCCGCCTAACTAGTACCTAGCGCCTAGGCAGTATTTAGGCTGTCCACCTAGATTTTACGAGCGTTTAAGGGAACATATATGCTTACGTGGATTGCACCTTGTAGGCATTGGTTGTGATTTTATATGTTGTAGTCTACACGTCCTTCAAACTCCATTAACCTCTAAATATGAACATCTCGATTACCTCCTCCGACCTTCAGCAAAACCTCATCGATCACCATTTAAATGAAGAAAAAAATCCGCCTAGACACCAGTCCGGCATCTAAGTTTTTTATAACATTGACATTCACTATCAATTATTGTAATTAAAAATAAAAAAAGAAAACATCTTAGGCTCTAGCCTTGTTAATTATTATTTTGGCTATTTAGTATCTAAGTATGTATGATTTATTATGGAACTAAGATTGCTATCTTTTTTAAAAATTTATATAAATTTAATACATATTTTTATCAATTATTATAATTAAATAATTTAAAAATAATCAAACGCCTAGGTAGTGACGCTGCCAGGCGTACGCTCAGTGGTCTTGATGTTAGGCACTCGCTCAAACGCCTAGTCTGCCTAGTGCCTTCTGTAACATTACCGAGCTCCCCCGATCTCTGTAACTACTAACAAGGTAAAGAGTATTTTTTAAATATATATTTAAGTTAGTTAACAACAGTAACTTAAACTTAAGAAGTATAAGTTAACTTAAGTTTAAGTTTAACTTAATATTAAGTTTCTTGTTGATGGTAAACTTAAGTTTAAGTAAACAGTAAACTTAAGTTAATAATATTTTAGTTAACAATAAACTTAAGTTTAAGTTTATTGTTAACTTAAACTTAACAGTAACTTATAAGTTAACAGTAATTTGAGTTGAGAATGAGTTTTTCACTTTTGAGATGAACATATAATTTGAGTTGAGAAGTATAAATATACAAAGAGCTATTGTAATTGGTAAACCAAGCAATTTAGTTAATAGTGTTGGTATTTTAGTATTTATGCATCTTTGATTGAGTATATATATATTTATCTTCAAGTATCACAATTAAAAAAATAAAAAAGAAAAAAAAACGCTCAGAAACCGCTTAGGCACCCGTCTAGGCGACTAAGTTTTAGGCGCCAAGTTCGACGCCTAGAAGCGCCCAGCGTTTAATGTAACATTGATTGCGTCCTTCTAAAAAAACACTTTGTGAAGAGATGTTTAAAACATGATATTGGTAAAGGCTAGTAGTATGTTTTCTGTTTTCCTAGATTGTTGCCATGAATATGTACATCATGAATATTAATTGAATTTATCTCCTTTGCTTATCAAGGCTGAATTTAGTACCAGAGCCCCATACATTATGGATGATAGGTTCATATTATGCCTCTTTATTAGTTCTTGTCGTGCATTTAGGATAATTCTTGTTTAGCATAGCATTTTCCACTTGATATGCTCAACTTACTAATGATAACAAAAAAAAGTTCAGTGATATCCCTTGCAATTTTCTTTCTCAGAAGCAAATTATGACAATATTTCCATTGCTTGTACTTCTATTCCCTGATTTGTTTCTGTTATAAGACCAATTGAATTCTCAACATCATTTACCTATCTGCATATTTCTCTGTCAGTTGTAAAACCTTTAATTATAGTTTCTTCTATGTTAGTTGTACGCCTATGATTATAGACTAGATCTCAATTCAAAGAAACAATTGAAGAATTCCCATGATTGCTAGTTTCTCTTGTGAGATAGGAGATGGAGTGATCTCTCATGGAAGTAATTTTTTCTTGTAATAGAGGGTTTATTCTACTGCCAAATAATTAGGAATTGGTAAAGGGCCATTTTTTATATTTTCTTTTTATTTATTAATAATTATGCATGTTGCCTATTGTAGATTCTAGGCCTGTTTTTCTTGAGTTTGTAGTTCTGCATCTTTAAAATTTTGATCCTACTGTAATTCACACATGAAAAATGTAACTGATTATGTACTTTAATGATCAATAGTTGTGTATAGAAACACTAAGCTTCTGCTGCTTCTCGATAAATATTTGTCATCCCTGTTACTATATTTAGGAGGCGGTAGCTGGACCTTTGTTGCTGGATGGTGTTGGTTAGATGCATATATTTTGTCATTTTTGAATCTTTGACGTCTCTTAGATGCATTTATATTGTAATTCTCACATAAAAATGTAATTGATTATGCTTGATAGTTCTTTTTGTGCCCTTGTGAAGATTATCAATGGTGGAAGCTGATTTGATCATTTTATTGTTTCAGGTGATTGAAGACCTCGGAAAGTTCAACTTGCTTCTTGAAACTGGAGAGAGGAAACGAGAAGGAGAAATACGTGGATTGTATATTAGATTAATCAATGATGCTATTATACTATTCATGTAATAGAAGTAGAATTCAAAAAGTAGAATGATGTATATATGCATTTGTTTCTGTTGCGTCTCCTGTGAAAGGATTAGATTGTAGTGAATGTAGCATGCTGGTTTAGATGCTATTGCAGTGTTTTCTGATGTATGTCTTGTTAAATGGTTCATCTTATTGATGTGTATGTTTTTTCTCCATTCTTCCCTGAATCTTGTTATATTTAAATCTTATTAAATCTCATTGTTGTAGTAATCCTAACTTACTAACTATACTAATACTACATTGATAATAGATTGATGTGCAAAGTTCTTATTGAAATAGATAACGAGAGATCTTTCTTCTATGACTGAAATCTAGTTTAGAAATTAAATTTCAATAGCTTTCAAATGAATTAAAAAATTTAAAAGTGAAATTTCTAATTTTTCCAAATGACGAATTTGTTATTGTGATATTTAGAATTAAAATTCTAATAACTTCCAAACAACGAAATTTGATTTGGATTTCTAATCAAGTCCTTTCATCCAAACGCAACCCTCTTGAATTTTAAATCAAATCCTCTCATCCAAAAACCTTCTTGAAATGTGGTTATGGATATTGTAGTAACTTTGGGCTTTAAAAACTTAGGATATTATAGTGACTTATGCATCATTTTCAGATTGTATGGACAGGGGTTTATCTTGTCCTAAAGAATTGGTGGTGAAAATTGGGGTCATTGGATACTCTAATATCCCCTAATTGGAGAGAATCCGGATCCTATAGCAAATTCTCTTTGCATAAAATTTTCTAGTAATCATATCCTAAAGTCTATCCTAAAGTCTTAGATTTCTAATTGCTGGATCTTAATCTTCTACTCTTCAGATTAAAATGTTCAATTCTTTTAATTTCTAAAATAAATGTTTGACTAGCATAACATTTCGTCTAATAACACTGCTTGAGCCATTTTACAACTCCTTCAACTTGTGAAAATCTCAAAGTTTAAGATTCTCAGCATGTTATGCTAGCTCAGAACCATGATATGGGGAGCAGCTGTGGTTGAGGTTTTTTTTTAATTATTGATCAAATTTTGGAACGGAATTCACATTATATATGCATGATGATTTTCGGAGGGCCGGGCAAGGGCCATATGGCTCCCCCAAGTAGTACAGGGAAGTTGTATGCTTACTACTATTTCAATTTACAATATGGATATGGTACTTGTTAAAATTATCAAAAATAGAAGGAAGTAGGGTCGATATCTACTCAGGCCATGGCTAAATCGTAAATTTACTCTCTTGAAAAAAAGTTTAAAACGAAGGCAAATATTATCTAGAAAGTTGGGACTCATTCCTCGTATTGGTCGGGATTCGGGACAAGCTGTTACTCTCGCATGTTTTGTTTCACAAAGTAAAACTTACAAATATTATATATGTGAGGCCTCTTTGATATCTGCCGCTTAGCTCTTTGACATTTGAAAATAGTCCTTTACATTATTGAAATTGGAAATGGGTCCCCAATTTTATATCTTGACATTTGAAAGCAGTTTTTAAGAATTGAGGGATCTAATAGCAATGTTAATGATGTAAGGAGCATTTGAGAGAGCTTTTACATTGAGTTTTCTTAACTTGCTATAATGAGAATGAGTATAGTGTAGCCTTTGCATCGTAAATTTAAGGAGAATGATCTTTTTGATAAAAAAAAAGAAAGACGATTCAATTTGTAACAAATTGCTCATTCGTGACATTGAGGGCCCCTAACCATACAATTCGACTCATCCCTGGCTACATGAAAACAAATGTGTTTATATCTCCCTTACATGGTGTTATATCAGCAGAGAGAAAAAGCACTTTCCCCATTCTACCATCACTCAATGGCATGCAACCCCACACCCCCCCCCCCCCCACCCAAAAAAATAAATAAATAAATAAAACCAACTCATTAAGCAAAATTTTAGAGGGTTATTTATAACTTTTGAAAATTTTTGGGTAATTTTCTATAACTGTTGGGGGGTTATTTGCAATACGAAACATTTTAGAGTTTTCTGCAACTTTTAGGGGGTAATTTACAATTCATAAAACTTTTTGGGGTTTCTGTAATTTTTTGTGTGCTGATTTGCAATTTTTCAAGTTTGTGAGGTTTTCTATATTTCTTTGAGTCATTTTCAATTTCTAAAGCTATTTGTGAGGTTTTCTACAAAAGTTTCGATTATTTACAACATTTGAAATTTTTTGGAGGGTTTTCTGGGGGGTTTATTTGTAATTTTTGTAACTTTTAAGGGGCTAAACTAATTAGTTAGTTGTAAAATTTATGACTTAGTTGTTAAACTTTTGAGTTAGCTGTTAAACTTATTAATTAGTTGGCAAACTTATTCAATGTTAAATTAAACTTATGAGACAGTTGTTAAACTTATTAGTCACAGTTGTGAAACTTATTCGATTTTAAACTTATTAATTTAGTTTTTAAACTCATTAGATTAATGAAATTAAAATCAATTTTTGAAAATTTGAATATAATAAGTTTAGCAACTATCTTACAAGTTTAAAACTAAATCATAAGTTTAACATCTAAGTCAAAAGTTTAACACCTAAACCATAAGCATTACTAACTAATAAATTTAGTAACTATCACATAAGCTTAATAACTAATTCATAGGTTACCAACTTACTTATAAGTTTAATAACTACTAGGTTTATGCACATACAATACAAGTGGTTAAATATCATGATTAAATATTTTTAGTTTATTTCATTACTAAAGTTTATCCTCGGTTTCACTTTGATAGTTTTTGCTCACTTATGTATCTAAACTTTAGCATAATTATTATTCATTTACTTTCATGTTTGTCTAAATAGGCTATACCCAATATAAACTTTCATGTTGATAATTGAATTGATATGAAACAAATATAATCAAAAGCCAATTTGAATTTTCCTTTTATATAAACCAACATGAAATGAAGCTCGTCTGAGAAAATATAGCATTGCAAAAGTGAAAATATCTGAAAATAGCTTTATAAGCCAAGATGATTGATTAAAAGTGGACTAAAATGACACAAAAGAAAGTATGGATTTTGTCCCTAATTATTGATAGACCTCATAAAATACCATGAACGAAATATTACTGTTGTTATGGGACATATCTGTTCCATGAATATATGACATGATGAGTCAGCATCTTGACCAGCCCAACAAACCGACACCCCAGTGTCGGTCGCTCTTACAGTCGATATGAGAGATCCTGACCTCCCAGACGAGTCGACATCTTTATATTGACTCGAGATGGTTGTTATCTGAGACGATACGACATTCCAACCAGCTGGACATGCCGATACTCCTGAGTCAACACGAAAGGCGGTGTCGGTCGACACGAGAGTCAGCAACTCAAAGATATGACCATATGGGCTTTGCTTATCGACGAAGCTAAAGGATTGCCCTTATCTCAAAGCTGTTAGCATAGGCGTCACTTCTCAATATTGTTTAATCTTTGATGATCATTATTATGTCTCCGTCCTTAACAGTCTTGAAGACTTGTCGGCTGCTGGCTCCCAATGCTGCCGAAGTGATCTCCCGCCACCCACAAACCAACACGTGTGGAGCAAATGATTACTTATTTTCCAACTCACTCCTCATCACTGTCTCACTACCATCTTGCTACACACTCCTGAAGTGTCCAATCTGCCCTCGGCATCCCCTATAAATGTAAATACTATTCGCTATAGCCAGATGTTCACAATCTAAAACCCCTAAGAACATGCACCACATAAAAACAAGAACACATAGTTTTGTTACTCCACTCAAGCTCAAGTTCATCAACTGACTTAATCGTCGAAGGTACCACGGGGGAACTTATCCCCGCCCTCTTACGACTCTTTGTGTGTAGATTGCTCAATCATCCTAAGTCCAAAATCAGGCATAAAGTCGAAGAAGAAAGCGGCCCCTTGCAAACTACATGACTTTATTTGGCTTTGTGATATTTAACATCAACAGTCTGGCACCCACCATGGGGCTTTTTTTCCATTTTTGAGAAAAAATGCCAGCTCTAATATAGGATCTGAGCAGTCTCAACCTCGAAGACAGTCGCCTAACTATGTTACTCAGGATCAATTAGAACAAGCGGTGAACCGACTCTCCCTATCACTTAAAGAGTAATTTGCCGTCTTGACCAACGAGGTTCTGTGGCGAATCCCACTACCGCCACATGATATTATACCACCTCCACCCTCTAGAGACCAACGATCAGGAGCACATCCTTCCCAGCAACGAGATGTCTCACCGGGAACTCCTCATAATCCCCCTAAGCAGACGGAGAGCCATCTCAGGCTTAAAGACGCCCCATGATGAAAGTTCCGGTCCTCGTCCTTATCCAAAAAACCCATGATGAAAGTTCCGGTCCTAGTCCTTCAGAAGGGCGTGCCAGAGGAACAAGCTTAAAGACACCCCACCATCGCGCTTCCTCATCCTCACCTACCACTTCAAGAGCTTCCGCCTACGATCGAGTATACAGGTCGGTCGCTGATACAATTAGAGGGAATACCCCACTCTCGCACGAGATAATGGAATGGCCATTTGAAAAGTTCAAAAATGCCCCACTTAGGGACATACTCGGGTGAAGGAGATCCTTCTGAGTATGTTCAAAATTATTTCGACATAATGAGTATACTCTAAGTTTCTGAAGCAATCCTCTGTCGGTGCTTCCCTATCACCCTCACAGGAAGCACTAAACTTTGGTGGAACGCTTTGGATAGAAGGTCCATCAGTAATTTTTGATAGCTAAGTCGAAAATTCATCCACCACTTCCTAGCTGATACCAAGCGGAAGCTCCCTCCTCATGTGCTGATACAAATAAGGCAGAGACCAGAAGAGAGCCTCCGGGCCTACTTCAAGAGATTCTAATCTAAGAGGTTTGAAGTCAACGACCCGGGAAGCGCAGTCACCATGATGGCACTCGTCGTCGGCCTGCAGAGTAATGAATTGGCCGACTCTCTCGCTAAGAAACCAGTCGCCAATTATGAACAATTGATGCCCAAAGCCCATGGATACATGGACATGGAGGATGCTCGGGCTTACAAGGCCTTAGCAAGGAACGCAGGGGTTCCTATTACCACGACTTTAGCAACACCAACAACCACGGCCGTTCCATTAGACCCTCCAACAGCGCCAGAGGTAATTCTGTCACCTGAACCGACCAGAAGTCCTCCAAGGTTAGGATGGCACAAGAATCCTACAAGGGCCAACTCACGTCCTAATCACTCGGATAGGAGAAATCAACAGAGAAATCTAGCACCAAAGGAATCTCTAACCATCTTAGACACCTCGCTTACTAATGCCTTCTCTATGGTCCAGAGGGAAGGATATCTCAAAGATCCTGCACCAAAGATGTCATCAGATCCTAGAAGCAGGGACGCTAAGCAATTTTTTCATTACCATTGGGATCACGGACACCTTACTAATGATTGTCGGATCCTCAAGAGGGATATAGAGGATCTGATTAAGAGAGGATATTTAAGAAATCTCACTTTTCAGAGAGATCACATGGATACTACCCTAAACAGAAATGATAGGAGATCCCGCTCGCAATCGCCTCGACCTCGACCTAAAATTGACGAACGACCCTAAGATCGACTACTCACAAAGGAGTTATCGAAGTAATAAGCGGTGGTCCTATAGTTGGGGGGTCATCCAACAATGAGCGGAAGAGATATGCTAGAAGAACGCTACAAGTCGACCATGATCCTAAGAAAATGAGGATAGAAGAGCTCATATCTTTTACTGACGATGACCTACAAGGTGTTAAGATGCCCTATGATGATCCTCTTGTTATCACCGCAGTCATTAATGGATATCAGGTGAAACGAATTATGGTCGATACCGGAAGTTCGGTGGACGTCTTATATACTAGCGCCTTCAATCAGATGGGAACTGACAAATCCCGCCTCCTCCCATGCAGATCACTTGTGGGTTTCACTAGCCATGCCCTCTTACCGTAGGGAATGATAAATTTGCCATTTATATTAGGAGAATATCCTAGGCAAATCACTGTCCAAATCTAGTTTCTGGTAATGGATTTGAAGTCAGCCCATAATGTTATATTGGGTCGAATCGCTCTCTACCTCTTGCAGGCCATCCCCTCAACCTACCATCAGATTATCAAATTTCTTACCCCAAATGGAGTCGGAGTAGCCCGGATCAATCAAAGAGAAGTTAGATCTTGCCATCTACTCTCTATCAAGGGGAAGGGTGTCCAAGGCACTATACCGATTAAAAAAACTTATCTCCAACTGGAGAAGACAATAGAAGGACCGAGGACAGAGCCAGTAGAAGAGCTCCATGAAGTCCCTATTGATCAAGAAGGAATGAAGACAATCAAGATTGGGTCCGGATTAGTCGAGCCCTTAAGAGGGGCTATGGTGGAATTTCTAAAAGCCAATACTAATGTATTTGCTTGGAGGCCAGACGACATGCTAGAGGTTCCCCCCGAGATAATGTGTCACAGACTGGCCGTGGACAAACATGTCAACTAGTTCGACAAAAGAAGAGGCATCTCAGATCTAAAGTACTGTGCGTATCACAGGAGGATCCTTCATCCTAGCATCCAAGTCTTGGTTGAAGCTGGCGTCCTAACGCTAAAATAAGCTGAATAAAGACTTCGAAGAGTATACGAGTATAAACTACTTCTTAATCTTCTAATGAGTATAAGAGGTTAAACTACTTCTCCGTGATCCTCCAATAGGTGCATAAGGTTAAATTGCTCCCTCCATACTCCAATAGGTATACGAGTCTAAAATGTTTCCTATCTTTGACGGAAAGTTCCTTAAAGAATATCACATGTGATATTCTTAAGGATAACCCGCCAACCTCCGATAGGGTATACGAGGTTAAAAATGCTTCCCTATTTTTAATGGGAAGTTCCTAGAAGAGTATCGTATGTGATATTCTAAAAGATAACCTGGCTATGTAACTGAATACAGTGTACTCCTTATTGGAGCCAGTTTTGCCAAAAGTTGGGGGTGGATATGTGAAAACGGGAAGTTCCTAGAAGAATATCACATATAATATTCTTAGGGATAACCAGATCACTACAAAAAAGGATGAACAATAAACTCCCATTTGGACTCGGAATGCTTCCAAGAGTGAAACACATCCAATTTCCAGGATCAATATCACCAACTTCCCAGCACTCTTTTGTTGAGACGAGATTTGATCACTTCGTTGGATCAATCTTCCCTCACAAAAAACTCCCACTTGTGTTTGATGATTCATAATCTTCCACCACAAAATCACTCATTGATCAAATTAATTAACGGTGGATCCATTAAAAATATTTCTGGTTTAATCCATTCAAACTCCCGCTATCTATGCACTCAACACTTTCATTGTTAAAGTCCGAACATAGTACTTAGAATTTTAATCTGCTGATCCTTGACAATTGTCAAACCCTTTTTGTGTTAAGTGCTGATTACTTGATACTAAAAACCTCCACCGAGTGATATGTATAAGTCAACACTCTCACTGTGATTTATACTCTCACTCCCACTTGATCAAACCTTTAAACAGCTAGGACCACAATAAAAATCCCCTCCCTATTCCTTCCATGAACGAGAGGTCTACAAATTGAATGATCTAACCTTTAAACAGTTAGGGTCATCTCAAATCCCTCACATTGGTCAAACCTTTACACAGTTAGGACCAAAATCGGAACTCCCTTTCGATAAACGAAAGGCTTCCACTCTTTCCACTTCGGTCAAACCTATAAAAGTTAGGGCTGAAAATAAAATTTTATTTTTAGATCAGGTAATCAATCTTATAAAAGTTAGGGTTATCTGAATCTATTCGATTCTTGAAGTGGAGATCCCACTCTTAGTTTCACTCTTCAGATTCTCGAAATGGAGATCCCACTTTGAGTTTTCTTTGTAGCTGGAGATAGAATACAAAATTTTTCCTCTCTAATATCGGGTTTGCCTTTACCTTAAGAGAAGACCTAGAAATAGAATATAAAATTCTTCCTTTCCAGTATCGAGTTCATCTTTGCCCCAAGAGAAGACATCGCTTTTTCAACTCTTAAAATCTGTGCTTCACAAGCATGGAGAATTTTATCCTGAAACCTAAGTAGGGATAAATCAATGACTGACACGCGTTGCCGGTTTAGTATTTCATCGAGTAAAAAAGATACCAGAATCTAAGTCTGGAGAATTTTATCCTGAAGCCTAAGTAGGGATAAGTCAATGTCTAACACATGTTGTCGATTAGTCGTTGACCGTAAAAAAATAAAAAGCCCACATATTTAACATTGTGGCAGGTTGTTATTAATAACACCATATAATCTGTGTCTTACACGCATGAAGAATTTTGTCCTGAATCCTAAGAAGGGATAAGTCAATGCCTAACACGTGTTGCCGGTTTAGTCTTTCACCGAGTGAAAAAAAATATCAGAATCCAAATCTGGGGACTTTTATCCTAAATCCTAAGAAGAAATAAGTCATCTCCTAACACGCGTTGCCGGGTAGTCTATTCCTGTAAGAAAGATGAAGTCTACATATTTAATATCGTAGCACTTAAAGAGTTAACTCTTTTAGCATAGCGTTACATGTAGAACAAACTTAAACAATCTACATGCTAGCCCGACTCAAATGGTAGTCGGTAAAAGCTCATCAAACCCATTGATGGCTGAGGGTTTTTGCCAAAAATCCTATAAACGCAAGAGTCATTGACGCACCAGCTTCATTAGTTGGTCTCGTGACTTGAACATCTAACAACCTTAGGATAAGATCCATACATACAGATGAATCAACTTTGACAGTTGGTCCTGGAGCCCCAACAGTTAGGACCACCACGCTCTAATACCTTAAGAGCTTAAACTGTGTAGACTCCAGTAAACGTACGAGTATAAACTATGTTAACGTCGGTCAACGCGTTACAATAATAGTTAACGCCAGTCAACGCTTTACAGTGAAGGTTGAGGCTGGTCAATGCATCGATAATTTTGCCAAAATAAGGCTAAGAAAAAAATTCTAAGCTAAAGGATAATTCTAGGGAGTTCAATCACATTCAGATACCAACTCCTGATAAAGACGATCAGTTCCACGTTAACTCAATGAAAAGAGCTAAATTCAAAGACCTATACCCCAACTTCAGTTCAAGATTTGGACAACTGTCAGATGATAAACACAGCGCTGGAAGAACTTTATCTATTTGAAAAAATACTGAGTAGATTGAAGACTGAAAAAGTCAAGAATTGAAGCCATTCACAGGTCCTTCTACCCGATCTCCTCGACAAAATACTGAAGAGATTAAAAACAAGACCTATCTTATCCAAAGTATTCCAGACTCTTCTATAAAAGAATGAGTCTGAAATACTTTAGAGAGAGTATTTGTAAGCATCTAAAAATGCCTATAGGTGTCCGAATACAGTTTGAGATGAAGAGAATATGATGAACGTCATTATCCAAGTCAGAGAGGATTATCCAAATCAAATGGGATCATCCAAAGACGTAAAGAAGCTAATGAACACATAAATCAAGTCAGCGAAGCGTACAAGTCGACTAAATGAAAAAGACGCAAAATGGTGAAAAATACAAGTCCGGAAAAGTTAAAAAATGCCAAAACAGTGAGTCAAGCAAGTGCCCAGACTGGCTCGACCAAGGATAAGACAGTCCTGGCTGTCTCAGCCAAGGCCGAACCAGTCCTGGCTGTCTCAGCCAAGGCCGAACCAGCTCGACCTGTCCCGCATAGGCTCGGGACACCAGGGTTTGTCCCGCACCCAACTGCCCGAAAACACGTATTTTGGTAGTTTCTTCAGGATTTCTTCATTCCTAAGCTTCCCAACTGACTTGATATCATATCTAAGAGTGGTTAGGCTATTGTCAACTAAAGATATGGCCAAATCATTCGTTCTTATCCAAATACCCTACATCCGAAGCCCTATAAATACGAGTCTAGGGCTTTCTTTCACAAGGGGCGAATTTTAATCAAAGAGGGTGAGGTGCTGTCAAATTTCAGAGCCAAGGACCATAAATTTCAGAGGTGGCTAGCAGATCTTGGCGATTTCCTGTGCATAAAGAGTGGATTTCGAGAAATCTGAGGCCTGTCCCCCCATTCCTTGAGATCGGGCTTGGACTTGATCTCGAGAAGAGTCGTAATCTCGCCTGGTTGAGATTATCACTTATGTTCTTATTTTCTTTATGAAGCAATAAACATTTAGCCTTCTATTAACCGGATCCGATCCATAGGCGGTGCACTGATAAACCCCGATACATGCAAAGATTCCATGCAAACAGAGACTAATAAGTAGGATATGTATGTTGTTTGAAGGAGATTGTAATTTTTATTTTCATTATATAAAGGTCTTATAAAGAGACCAATCTTTTTGAACTTGTTGTAACGATCAAAGTTGTAACGAGTTATATAATGAAGAGAACAATTTCTGACCTAAACAATGCTTTATGAGTTTAGGTCGTTGATGATTTGGTTCCCTCTACATATAAGAAAGTAGAATCAAGCTCTGATTCAATCAGGTAAAGGGAAGCTATGGAGGAGGAGATGCACTCTCTTCAAAAGAACGATACTTGGGAACTTGCAAAGCTACCAAAGGGTAAAAAAGCTATTGGATGTAAGTGAGTATATACAAAGAAAGAAGGATCTTTTAATGGGGACATTTGGTACAAAGCTAGATTGGTTGCCAAAGGGTATGTTCAGTTTGAGGGCATAGATTATAACAAAGTATTCTCATCGGTTGTGAAGCATTCGTCGATAAGGATACTATTGGTACTGATGGCATAGCTAGATTTGGATTTAGTCCAGATGGATATGAAGATAGCCTTTCTAAATGGAGACTGAGAAGAGAAGATCTATATAACACAATATATGGGTTTTAGAGCTGCAGGCAAAGAATATTTGGTGTGCAAACTAAAGAAATCTCCACGACAATAGTACAAGAGATTCAACAGTTCTATGATTGGCCAAGGGTACATGAGGGGCCCATATGACCCATGTATTTACATGTACAAGCTACAAAATGGTGAGTATATTTATTTATTGTTGTATGTTGATGATATGCTCATTGCTTTCAGGAATACTTTAGCTATTAGAAAGTTAAAAAAAGAGCTGTCATCAGAATTTGAGATGAAGGATCTTGGAGAAGCAAAGAAGATATTGGGTATGGAGATTGAGAGAGACAGGGTGAATGGGAGGTTAAAGTTAACACAGAGGAGCTACTTGCAAAAATATTAAAGAAATTCAGATTTGATGGTAATGCTAAGATGGTGTTTACTCCATTGGCTCCTCACTTTAAGTTTTTAGCTAAGATGTCACCTGTTTTAGTTGAGGATCATGACTCTATGTCCAAAGTTTTATATGCCAATATGGTGGGTAGCTTGATGTATGCGATGGTATGTACAAGGCCAGATTTATCACATGCCATGAGTATGGTGTCTAGGTATATGAACGATCCTGAGAAGGGTCATTGGGAGGCTGTAAAGTGGATTCTACGATATATCAAAGGTACCGTAGATGTTGGTTTGGTATTTCAGAAGAATGAGAAAATTGGATAGGATTGTGTTGGATATGTGGATTCAGACTATGCGGGAGATCTTGTTAAACGCCGATCTACTACATGATATGTATTTACATTGGTAGGAGCACCAGTGTGTTGAGGTGTACACTTCAGTCTACAATAACTCTCTCCACTACGGAGGCTAAGGATATGGCATTGGCTGAAGCTGTGAAGGAGGCTTTGTGATTGCATGGATTATTAAAAGACTTGGGAATTACACAGGAGACCATAAGGGTGAATTGTGATAGCATGTCAGCTATCTATTTAGTAAAGAACCAGGTATATCATGCACGCACAAAGAACATTGATATTGGATTCTACTTTGTTTGAGATGTCTTGGATGATGGAGATGTTATATTGGAGAAGATCCACACAAAAGACAATCCGGCATATATGTTGACCAAAGTTATCACAGAGGTAAAATTTAGTCATTGTTTGGAGTTATTAAACATTCTTCGGTGTTGAGGGCCTTTTGGAGGTCATTTGGGTGAACTACGTGATGCTTGATTCCTTGGGTAAGAGGATACGTAGGCAGTCCTTTTTTATGCAACCAACTTGATGAGTTGATACCGACATGGTGGAGATTGTTCACATTCTAATTTGGTTTCTGACTTGTTGTGCATTGAGTCCGTTGTCGTGGATTGATTCCACTTCGTACTGGACACAACAAGTGAGATGTTTGATTGGTATCAGGGTCGACTCAGTTTTGGGAAAACTTCGCCGAGATGAAGAGTTATAGAAACGACGAAAACAGCAACGAAGAACAGGAAAAATGAAGAAGACAACAGTTTGGATGCAGTCCGGTCGACCGTGGGCTTAGACCAGTCGACCGAAAACGTGCACACTACAGGGTATTCTTTTGGCTCTCTGTCCGGTCAACCGTGAGGATAGGTCAGTCGACTGCGAATCCTATCCGGTAGACCGCCACACTAAGACCGGTCGACCAGAACCTTGTAATTGTTGGGCTGAGTTTTCAGCCTTCTATTTGGTCGACCGGACTATATGTGCGATTAACCAGATCATGTTTTTTAGGCCTGTTTCAGTTTCCTGATTGGTTTGGGTTTCTGTTTTGATATAAACCGGAACATGATTTTTAGGGTCTTTTAAGGCAAATTGGAGAGACTTTTGAGTTGTGTGATTAGGAGATTTGGTGAGAGATTTGAGGGCTTTGTTTGAGAGATTAATTTGTGAGTTTTGAGTAACTTTGTAATCTCTATTTGTACTCTCTCTCTAATAGTAAAATCCATCCCCTCCTTACCCATGGACGTAGGCAACTTACCGAACCATGTAAAATCTGTGTCTTGCATTGTTTGGTTCTTGTTTTACCTATTGGTTGTGATTCTATCTCAGTTTGGTTGTGTTCGTTTCGGATTCCGCTGTGCACAATAGTATTTGCTGATAAAAAAAGTTTAAACATGTAACTCGTCAAATACAACCTTCTGTCGCCCCTACCCTAGGCGCCAAGTATTTGTTTACAGTAGAGTGGACGTTGATGCTGTGATTCTTGTATAAAAGATTGCGGAGCTTAGACTACACTGTACAGTGTGTAAAGAAGAGAGCACCAAGATCCAACCTTGCCTTGCTCTTCTAAGAAAATGCGAGGAGCCCCAATCGAAGAAAGAGGGGAACTCAGAGAGAATCTAAAAGAGAGGAGTCCACTGAGGCAGTTGATGAATTTCTTGATTTGGGTGATGCAAAAACTTTTTCTTCTAAGAAATTGGCTAAACAATCAGTGACAAATGTGACGGAAAGGGATAGAGAGGCTGTTAATGCAATGAAGCGAGCTATACTTGCAGAAGTTCGAGAGCACAATGAAGCAGTGTTACGAGAATCTGCTATTGCTTCGACTTCATACTCTGAGAATTTTGGAGAGAATCAAGACCCGTCATCAGTTCAGGCCAAGAAACCGACACTGGCGTCCATGTTGAAAAAGAAGGTTACAACAAAGGACAGGTTAGCAAAGAGGCTTTTGAATACGCGTGCAAGGGATTCTTCAAGCAGGCAAGTTACACAAGGGGAGGATTCAAAGTATAGAGAAGCTTTTCCAAACCAATGGTAGCTAGGGGAATCCAATTTCTTATTTATTGAAATATATGCTCCTTTAGGTATTGAAGTCAAAGATTTTACTTTTTTTTTTAATTTCCCTCTGAAGCTTGTAGGTATTGTGTAGAAAAGCTAATATTTTCTTTGTTCTTTTTTGATTCACGAGGCAAATATTTGCATTCGTTCTTCTTCCTTTAAGTAAATTAACTAACATTACATCTTTCATTTCTAAACTCGTAAGAAACTAACAAAAGGTGATATCAACACTTGATCACGGTGATGGAAATTTGTATAAATTCATGAATGGTGTGCTAATACCAATTTCCTACTGTATCACAATATTGTGAAAATGTGAAGAATAAGCAAAACCTTCTGTTTGTGGAACATATATACTGTTAGTTGTCTACAGAACCTTCTGGTTCTCCTTGAGCATGCACTTGTGGAACCTATATGGTCCTATGCATTTATTAGTGAGCACAGAGCATAAAAGTTATCCTCTAAAAAGTTAGAGGATACGTTTATATGTTAAGTTTTAATTGGTTTTACCAATCATAGTGTAGCTCACTCCTAATAAACTATCCTCTTTTTAAGCATAAAAGTTTAGAAACTTATCCTCTTAAAAAACTACTTACAGTGTAACGTGACATTTAAGAGAGCTGCAGCCTGCTCAGATTGCATCTTGCAGTCCCTTTTGTATACTTTAGCCACTGTTACTGGCAAAAGCAATGCACCCACCATTTTCAGTCAGTACATGTTTATCTGTTGTATTATTTTCCTGGCATCCATTCTTTGCCTATCACTGTGCTTAGTTATGCATTTCTTATTTGATACAATTTAATATAGATCTATGGAACTACATGATACGAGAATGTCGTTACTTTCTTTTTACCCATGTCAACATTATTTAGATTCTGTCCACTCAAAACTAAAAGTTGTATGCTTACTAATTATTTGTTTTAGTAATGTATTACGAAAGTAGTACACCTGTAGTAATACAATTCACGAATTACTCTTTTAACTGTTTCACCTCTCATTAGAGATGAAATCAGACCCAGATATAACAGATCAGATCAACATTCATATCTCAATTGGATGTGAGTTCGGATATTAAAATACTAAGCCAATCAGATATGGGACATAAATAGCGTTAGAAGTAAGTTTTGGTTTCATCTCCCAATCAACTATGCAAAAGCGAAAGAAAATATCTCTTCAGTTTGTAGGAAATAAGTCATAATAAATCCACAAATGCCATGACAATTTGAAGCCTAAAATGTTAATAGGAAATAGCAGATGCAAGCAGTTCTTTATTGAGCTCAGATATGATAAATCCCAGAAAATTACCTTTACTGATAAGTACTTTCTCCACCTTTCGCTACGTTGCAATGAAGCAGGAATTAGCTGATTCATCCACAAATAAAGCAACTTTAGGGGAAAAGTTTTTCATGAACATGTGTGCAAGTGGTATAAGATGCAAAACTACAGCACTTAAAAATATGCACAAGGACAAAAAGATTAAACAAACAAGAGGAGGATAACATTAAAACTTAAGAAAAGATATTTTCAGTAAACACCCATATCTGCACCCTCTAACACAAGAGTGCATGTTAGCATAAGATTATGTCCAAGTTATTTTAGTCCACCATCTTTTCTAATTCTTTCAACATGAGACTATATATAGTGACTCCCCACAGTCGTTCCCTTCATTCGTGAGCATAGCTCAATCATCCACCGGAGCAGTGGTTCCTCGCTTACTTGGTCTTAATGGACGACCATGGAAAGAGGCAACATTCACGGATACCAACATCCCTAGAATCTGCCTCCACCTTACAGACAATAATCACTCCTGTAGACAATCATGGACACCATCTATCATTCATGGGCTAACCTGAGTTCTGTCTAAATTGAAAATCACTGACACAATTACATCGCCAGCATCTTAAAATTCTTTAACCAGTTGTGGGCTAAGCACAGTTTAGTCTACCTGATTTATTCTAAACCAGCAACCATGGAACATCACCAACATTTATATGATCTTTCTCTATCTGCATGCTCCATCATGCGTGGGTTAACTTGACCTCAATCATTTTCTCGACATCTTCAGGCTTTATATATGTTGGTATTCACTCTCACTTGGGCCACTTGAATTTCGATACCACTTGTTTGAGGGGGAAGTTTAGACCACTCTAGTCTCTAGAAGTTGATAGGCACTTAATTAGAGAGATTGAGAATCAAACTACCTCAAAAGTTTCAAGTGGGTTTCGCATAACTTAAGTTACTGAGACATTGAAATTTCACACGACCTTATCTCAAATTGTTAGGTCATCTGCGTGAATCATACTCTTCCAATATTTCTTGTTTTGCTTCCGTATAACTTTGACAAATTGAAGAAGTATTACATCCCCAATCTATGAAGCTGGCTAAAAATTTCAATTTTAAAGCAACACCTCAATTATTATTAATTAAGGAAGTAAAAGATGACAGACGAAATACCTGGATCTGACCACAGGATAATGGAAATGGAGGCAGCCAAAGGGAAGGCAAGCACAAGAGCTCGAGATGGATTGATCAGAGACATGGGCATCTGTGGAAGAACCAAGCGGGGCTTTTTGCAGCCCATAGTTCTGAAGCTCCACTGAGAGCCACAAGTGAACGTGTTTGAGACAGAGGAAGCAGGCGAGGGTGAGGCCATAGATAAAGAGGAGAGCATGATTCTTCCTCTTCCTCTGAATCACCTAGTAAAATTCTAGCTCTTCTCTCGCAGGGTCGAGTGGCGTGGATCTGACGGTTGGGGTTGCAAACGTCGGAAGAGAACTGTTGGCGGCGACGGCGAGGGAGGGAACTGGTCATGTTGGGCGAGTGGCATCGGTGGGCTGGCGGAGCACAGGGGGTTGGCGGTGGCGTCGAGCTCGACGGAGCTTGGTGGCGGAGCTTGAAGGAGCTCGCGGATGACAGCGTGGAGGCGGCACCGAGAAGCGACCGCGGGTCTGGACAGCGATGGGGAGGCGCTGGAGGTGGAGTGGAGGCTGACCGAGGTTGGGTTCAGCGGGGGCGAAGGAGGCGTAGCGGCGGTTCATGGAGAGGGGAGTTCGGCTTGGTGGAGCTCAGGTGGAAGGAGGCAGAGCGGGGCAGTGATGGCGACGGAGGGAGCTGCGGTTGGGGAGAGCAGAGTTTAGGGGCTGGAGAGGAGGACGAGGGGGCGCATACGGTGGCCACGACGTCGGGTGGCATAGCTGGGTGTCACTAAGGCGACGACGATGACGAGGGGAGGAGCTGGGCGTCGGATCTGGGGACGATGATGAGGGAAATAGCGGAGGAGGTCGGAGATTAGGGCAATAATAATTATCTTTGGAAATTGAAGGGTTAAGATCGTGTATGAACTGGTGGGCGGAGAGGAAGGCATAACCGACGGAAATCTGGTCTTTGGATTTACGATGATAAAGATGAAATCTGTTTATAATGATTATAAGGATAAGTTTGGAATATTTAAATTGGTTGAAGGTTAGTTTGGGGAGGGAAAAGTTTTTCATGAACTCCCTCTTTTAAAGGGTAAATAGATTATCATATTTATATTTGCTAGACTTTAATTGAGTTTGATTTTATTTCTCTTTGTTTACACACACAACCATTGAGCTTATTGTATTTACATACATTGTATAATTAGGTTGTGAGGAGTTGTAACAATTAAGAGTGAGTTTAATGAAGTTCTCATCCATTATAGAGAACAACCAAATTTTTATTCGTACTTAATTTGTGAGATCACTTTGTAATACACTTGTACACCGAGAGGAGTGTATGGTGAGAGACGGGATCGTCCCAAGATGAGTGGGGTAGGTGTTAATGTCTAGAGATAGGTTGTAATTCCTAACACTTGAGAGAGATACGGGCTAGAGACCAACACTTGAGAGGGTGTAAAGTGTGATTACAAGAGTGTGAGATTGTAAAGTTTTCGGTTAGCTAGAAAACCGTGTGTGAGGTGTAAATGTTATTCGGGTGAGTATAGAAAATCCGGTTGTAATAGTAGAGATCTCCTCAAGGTGAGGAGCAGAGACGTAGGTCGTGGGGACCGAACTTCGTGAACATATCATTTGTTTGTGATTGCATTGGTGCACTTATTTTTTATGTTCATATCTTATATCGCCTTTGTATATTGCTTGTTGCTTACATTGCCCACTATCTAGTTTAGATTGTTTACCCTTGGGTTATTTGTATATTCTCGTATATATCTCATAGTATATCTCATTGCTAGGATATTTTCTTTTATTCATATTGCTTATTCTTGCTTATAACATATTGTATATCTATCTTGCAAAAATAATTTGTTAATTAGTTTTAATTGGCATAAAATCGGATTAAATTTGCATAAGACCCTAATCAACCCCCTCTAGGGTCTAATAGTTTTTTAGGGTTTCTTAAGGAGAGAATTATCATTGTTTTGAGCACTTTGAGAGGGAGATATTGTGAGGGAGTTGAGAGCTTTGGTTAGGGTTATATTTGAGTGATTTTGTGAGTTGTAACTCATTGTATTTCTCCTCTATATAGTAAAATCTCCCCATCCTCTCCCCGTGGACATAGGCAATTGCCGAACCACGTAAATTCCTGTGTTTGTGTGTGATTTTGGTCGTTATTTTGTGAATTGTACTCGTATTTGGTTTTGGTTTTCTTCTCTCATCGCTCACTGACTCGTTTGGTTATCGAGCATGCTTTCGCACGACACGTAACAAGTGGTATCAGAGCTCAGATTTTAGATCTAGGGTTTTGGATTAGGTGGAGGAAGATTCAGTTGGAAGTTTGGTTCTTGGAGTTCTAGGCTTCGGTGGAGTTAGGGTTTGAAGTTGCCGTTGAAGATCTCGCTTTACTCGTGTGGTTAGGAGTTCTATTTGGTATCAAATCTAAGGTTCAGTTAGGTAACTTCTAAATTCTATAAAGTTTGAATCTTTCTTTGCAATTTGGAGTTTGTGATTATGGGTGAAGAAGTTGATGAAAAAAGCAAGATGGCAGGTACAGTTAAAGTTGGTTTTCAGAACACTAAGATTAGTATGATGAAATATGACTACAAAATCAATTTTGGTTTATGGATAAGCGACGTACAGGATGCGCTCAATACTTAAAATTTGGAGGAGACCATCATGGTCGATTAGAAGCCACCTAAATATGAAGAGGCGATATGAGAAAAAAATAAATAGGAACGCTTGTGGGGTGATCATGTCTTGTTTGGAACAAGAGCTGAAATATGATTTGATTGGGGTAGTGTCTGCAATAAAGATGTGAGAAATTCTCAACAATAAGTACCTTACGAAGAGTGTTGAGAACCGTTTGCACTTGTTGCAAAGATTATTCAGATTTCAGATATCCAGAGGTACCTCACTTGCGGCTCATGTGAACAACTACACTAAGTTATTGTCGGACTTGGCGAACATAGATGAGAAGATCACGGATGAGTACAAGGCTATTATTCTTTTGGGCTCATTACCGGATGAGGAGTATGATACCTTCGTGCTTACTTTGTTGAACGGGAGATCTTATATCACTTATAGTGAAGTGACTAACGTATTGACAAACTACGTTTTGAGGAGAAAAGATAAGGAGACTTCCTGCGCTAGTATTTCAGGAGAGGCCTTGTCAACGGGAGGTAGAAGCCCATATCCAAAAGGTGGAAATAGAGGAAGGTCAAAGTCAAGAGGTCATCACCAGCTAGGAAAGAACCAATGTACTTTTTGTAAGGAACAAGGGCATTGGAAAAGAGATTGTCCAAAGGTCAAAGAGAAGGAGAATGACAAGAAAAAGGGCCAGAAGGCCAATGAGGTGAATGTTACGAAAGGCGATGATTCCAATGATTTGAGCTTTTATCTTTTGATTACTCCAGAGGTGAACCATTTGGATGCATCATATTGGATGCTTGATTCTGACACTACTTATCATGTAACCCCTAGGCGAGATTAGTTTTCATCATTTGAGAGACTCGATGGGGGTGTTGTTATCATGGGAAATGATCAATCCTGTAGTGTTTGTAGGATAGGTACCATGGAGATTCAGATGCACGACGGAGTAGTCCACGAATTAAAGGATGTGAGATTCGTTCCTTAGCTGAAGAAGAATCTTATTTCTGTTGGAGCTTTGGATGCGAATTGATTCAATGTGACCTTTGAGAAAGCTGTAGCAATGGTTACTAAGGGACCTTTAGTGGTGATGAAGGGAGTCTGCCGTCAGAACTTATATTATCTAAAGAGGAACACCGAGGTTGGCCAGGTTGCTTCAGCAATTTAAGAGGCGAACATGAGCAGGCTTTGGCACTACAGGTTGGGGCATACAGAAGAGAAGTCAATGCAGGCTTTGTGCAAGCAGGGGCTGTTAAAAGGAGCTAAAAGTGAAAAAGTGGATTTGTATGAGCACTGTGTTCTTGGCAAGAAAACAAACGTGAAGTTCGGGACTACTATTCATAGGACGAGGGGCATCCTGCGCTACGTGCACACAGATGTTTAGGGTCCTACCAAGACGATATCAGTTGGTGGTCGACAATGGTTCATCACGTTTGTTGATGACTATTCTAGGTGTTATTAGGTGTACACCATGAAGCATAAGAATGAAGTCCTAGATTTGTTTGTGGAGTGGAAGTAGAGATTAGAACTGCAGACTAGGAGAAAGATCAAGACGTTGTGATCCGACAATAGCAGTGAGTACACTTCAGACCCCTTTCAGCAGCTATGTCGAGACGAGGGCATAGAGAGGTACTTCATAGTTAGTCATACACCGCAGCAGAAAGAGGTGACAGAGAGGCTGAATCAATCTTTACTGGAGAAGATCCAATGCTTATTGACGTATAGTAGTTTGGAGAAGATCTTTTGGGCTGAAACACTTTCTTATGCGAGCCACCTCATTAATAGTCTGCCTTCATCTGCGATTGAGGGGAAAATCCCTATTAAGATGTGGTCGGGAGAGATAGCACATGACTATGATCAGCTCAAGGTATTTAGTTACCCTGCATATTATCATGTTAGAACTGATAAGTTAGAACCTCGAGTAGGAAGGCCATATTTGTATGATTCAAGGGTGGTGTCAAGAGATACAAGCTTTGGGATCCAATTGGTAAGAAGATTATGCTGAGTAGGAACATCACGTTCAATGAAGCTTCTATCTTGAAGCTTCCAAACTCTCATCAGGTGTGGAGCGACCCGACAGAGGAGATATCGTAGGTGGTGGAGATCGATGTAGCTCTATAGTATCCAGATGGTGTAGTATCCATTAGAGTACCGACCGAGGTGACACCAGGCGAGCACGAAGGTGACACGAAGGATACAGGTACTCATGTGTAGGATCAGGAACTGACGGCTCAGGTTCAGGATTCTATTACGGTTCGGAGACAGAGGAGAGACATACGGGTGCCAGCACGGTATGCCGACACAGTTACATATACACTTCTGGTGGAGAGTATCGATGAGATGTTGCCTACTACATTCAGAGAGGGCGAACAAAGTTCAAAGGCTGATTCGTGGAGGTAGCTATGTAGGAGGAGGTGGAGTCTCTTCATAAAAGCGATACATGGGAGCTTGTTAAGCTTCCAAAGGGGCGGAAGGCGATTGGTTGCAAGTGAGTATACATGAAGAAGGAGGGCATTGAGGGCACTCCATTGAGGTTCAAAGCTAGGTTGGTTGCGAAGGGCTATGCACAAGAGGAAGGTATTAACTATAATGAGGTTTTCTCTCCGATGGTGAAGCACTCTTCGATTCGGATTTTGCTAGCTTTAGTGGCATAGTATGGATTAGAGTTAGATCAGTTGGATGTGAAGACTATATTTCTTCATGAAGATCTTGATGAAGAAATATATATGATTCAGCCATTGGGATTCTGAGCTGTAGGGAAAGATAAGTTGATTTGCAGGTTAAAGAAATCGTTATACGGTTTGAATCAGTCTCCTCGACAGTAGTATAGGCAATTTGATAGTTTTATGCTTGGACATTCGTACACTCAAAGCCAGTTTGATCATTACGTGTATTTTTGTAAGTTAAGAGGAGGTGCGTATATTTATTTGTTGTTTTATGTCGATAACATATTGGTTGCCTCTACTTCTAGGTCAGCTATAGATGAGTTGAAAGTTCAGCTTTTAAATGAGTTTGAGATAAAGGACTTGGGTGAGGCCAAACGCATTTTAAGGATGGAGATCGGTAGAGACAAGAAGAATAGAAGAATTTGTTTGACACAAGTAGCTTATTTGAAGAAGGTTGTACAGTGATTTCATGTTGGCATGGATACAAAGCTAGTTAGTGTACCA
>BQKN01064557.1:275230-288782 GCA_022839385.1 Asparagus kiusianus
CCATCCCTATTCTATTTTACCAACATAAAGATCATTTCTGTGATGAAATTATTTCTCATCTGTTTTTAAACTCATCTGGTAATCATGTGAGAATTTTCTTACAAAAAATTTAATGTGGCTCAACACTTGATTTCCACGAGCTTGAAAAACTTGAAAAGTAATGCAATCACATGGTCAGGGTAATAAATAGAAGAAGAGTAAGCAGCTACACCTAAAACTATTTATCACCCTAGTTATTATATTCTATTAACACATGGATTACTTACTCCACACGATCATGTAATTCCTTTTGTTGGTTTTAAAACAAACATGGGAATCTCATAAACTTTCTAACTTTGTTCATCACCCATTTCTCTTGAGTTGAAGACTACAAAAAACTCCACCTTGATGGATGTGTATACGAATAAAACGGGATATAAAGGATATATAATTAATACCCTATAGCACTTATTCTATTAAAAAACAAAATTTAGCTATCAAACTTCTTTTTCAGACTTAAATTTAAAGATCTATTCCTTCCAGTATGCTAATCAATTGAACACAAAAGACTAAGAGCTTGTTTGGCAAACTCAATAAACTTGTTTTAACGAGTACAGAACAGGTGTGCTTGGCCGTAGTTTGGCAAATTAATAAAGTTTAGTAAACTAGTTTTTTTGAATCCAATTTTGCTCAATAACTAGACTACAAACAAACCAAGACAACCTTGGTCCAAAAGAGAACTAGGTGAGAATGACTCAAATATGTTATCGTCTAAAAATTGGCCAAACTAAGTTATAAATTAGAACTAGTTCTATAAAGTCTAACTTAGACTCACTTAGACCAAGTGGAAATAGTTCAAAAGTGAATTATGTTATTTTCAAAGTTGCCAAATAGAGCCTAAGATAAAGATAAACTATCAGATTAGCTTATAAAGTGTCCCCTATTTTAATAAGGCTTAAAAACTAATACCGATAATAATAATAAAACTTAAAAACTGACATAGTAAACCAATAATGCTTATTCCCATTATTGGATTTTTAATTTGAGTGGTAAATTAATGATCAATGATATTTGCAGAAAAAAGAAAAAAAATCAACACACTCTCTCTCGACCATCTTCTTCATCATAGTCCCCTTCCCTCTCCACTTTCTCTCCTCTTTCCTCCTCCCTGCCAAGATCCTCATGCTCACCTCATTCTCTCCCTCCTCCAATCTTACCCCTCTTCTCACCTTCTCTCTCCTCTCTCATCTCACTTTCCTCCTCCTCTCTCATCTTCTCTCTCTTTTATTTCCTCAAACATTTACCAAAAGTGGAGGAAGGAGAGGAGAGAGGGGAGAAGGAAAGTGAGGTGGGTGAGGAGAGAGGTTGAGAAAATGGGTAATGTAAGTGGGGGGGGAATTGGATTTTTTTGCAAATATTTAAATTTGAAGCGCAAATCTGTAAGTGTGGAAGATTTGAGGGGTATATATAAAAAAATCTTAATTTTTACATTCAAATCAAAATTCCAATGATGGAAATAGGCCTTGTATTTAAGTGCACCAATTTAGGACTTATTGTCGTGAGCATCAGTTTTTAGGTCTCATTGGAAAAGAGTTACTTTATAGGTTAATTAAGCTTCAAAGAAGTTTGTTGGTAGAGATGAATTTCCCAAAGCCAAGTTAATTCGCTATTGTTTTACCTTGAAGATACTTATGTCAATGGCTTTTTGAATCCCACCATAGGTAGAAAGCTGGGTTATTTCCATTCCAGGACTAAAGTCGCGAGATATTACCATAAATCCTTGACAATGAAGATTGTAGCAACCTGTGTCATAACCATCAGCCTGTACACATAACTAATCAATTTTTGTTAATCCCTGGCTAGTAACAAACTATAATATTTTTGAAACCAAGAAAACAAAATTTTATTTAGCTTTTAAGTTCGAAGTTGGACATAATTCATAGATCATACCGTCCAAGATATAGATAGATGGGTTAGATAGTCACCATATAAACTCGGACATACCTAAAATTATTAAAAAAAAGTAGAAAACAAATTTAGTGGAAATTCAAGTGAGTTTCTACTTTTATTTAAACAAACTGTGAGTATTCTAATTTGAGTAAGTTAAATAATATAGTTAATTGCTTACGTGCCATCCTGCTTGTACAGCGTTTACTTCATCTAATGGTCCAGCAGCACCTCCAATAACCCATATTTGGCTTATGGTGCTTTGATCAACTTTGATATTTGGAAAACCATAAACAATAAGCTTTGCACTTGCTCCGTAATATTCACCAATTGTAGTTTTCATAACTGCATACTATTTAACAACAAATTCATTAGAAACAAGATGAAACAAATTAGAAACAAAGATTTGCCATATTAATGCAAGTTGTGAAAAGCTTCATCAAATTTTTTACAACACGATGTTCTTAGCTTAGTAGTTTTTATCAATAGTTTTGTTTGTTCACGTGTAGACTATTTGAATATTTTTGTTTCCCTAAGTGAAGATGTTTATTATTTCATTTAAGTTTTGTAGTACTTAGACTTTTTTTTGTAGCTGGAAGTATTTTATTAAATCTCCTTAATTAAACACAGAGGCTTTATAACCATCATTATTCTTGAGGAAAAGTATAAAGATTAACATTTCACTTTAATGCACATAGTGACATAGAAATAGCAAAACATCTCTATCAATAAAAATTGTGCTCCTCATTAAAATCAAAGCTTCATGAAATACTATATCTGTTGACCATATTTTAAAAGTTGACAAGTACAATAAAATGATATAATATTCTAAGCTAACTTAAATCATCTTAATATCAAATTACTAAATAGAAAAGAAGACTACCCCCCCCCCCCCCCCCTCTTCTCTTTTTGGTCTAAATGCCATTCTAAGCCTTTTACAACTTATTTAGGCCATGGGTGAAAAACGCATTTATAAAACAATGTAAATTTGTAAATTAACGAAGTGGCGGTCTGAATAGTACATTTTAGCAGGCGATTTTCTCCCTGCTAACGTGCTCCTCCACCTAGATTTGAATGGCGAAGAAGAAGAAGATCGGTAATAAGAGAGTTTAAAGTAGTGAACTGAGAGACTCTATCTTCGTCTATCCTTCCTCACCTACGTTGAATGTTGGAACTTCTTCGACGGAGGTTGGAGCTGAATCGAATGGAATAGTAACTTCTCAGATCCATCAGGAAATGGAGAGCACTGATCCAAAGGGGGCAAAGAAGAAGATTCTTATGGAGAATTAGCTAAATCTCCTAGCTCTGTTTTATGGTCTGATGAAGTGATTGATTCAAATCTGATTGAGATTGTTGAGGAAAATGCTGAAGTAAATACTCAACAAATGGAGAATGTTAATGCTGTTGATAACAATATAAATCTAGAGAAAGAAAAAAAATAAAGACTCTGATGTTATAAATCATGGAAGAAGTGCCAGATCGGAGGAGAATGGATTTGAAGGTTTAAAATCCTTTGCTAGCCTATTTTCTGATAATAGAAAGCATGGAAATGAATTATCATTAAAATTTGTACCATCTTTAGAAGTTAATACTGTTTCTTTCACTGAGGAAGAATGGAAAGAAGGAGAGGATCTTTGGAATTTTGCTTTAATAGGGAATGTTATTGGATTAAATGTTAGATTTAAATCCATGGAAACATATGTTAATAAGATTTGGGGGGGGGGGGGGGGGATTTCTATTCCAAAAATTTGCTTAATCAAACAAGGGGTGTTTCTCTTTGAGTATCATGCTAAAAAGCAGATGAATGAAGTTTTAGAGGTAGGACCTTGATTTTTTGGTTCTAAGACTTTGATTTTAAAGCCTTGGAAGATTGATACTAATATGGAAAAAATTCAGGATTGTAGCTACCCTATGAGGGTTCAATTCCCCAATTTGAAACTAAATTTGTGGAGCTCTTCAGGTAATAGCTAGATTGCTAGCCTCATAGACAACCACATTACTACTGATGAACGTACTGCTATGAGACAAATGTTATCCTATGCTAGAGTTCTATTAGAAGTTGATTTGCCTTTGAAAGAGCCACTACCTGGTCAAATAGTTATAAAAGGGCCTGATGGGAAAAGTTCTATTCAAAAAGTGATTTATGAACTTAAACCAAGATGGTGTGAAAATTGTAAAATAGTGGGACATGAGACTGAGCAGTGTAGAAGGCGAGCTAATAAGAAAATATGGGTTCCAAAATTATCATGAACTATGTCAAAAGATGTTTTTCAGGAGGAACTTGTGAGATATGATATGGAAGTGGATATATCTGGAAAACATGCACAAGCAGTCTTGAAGAGTGTCATACCTAGAAAAAAAATCTTACACAAGATAATTGAATCCAATACCTGAAAATCCCCTATTAGAGATACATGCACAAGAAGTGTTGAGGAATGTCACACCTATTCTTCAACCTGGAAAAGCAATTTCACTCCTAGTGTTGTAGAATGGCAATCAAAACTGTGGAAAAACTGGTCAGATTGGATGTGGGATGCTGAGTCCTGGAATGCTTGGCCTTGTTCAAAATTCAAATTCATCCCCTTCTATAAATATCAGTGGATTTACAAGTGTTAACATGAATAGTGTAGCTAGAAGAACAAGTATGTGTGTTGGTGATCTAGCATCCACTCATATTCTAGCTTTGCAGTTTTCTTTGTTGGATCATCAGGACAATCGTTTGACCCCTAAAATGTTGACAGGGGCAAGTCCACTCAATAAATATGCATTTAGCCATCTGAAATGCTAGAGGATTCAACATATCCTCTAAACAAATGATAGTGTAACAAATAGCTCATGAATACGAGCTTTCCTTTCTAGCTCTTCTAGAAACTAAAGTTGCTAGCGACAAGATGCATATTATAGCTAAGAAAATGACTAAAGACTGGGACTGGATTTCTAATGCTCAACAAGCAAGCAAAGGTAGAATCTAGATTCTTTAGGATGGTGATGTCTTATTTGTCCAATGCATCTCTTCCTCTGAGCAATTTATATCGTGCACTGTTACTTCTAAAGATGGCAAGTTTTCTAGTATTGCTACTATTGTTTATGCTCTGAATGATCAAATAGGCAGGAAAGATCTCTAGCATAATCTATCATTATTCAAACAAGGTGTAAATTGTCCGTGGATTATAGGTGGAGACTTTAATACTATTATAAGTAACAAGGAGAAATTGGGTGGAACTCAAGTCACTGAATCTGACACTGAAGATTTTCAAAAATTCATTGACTCGTGCCAGCTGCTTCATCTTAAATCTACGGGGTGTTTTTTCACCTGGTCTAATAAACAGGAAGCAAATACTAGAATTTGGTGTAGGTTGGATAGGATTTTGGTAAATGAGGAGTGGATTCTTCAATATACTTCTAGTCAAGTTGATTTTTTAGTGCCAAACTTTTCCGATCATTCTCCAGCATTGTTAACAATTGGTGATGAGATCTGTAACAATTGGTGGTGAGATCTGTGAAGGAAAGAAACCATTCAAATTTTTTAGCATGTGGATTAAACATCCTTAATTTAACATAGTTGTCAAGTCTGTATGGGAACAAGACATCAGGGGTTTCTATATGTACAAGCTGGTTACAAAACTGAAAAAATCTCAAACCAGTTTTAAAAGAATTGAACAAAAGGCACTTTATGAACATCAGTGAACAGGTGATAAGAGCCAAAGGGGATCTTATTGATATTCAACAATATTTGATGAATGATCCTTTCAATTCTGATTTGATATCAAAGGAGAAGAAATGTCTGAACATCTACACCATACTAGTTGATTTTGAATCTTCTTTCTATAGGCAAAAGGCAAACATCAGATGGGGGTTACATGGTGATAAATGCTCTCAATTTTTTCACTCTGGTATGAAAGCCAAAAGGCATCATAATATAGTCTTATCCATATACTCTGATAAAGGGGAAAAGCTAACTGATATAACTTATATTACAAATGAATTCATTGCTTATTTCAAGAATCTCCTAGGCTATACTGGTTCTACTACAGAGATTAAACTGAGGTGATATCAAATGGTCCTATCCTCTCCTCCGTTCAGGCTAATAATCTGGGTGTTCCAATCATTAGAGATGAAATCAAACAAGCATTATTTTCAATGAACAATGAAAAAGCACCTGGTCTAGATGGCTACACTGCTGCTTTCTTCAAGGCAACCTAGAATGTGATAAATGAAGATCTCTATCTTGCTATTGAGGAATTCTTTAAATCTGGTAAACTTCTTGGTGCTCTCAATACCAATCTATCACTTTGGTACCTAAAATTCTCAATCCTAAATCACCTTCAGACTATAGACCAATTTCTTTTTACAATTGCGTATACAAAATCATCTCAAAAGTTAATGCAACCAGAATTCAAGGGGTTATGGGGACTCTGATTAATGAAGTTCAAAGTGTATTTATTAAAGGAAGGGTTATATCTAGCAACATCCTCTTAGCTCATGAACTAATTAAACACTATGGTAGGAAGCATACAACACCAAGGGCAATTCTTAACACTGATCTAAGGAAAGCTTTTGATACCATTAGTTAGAATTTGATCAAGTCTATGCTTGTTGGTTTGGGCTTTCCTAAGAATATGATTAAGTGGATCATGGAGTGTATCAGAACACCTAAATACTCCTTATCTCTTAATGGTACATTGCATTGGTACTTTAAAGGAGCTAGAGGTTTAAGGTAAGGAGATCCGCTCTCTCCATACCTGTTTGTTCTTGGAACGGAGTATCTTTCAAGGAAATTAAACACCCTCAAAGATCATAATCTATTTAGATATTATCCAAAATATTCCAAGCTTAAGATCTCTCATCTCTTCTTTGCCGATGACTTGTTGCTTTTTTGCAAAGCTGATATTTACTCAATTGCAAGATTAAAGGAATGCCTCTCTGAATTCAGCAATGTTTCTGGATTAGAAACTAATCCTAATAAGTGCTCTATATACATGGGTGGTGTTGATGATGATTTAAAGGCTCAAATCTATTCTCTCCTAAATTTCTCTAAAGGTGTGTTGCCAGTGAGATACTTGGGTGTACCATTAATCTCAAAAAGGTTATCATGTTTGGATTGTTCTCCCTTGATTAACAAAGTTTCTGCTCAGTTCTAGAGTTGGCTAAAAAAGAAAACTCTATCCTATGCAGGAAGACTATAGCTTATCAAATTTGTCATCCTAGGTATTCAAATTTTTTGGACTAGCAACTATGTTTTGCCAGTTAAAGTATTGGAGAAAATAGACACTCCCTCTTCTGATTTTCTTTGGAATCATAAAATTCATCTGATTTCGTGGACAATAGTTTGTCAAAGCAAAGAGCACGGAGGGTTGGGGGTCTTCTCTGCTAAAGCCTGGAACTATGCAGCGGCTATGAAACTTCTTTGGATGATACATCTCAAGAAAGACCTGTTATGGATTAATTGGGTTCATGGCAATTACCTGCGACATTCTAACATATGGCAAGTTCAAATTAGAATGAATGATTCTTGGATGTGGAAGCAAATTCTTAAAGTGAAGGATAAAATGATCTGTAAATTTGGCAATGCCTCTAATGTTCAAAATGTCACCACCAGGTGCTGCTCTAAAGGAAAAATTCAGTTATCTTCTATCTACAATGATCTCATTCATCAAAATACATAAGTTGCTTGGTCCATAATAGTCTGGGATGGATGGTTATACCCTAAGCACTCCTTTATCCTTTGGCTAGCTATTCATTTTAGATTGTTAACAAAAGATAGGCTATGCCACATGAGGATACTTGACATAAATCTCTGTGTCCTGTGCACATATCAGTATCAAGAAACATGTAGACATCTCTTCTTTGAATGTGTATACTCAGCTACTTTATGGAACTGAATGATGGACTGGATGAATTATAATTGGAAATCTTGCAACTGGGATTGTATTATTGATTGGTATAGTACGAGACTGAAGGGGAAGGGGTTTATGAAGAAGCTTAAAAGATTGATATTATCTGTATTAGTTTATGCTATATGGAAAGAAGGGAATCGGAGAATCTTCCAAAACAAAGCTAAAGACTTTGAATCTTTGTTTCGGACAGTGAAGCTTCTAATACTTTCTAAAGTCCTGAATGATAATGTTTCTCCTTACATAAAATAAAGAATTGAGCAAATGTAATTCTTTTTCATAGTTGTTCTTCTAGTTAATCACTGGAATGTTTTGATGTACTAAATCTTCTTAATTGGTAATGAATAAAATTTATTTCATTGACCAATTTTTTTTTAAATTAACTTGCTGTAAATTTAGGTAAACGGTTCTAAATGAAAAGGGCTACTCACATGGCTTCCAATTCCAATGCTAGTTTTATCTTTCTCCGATGGGTAACTCGTAACATGTCTTTTGACATGATTTTGAAGAGTTTTTGCATGTATTAAATCATTCTTAGTAGTTCTGCGAATAAGAACCGTTCCACGTGGACAAGTTGTGTTCTCGTGCAAATTTGAATTAATGGTCATACCTTCCGGAAAACTGCTAGGTCTCATCTGCATTAAATAATTCCTTCCATTAGTTAATTCATTGAATAAAGAGAAATAAAAATGTCAAACTATTATATAAAATGAGTCACCAATAGATTTATTTCAGTAAAGATTATATATGTTTAAGTAACAAAGCTTTTCTCCTTGTTTTCCTAATATTTGTGAGTGAAAATTGTTCAACTTTAGCTAATTCCGAAACTAGTTTCATAATAAAAGTATAGGGTAAGTAAGTTTTATAGCAATGTGACATTGGATAACTTTGTACTTTTCCTACTTTCTAATTATAATCATAAATTACACGCAATTCAGAAATATTCTACATAAGCTTCATAATATGTTAATCTAAAAAATAAACAAAGAATATACAAATGTGACTTATTTTTTATATAATAAAGATTACAAATCGATAAATGCTTCTCTTTTTTGGTACTGTATCATGTAACCTTTTTTTAGATAATAGAGTAAATTACACTTGAATAGCCTAAGGTTTTCCTCAAATTTCCCTTAAGTATTCAGAGGTTCAAAACTCTTCAGATAACGCCTAGGGTTTCTCGACATTAAAAAAGTAACCCATCGTTAAGAAAAAGAGTAAATGATAGAAATGTCCCCACCCCACTTTAATACACCTGCTATAGCGTGCTAAAACCTAAAATGAATAGAACTCTTCTACTCACTCCCAAATTCTTTTAAAATTATTCAAAATTCCACCAAATTGACTACGGGTTAGGGTATTTTTTGATCTCGAACTGAAAACGTAAAGCAGATTGTAATTTTGGATCATGAAGAGGTGATTTTTTTAGAAAATTTGTGCTAATATGATTTAGGGTTTGACTATTTAAGGTGCTTTCACTTGATGCAACGTTTCACCCAAAAATTTAGTCTAGTCTTGAGAAAATGCTCGACTAGTTGAATGTTCTTCCAAATTGGAGTCAACTAGTTCATGGATATGCCTTTTTGGCAATTCAAGAATATAAATGAGAGTCTTTTTAGTACTTGAAACTGGATTAACAATTTGAGACCATTTACAACTATAAATATTAGAGAAAACTTACCCCAGTCTAGACCAAATAATTTGCATAAGTAGTCATAGTAAATTATATATTTTAAAGCAAGTTCTTCTCTATTCTGAAGCATTACATTTTTCGGTGCAGATTCTACTAAAGACTATGAACATGGATCACTTGATTTCTCAAGTAACCAGTGAGGTAGAGAACGACTCACTAATCTGGCTAATGGTTAGGTAATAGCTCTAATTTTTCATAAGTTCAAATTGCATGTTCTCCATTCTAATGCTTTCTATTTTCCCTAACTTTTAGTTCTACTTTTTTCTTTTTATTATTTATATACAAATAGGAACAGCTTTATGAATCTAGATAGTTATGCTATGTATGAGAGAATGAGGGTTGAGGAGCTATAAGGAAGGCAACACATTGTTGTGGACAATGTGCAGTTATTCTGCCATAGTGAATTACATTTTAAAGCAAGTTCTTCTGTATTCTGAAGCATTATATTTTTCGGTGCAGATTCTACTAAAGACTAAGAACATGGATCACTAGATTTCTCAAGTAACCAGTGAGGTAGAGAACGCGACTCATTAATCTGTGGCAGACACTACACCAGGGTGTGGTGGAGTCTGTCTTGCTTATTTTTCACGTGTTTGTTGATTTTAATTCTAGGTTTGGGTCTCCACTTTCAAGACCAACACATGGGGGCATGCTTCATATGAAATAAGGGTATAGTTTATAAATTAAATTTAGTATAAAGGTAAATGAGGGATGAAAATAGCACGTGTCATCCCATAAAAGAATATTCTTGGATATGCTAAAGGTCGTCTAACGGGAGGTAGCAACATAATAGTTTGGAAACATTGGGTATTTAACAATTATCTGAAGAGTTTAGAATCTTAGATATTTAAGTTAAATTTGTAAGAAACCTTGAGTGTTTAAGTGCAATTTACTGTAGATGAGGTGCCATATTATGATATATAAATGCTTCTCTTTTTTAGTGTGGTATAACTGGGATGTCCATGAAATTACTTTCAAGAACAACATGTAGTGGCTGGATAATGGCCTGTATAACTTCACCAAGATTCTCTATATCTCTGAATGGTTCGCTGCAAGGCTATTTTGAAGGAAAGAGGGGCTTAAGGCAAGGTGACCCTTTATCACCATACCTCTTCATACTTAGGATGGAATACTTATCAAGGAGATTAGAGATGTTAAATAATGACAGGATGTTCAAGTATCACCCAAGGTGTGGAAATCTCAAAATCATACATCTCATCTTTGCGGATGATCTGCTACTATTTGCCAAAGGTGATTTTGTTTCAGTCCAAAAATTGTTTCAATGTGTTAGAGACTTCAGTGCTACAACAGGTTTGGAAGCAAACATGGAAAAATGTTCTATCTACTTTGGAGGGGTTGATGATGCTACCAAAACACAAATTAAAAATTTTCTAGGGTTTTCTGAAGGAGCTATACCATTCAAATATTTAGGGGTTCCTCTCATCAGTAAGAGGTTATCATATGTGGATTGCAACCCTTTGATAGATAATATTTCAAATCAGCTCAAGAAGTGGACACGACACTCAAATCTGTCTTATGCAGGAAGGGTTCAAGTGATAAAAAGTGTGATTTTGGGTATTCAAAACTATTGGACGTTAAATTTCATTCTGCCAGTAAAAGTAGTAAAGAAGATTGATGAAATATGTAGGCAATTCTTGTGGGGAAAGTCTGAAAACTCCTACAAAACTCCTACAAAACTCCTTTGGTCTCTTGGGAAAAGGGTGCTGTGGGAAAAAGCAAGGAGGATTGGGAATCTACTCTGCATACTCTTGGAACCTGGCAAATGCTATGAGGAGTTTATGGTATATTCATATAAACAAGGAAATACTGTGGGTGAAATGGATACATGAGAATTATTTAAAACATGGAGATGTATGGAATGTCAGAGCTAAAAGTGGAGACTCCTGGATGTGGAAACAGATCCTCAGGTGTAGAGATAAGGCTTTGAATGAAGTTGGAGGTATTGACAATCTGAAATTTTTGCTTGGTAACTGTTACATTAACTCTAAAACCAAGTTGTCAGCAATATACACTGCATTCTCTCCTGAAAATCAACAGGTTCCCTGGTTTAATACGGTATGGGGGAAACTAAATTACCCTAGGCACTCATTTGTGCTATGGCTTGCAGTACTGAACAGACTCCAAACACAAGACAGGTTGCTAAGAAGAGGAATTATCAGTACAAACAGCTGTCTTCTATGTGCAGGAATTGAGAACAGAGAGCATATATTCTTCGACTGCAGTTATTCAAGAGATGTATGGTTAGCTATCATCAACTGGCTTAAGTTTGATTGGCAAACATGTAATTGGAGTTTATTGCTGAACTGGTATAACACCAGGCAGATGGGGAAAGGATTCAAGAAACAGGTTAAGAGACTTGCTCTTGCGGCTACTGTGTATAGGATTTGGGAAGAAAGGAATGGAAGAAGCTTTAAACAGAGGTTTAAGAGAATAGATCAACTGGTGAAGATCATCAAAACAGATATATACACAATCTGTTTAAATAGTAAAATTTCAGATGTACATAAAGATTGGCTGATATCTCTATGATTCAGCTATTTTCTATTTTTTAGAAACAGGTTCTCAACTTGAGATAGAGATGTACATAAAATTCCATATTTTTGGTAAATGAATAAAAAATTTTCATTGACCAAAAAAAAAAAGAACAACATGTAGTGTCTTATCAAGAACACTAGTTTGGATTCAAATAAATCTGTTTGTAAATAACTTTCTTTTCATTGTTAACAACTACTATTTAAAATCAAATGATTGAATGAAAACTATCAACAACGACTTCTTTCTCAATCATTTCCTCTCATATCCCCATTAATGGAGCTACCTAAATGCCTCTTAAACTCACCACCATAAACTGCACTAGATGACTTACTCAAATTTCTTCTCTCCTTCACATTTTCGGGTTACATCAGATAGTACAAAATCTCCACATTCAAGTATTATCTAAGATGAAGCTATTGTAGCTGCCGTGAATGTACTCAACTAGCATTGTGAACAGTGGCGCGCGAACACCGCGAGACACTAAAGGGTGTCTTGCCTGCACGGTACACGGACACCGCGAGACACCAAAGGGTGTCTTGCTAGTGCACGAGACACCCTGAGGTGTCTCGGCACCCGAGACACGTCAGGGTGTCTCGGAGCGAGTTTTCTAGATCGGTGTGGATCTTTTCCATATCGTTTTTGGGCCCTGGTTTCTTGATGTAAATAGCAACTTCGTTCCTAGGGTTTTGGGAGTGAAAAATAGAGGGTTTACCGGCTGCAACAGAGAATTTTAATAGATTTTTTTCAGATCTAAAAAGGTGAGATCTTGAGGAGAGAAAAGAGAGAGAACTTGGAGCGATTGTACAAGAAAGAGCTCATCTTCTCTTGGGTAAAATCAAAGCCTCATCTCTTTGGGACGAACTTGCTGGTTGTGCAAGTCGTCGGTGTTCTCCATCTGTAGGCGTATAAAATTGCCTATAAGTCCCTTAACACAGCTCGACGACGCCGATTCAACAAACGGACCATCGGGCGACGTATCCAAACAAGACTGTTAGCCCGCAACGCCGAAGCCAAGCGACACGTGACGAAGTGGGATAACGAGGCTACGAAGCCGACGAACCGCATGTAAACGACGGAATAGATCCACTCATGTGCGGAATCAAGCCAACGGATTAATTAATCAACGAGTCATTCAACCAAATGCGGATTCGGACGAATCGTGATCGAATCGAAATCAAGCCTCGGATTCGAACTCAGAAGTGGGTTTACTGCCAAATCAAGAATCGGATCAACGAATCGAATCCGAATAAGTCAACCACACAACCGAATCGAAGTCCAAATTAACAACGAATAGAACCGAAACACGGATGAAAACCAAAAAGGACAAAACGATGGAAGACCACGCCTAAGGGGGCTCGGCCAAGGCCGAGCCACCCATAGGTGGCTCGGCCAAAGCCGAGCCACCCATGGGTGGCTCGGCTAAGGCCGAGCCACCCATAGGTGGCTCGGCCCAGAGCCGGCCACCTATAGGTGGCTAGGCCCA
>BQKN01064557.1:288792-303349 GCA_022839385.1 Asparagus kiusianus
GTGCTCGGCGATCATCAACGTCAAATAAGGCAGGTGTTCGAGAGGACAGGATCTCAGATCTACGTCGTTATACTCCGGATCTAAGCTTGGTTCTTAGATCCCGAGATTTGAGCGATCGTTTCCTTAGTGAAACGATCCCTCCCGGCTATTATCTCCCTTGGTGGAATAATACCCGTTATACTACGTAGATCCAACCGGATCTAGATCTCACGGTGGTCCACGGCAAACAACCCCGACGCAGGCAAACAACCCACGCAAGCGAGCGACCGTAAAACAGGAGCTCGTGATTTGTTCGACAAACAAGGAAACAAAGTTGTAATCTTTCTTTTATTTTATTTTGATTTTCATTGTAACCGGATCTTATAAAAAAACCGGACCTTTGTAACCGATAAACAGTTATTGAGATGGCAATGGAATCAATGAAGAAAGCACCAACTTTTCCCGCGAACACCATCATAGTGGAATATCCCTTCACCCCCTCCCGTGGATGTAGGCAAGTTTGCCGAACTATGTAAATCTCGTGTTTTCTTTATTGTTTTGTCTTGTATTGGTTATTGCTTGTGTTGGTTAGTTTTCTCGATATTCAGATATAGATCTGATATTAGGAAATATGTATATCTCACCTTGCTGAGATATTTCACTTATGTTCTTATTTTATATCAAAACAAGAACATCGAGGTTGGCTTGAGTTTTGTAAAAAACAAAAGCCAGGGCTTTCTCTCAAGGTGATTCAATTCTGGGGCGAGTGGGCGTGTCAGCCCCACCCAACAATTGATATCAGAACCCTTGTTCATATTGGGGGTGGTAAAGCTTCCGATTTGAGGTGGTTCTTGATTATTATGTGGTGCAAATAAGGTGTTTGTTGAAATTCCTGAGAGAAGCAGATTTACTAAAACAAGCGGAGAATGACGTCTACCAGTAAATTAGTTAAAGTTGAAAAGTATGAGATTGAAAAGTTTAATGGTGTTGGGCGCAGAGTCATGCCCTCACGCCACGGAAGAGATATAACCCAAGAGAAAGCCCTGACTTTTACTTTCACAAAAGCTCAAGCCAACCTCTATATTCCTATTTCACAAAGAAAACAAGAATAAAAAGTGAAATATCTCAACAAATAAAATATACACTCTTTCTCTTATCAGTTTTAGAACTGACTTGTCGAGGGAACCTAAAAGCAATAGCCAACACCCATAAAATAATAGAGACATGAGATTTACGTGGTTCAGCAAACTTGCTTACGTCAACTGGGAAGGGGGAGGGGGAGATTCCATTATGAAAGAGAACACCGACGACTTGTACAACCCACAAGCTCGTCCCAAAGAAGAAGCTTTGATTTTTACCAAAAGAAATTGACCTCTCTCTTGTAAAATCCCTCCAATCTCTCTCCTTTTCTCTCCGCAAGATCCCTCTTTTAGATCTAAAAAACTCTCTATTTTTCTCCTCTAAACAGCCACCAAAAATCCTTAGCCAAACCCTAGAAGAGACGTCAGGTATTTATAGCCAAAATACCCCACGTTCAATTTGTTCTAGAAAAAAACTCGAACAGGAACCCGAATAGGCCCAAATCCCAAATACCCGCTGACGAAAAAAAACTTTTCGAGTTAGGTAACTCGCGCTCCTCTCTAGGAATCACATGGTTGTGGCCCCCATGTTTAATCTCACGTTTAATTCTCCACCTCATACATCATTTGATAAACCTTAAATTTTAGACGAGCACCAGAAGAACACCGCGAACGTCACCTGAGAGATCTGAAACACCAAACCAGGCCAAACTAGCTACGTCACTTTACCGTGGCTACCTACGTACCCTCCACCGGGATCAAGCTAATCGTAGTTCAGGATTTGTTCTCCATATAGTCTCCACCTCACCCTATCATCGCCCTAAAGGGTCATGCCCTCTTGAGAAAATTAACACGGGCTGATATGAAGCAAGTCCAAGCAATGCTTAAACTTGTTACCTGTGACCATCTTGGTTAACATGTCTGTAGGATTCTCATTCGTGTGCACATTCATGAGAGAAATATCACCTTCCTCTATGACATCTCGCACGAAATGGTACTTGACATCGATATGCTTGGTGCGAGCATGATGAACTTTATTCTTCACCAAGTGAATCACACTCTGACTGTCGCACCACAAGTTCACGCTCTCCTGTTCAATCCCCAAATCGTCTAGAAGACCCTATAACCATAATGCTTCTTTAACTCCCTCCATCATGGCCATGTACTCGGCCTCTGTAGTAGAAAGTGCCACTGTAGCCTGTAACATCGATCGTCAACTAACTAGAACTCCATGTATCCTGAATATATAACTAGTAGTAGATTGTCGTCTATCTAGATCGCCCGCATAATCTGAGTCCACAAACTCATTAATCTGACATGTGTCTTAACCAAAACACAGAACCGTATCAGTAGTACCCTTTAAGTACCTTAGGATCCACTTCACTGCTTCCCAATGGGCTTTTCCCGGATTCGCCATGAATCTGCTGACCACACTGGCCGCTTGTGAAATATATGGGCGTGTACACACTATTGCATATATCAAGCTGCCAACTGCACTAACATAAGGAACACGCTCCATGTGTGTCTTATCTTTCGCCATAGTTGGAGATTGTTTACCTAAAAGCCTAAAGTGTGGAGCCAATAGAGTCACCACCGGCTTAGCACTTTGCATCCCAAACCTCGCGATCACCCGCTCTATGTAGCCCATATGACTCAAGAACAATCATCGATTCGACCGCTCTATTCTAATCTCCATACCCAGTATTTTTTTTACAGCACCCATGTCTTTCATCTCGAACTCTTTACCAAGTTGAGATTTTAGCCTATCTATCTCCATCCTGCTCTTAGAAGCAATAAGCATGTCATCCACATACAAATATAGATAGATATAATTACCTCCACGAAGCTTCCGAATGTAAACACAACAATCATAATCGCTTTGGGAAAATCCATGCTTCAGCATGAATGAGTCAAATCACTTGTACTACTGCTGAGGAGATTGCTTTAGTCCATAGAGTAACTTCCTCAAGCGACACACATGATTTTCCTTGTCCTCAACCTTGTAGTCCTCAGATTGATGCATATAGATCTCTTCATCCAAGTCTCCATGCAAGAAGGCCATTTTAACATTAAGTTGTTCCAGCTCAAGATCACCATGAGTAACAATACTTAATAGCACCCAAATATAAGTGTGTTTCACCACCGGAGAAAATATCATTGTAATCCACACCCTCTCTTTGTGCAAACCCTTTAGCTACTAGCCTTGCCTTGTACCTTGTACCTTGTACCACCGAGCTCTGAAGGATCTTTCTTTCTCTTATACAACCAATAGTTTTTCTTCCTACAGACAATGGGACCACCTCCTATGTTTGGTTCTTCCGAAGATATTCCATCTCCTCCTCTATCGTAGCCAACCGACTCTCACTATCTCTATCCCGAATAGCTTCCTTGAAGGAGACCGGCTCATAATCCTCCACCGAGAGTGCGTATTCCACCAAATTAACTTGCTCACAGTGCTTCAGGGGTTAATCAGTCCCCAGCTTCAGTACCTTCTTATATGCTCACCTTAGCCTAGTGGAAGCCAAACTACCCTCGAGCTGCTGTTATTATAGTTCTTGTGTATTTTCCTGCTGAACCTCCTCCTGCTCAAGCTCATTATCTACCTGATTTCCCACTTGAACATGACTAGAACCTAGTTGGTCTTTAGGTTCTATCTCAATAAACTGAGACTTTTAAGTCCCAACAGTCTCAATAGTCCTAACACCATTATCCTTTGGTGCCTTAGCAATCATGAATTTCTCATCAAAGGTAACATCCCTGCTGATCATGAACTTTGAATTTTTTGTACACCAAAGATGGTAGCCTTTTACACCATTTGCATATCCTAAGAATATAGCCTTCTTGGCCCTCGCGTAATCTGCATGCTCCCTTGACCATACCCTATAGGGTGTATCACCATCCAATGTAGAATGTGAAGAACGGTTCATAATATAACAAGTTGTAGCCACCGCTTCTGCCCACCATTCCTTGCAAAATCCAGTATAAGATCACATACTCATTGCTTTCTCCCGCAATGTTTGTAGGCGTATAAAACTGCCTATAGGTCCCTTAGCACAGCTCGGCACGGTGATTCGATAAACCAACGAACCATCGGGTAATGTATATAAACACGAGCGTCAGTCCACAACACCGAAGCCAAGTGACACGTAATGAAGCAGATTAACGAGGCGATGAGGTCAACGAATCGCACGCAAGCAACAGAATGCATCCATTCGCGTGCGGAATCAAGACAATGATTCGGGGAGTCAACGAGTCATCCAACCATAGAACAGATTCGAACTCAAACACCAAGGCAGATTTACTGCCAAATCAGGATCCAGACTGCCAAATCAAAGTCCAGATCAACAACGAAGCGCGGAACCGGACAACGGACACAACGACACCACACCTGGACGACTCGGCCAAAGCCGAACCACCCAGGTGGCTCGGCCAAAGCCAAGCCACCAAGAGGTGGCTCGGCCATGGGGTGGCCGAGCCACCCTATAGTGGCTCGGCAGCTGCCGAACCACCCTAGGGGGGCTCGGAGGCCGAGCCACCCATGGGTGGATCGGTGGCCGAGCCACCCCTTGGTGGCTCGGTGGCCGAGCCACCCATGGGTGGCCGGCCACCTGTGGCCGACCCAGATCTGTGCCAAGGCACAGATCTGAGAGCCTATAAATAGACCCTCTTGGTTCATTTTTCAGAGGTTGGAAATTTTGGCAAGGCGAAGCTCTGCTAGATTTAAGGCTCAGAACTTAAAAAGATCCAAGCTTTAGGACTTCGAGGACTTGCTCTTCCAGATCCGGTGCTCGGCGATCGTCTATGCCAAATAAGGCAGGAGTTCGAGAGGAACCAAATCTCAGATCTACGCAGGCATACTCCGGATCAAAGCTTGGTCTTTGATCCCAAGAATCGGGTGATTATTTTCTTGGTGAACTAATCCCCCCGGCTATTATTTTCTTGGTGAAATAATACCCGCCGTACTACGTAGATCCGACCAGATCTAGATCTCGCGGTGGTCCACGGATAAACCCGACGCAGGCAAACAAACCACGCAAGCGAGCGACCGCACAACAGGAGCTCGTGATTTGTTCGACAACAAGGAGAAAAGTAGTAATTTTCATTTCTTTTTTTATTTGATTTTCATTATAACCGGATCTTATAAAAAGACCGGATCTTTGTAACCGATAAACAGTTATTTAAGATGGCAATGGAATCGATGAAGAAAGATACGATTTTTCCCATGAACAGTTTGGCGACCGCAGTGGGAGCCACCGATCTTGCTGCCGAGATCGTTGCGTCGCAGCCGCGGATCCCGATCCCGGTCGAGGAGGAGGTCGAGTATGAATTCGACCAACAAAAGTTCAAGGAGTACCTGTCATCCTCGTCCGGATCCACCTCCCCCGCAAGTCCAAGAAATCCCAGAAGTTCTCCTCCAAGAGAAAAGTTCGTTGGTACGAAGAAGTTGAAGCTACCAACGACGACCTCACCCCGATTGACGCAAAAGTTGCGTCGGGTGAAGTTCCACCAACTTCCAACCAGGTCAGATCTGTTCTGGCCAACTCTTTTGTCGCTGAAGGCATAGCGACTCTCTCAAAGAGAGCCTGCCAGAGGCAACGTCAACGCCTGGCGCGGCAACTCGCTAAGGCGATGGAGTCAACAGATGGAATCCGCTATGATGCGGATCTGAAGAACAGGAGAGGCAAGCAACCTCAACAAATGATGAATGGCAGCTCCTCCAAGCCGCCAACCAACGAATGGGTCCGTGTTAAACGGAACCGTTCGACATTGGAAGAGCGCATTCGCAAGCGCCGCGCGATGTCAGCGCAGGCACGGGCTCAAGTTCAAAAGGCCCGTTCGAAACTGCAAAAGGAAGTGGCAAAGAAGCCGCCACCAACCCGCAAAGTCTGGAGGCCGAAGTCCGAAGTGGCGATTCAGGCCAAAGAGCAACCTTTGCAGCCTTCGAAGCAGGTTCAACCTCCAGCGAACCAAACGAAGTCACCGACAATTCCCACGACTACTCCGGGAGGTCACGCAGAATTGTCCCGGAGAAAGAAGTCAGTTTTGGAGCGTCTCGGCCCACTTCCCGATGGACGATGCAAAGCTCCAGTTCAAAAATGTTTGGGCCCGATGAAGAAACCCCGAACGACTTAACATGCTGGGGGTCGCTGTCACTTTCAGCATGACAAGAAGTTCAAGGCAGCTACGCACACCAATTTGCGCATTGAAGTCCAGGAGCCCGCTGAGAACTCACGCCCGCAAAGGCATGTTTCGAGGCGCGTAACTTTTGAAAGCCCGAAGAAGGCAATTCACCCTCAGAAGGAAACGTTGTTGTCTGATGACGACGTTATACCTGAGAAGTCGTGTCAACACACAATAGGTTACTCCGACCGTCAAGCCGACGAGTTATACTATCGTGATGAGAGCACGAGGAAAACCAGGAAGAGGAGTCCTCAAAGACTAGAGACTCAATGCCCCTGTTCCAAACTCATTCGGGTGGTATTGTCTGAGTGTAACTACATCAAGACGGTCCCCGAAAGAGTTTCGGTTTTCAAGATGCTCAGCACTGAAACGCCAAAGCCAAGGCCTAGGTGTTTCCGACGAAGAAGAACGGTGGTTGAAGATGGAGAATTTCCGAGGGTCACCACTAACATGACCAGCAAAGGGACATCAGCACGGAATAATCCCGAGTCGATTCCGTAAGCATCCCGGCCTATGACCCGTCTACAGTCTGGGGCCATCAAACGAGGAACCTACGGTAGGGTTCGGACAAGGGTACCTTAAGAAGATAAAGAATCGGATGCAGGCTCTGCAGTTGCATCAGATAATACGGTATCCAGTGAGGGGCAACCCCGCGAGGCACTTATGATAAGTGCGGAGCAAGTGGCCAAGATGCTTGAAGACGCCTTGGCTAAGCAACAGGAGAGCTTCAGGTTCGAAATGCAGATGGCCATGCAGAACATGAGAGATATGCATGACCAACAGATCCAAGCACTGACGAACCAGCAAGGCGAGCCAAGTCGTCGTAACCAAGTTCATCAGGAAGATGAGGATACAAATGAAGCTCATAATGCCAATAATCCTCCCGTCAACGCAGGGGGTAGTAACGAGAATGCTAGCAAAGACACAGGTGAAAGCCTGAAAATTAAAAACCTCGAGAGCAAAATCAATACATTGATTTCCGCTCAAGAGACGAAAAAGACGGGCATTCCTTGTCCATACCCAAGAGAGTGGGAATCAATCCCATATCCGGTGAAGTTCAGTCTAATTAACTTCACGCCGTTTAATGGGATGGGTTCACCCACTCAGCATTTGATTTACTTCAAATCACACCTGGGGGTTATCTTCGGTAATGAGCCTCTGATGGTACGGTCCTTCGTTGGCACTCTTCGTGGAGCCGCCTTCGATTGGTATCGTCGCCTCAAGCCAGGAAGCGTGAATAACTGGGACGACATGGAGACTAAGTTCCTCGCTAACTTCTTCAACGATGACACCGAGATATCCATTGGGTCGTTGCTTGATGAGAAACAAAAGGACGGGGAGTTGGTCGACACCTTCGTCAAGAGGTTCCGGAACAAGGCGATGAACTGTCGGGACCCGATCACCGAGGAGTTCATTCTCCAGACTTGCCACAACAACCTCGCATTGGATGTGCTGGAAGCAATGGGGACAGCGCCATCCAAAACATGGAAGGATTTGAAGGTCCGAGGAGAGTAAGCCGAGCGGTTCCTCAAAAGGAAGAAGGCGGAAAGAGGCCAGCAGGCGACGAATGCTCCGCAACAGAATTTCATCCCACGGGGGAAAGGTAAGGCACATGCTAATGCAGTTGATGCTAATCAAACCTTTCAATTGCAACCTCAGTAACAGCAGTAGCAACGAGCACCACAACAGTCACAGTCGCAATGGCAACAACGGCCTCTGAAACAGAAGTCTTCGGAGCTGAGGTTTCCTAAAGTGTACTCTTTTAAAGATGACGAAGTTCCTAGCATCTTTAAGTACTTGTTGGAGAACAACAAAATCCAGCTGCCGGCGATTGTGGATCAAGAAGGGGCTAGCAAAGTGACGGATCCGAAGTATTGCGCATACCATAGAGCGGTCCATCACCCTACAAAGTCATGCTATCATCTCAAAGACAAGATCCAGGCGTTGATTGATGTAGGTGTCATAACCCCAAGAGCTCGAAATTTCTTCATCTATAAACACTACCTTACACTCCTTAACATAACAGATCACTACAAAGTGGTCATTATAACATTATTGAAATAGGTCTTACACTTCTCCATCAAGCCTTTCAAATAGGTTTTACACTTCTCCATTAAGCCTTTATCACTTTAAATTTTGAATGTTTTTGTTTCAAGTTACAATATACCTCATCATTTTCGTACCTTCACATATAATCAACTTCTATACACTTTACATGTTATTATTCTCTAAAACTCTTACATACTATCCCTTGTCAATTTTTGGCTACTTATTTACCCTGTCTAATAGTACACAATAACTAGAACACATAATTAAATCTCCTGATGGAAGGTACGCTATCCAAGGATCCTTTATTTTAGTAAAAACATTTGAAAATCTTAATCAGATCATTTTGTATTTGTTGCGCTCAGCGGTAATTTCGACAGCACTTTGGCAGCACAACAAGAGAGTCAGGTCGCAATAGGAATTCCTGTTTCACAAAGGAAACAAGAACTTTAAGCAAAATATCTCCACAAAGTGGGATATCAGCTCTTCCTCTCATCAGTTCTAGGACTGACTTGTCGAGGGAACATAAATAAACTATTACAAATCACATAAACAGCGAGACAATCAATTTTACGTAGTTCAGCAAATTGCCTACATCCACGGGGTAAGGAGGGGGGAGATCTACTATTAGAGGGAGAGAATACAACTAGGATTTACAATCTCACAACCTAAACCCTCAAACAATCTCTTAAATCTCTTACAATCTCTCTCTCAAAAGAATGCAAAAACACTCTCAAAATCGGCACAAAAGACTGCTCAAAATCTCCTCAACACAACTGACACTTCTTTTCTTCTGCCACTGCCTGCGCGTTTCTCCTGTAGCCGCAAAAAACAAAACTCCTTGCACACAAACCCTAGGAGAGAACTTGGTAACTATTTATAGGCTGATCCCCACTCACAAAATCTCCTCACGCGACAAATCTCCTCACTCGCAAATCTTCACGTGGCTTTGCTCCCGCTCGTGGCCCCCACCCTCCACGAAACCGCGTTCACAAACAACACGATGCTGAGGAGTGTGGCCCCCACATCATTTCTATTAAGTTGATCTCATAGTTTGTATTCCTTGACACCACGCTTGAATCCTACAAATATGACCTTCCTAGATCGATGTTCTAATTTATCTCTTTTCACATGATAAAATGCAGGGCACCCAAATACCTTGAGCTGGTCATAATCGTATGCTGGCTCTCCCGACCACATCTCCATAGGGATCTTCCCCTCAATCACAGATGAAGACAACCTATTAATGAGGTGACTTGCTTATATAAGTGCCTCAGCCCAAAAGATCTTCTTCAAACCACTCTGCGATAATAAACATCGGATCTTCTCTAGCAAAGACCAATTTAACCTCTCTGCCACCCCCATTCTGCTACGGTGTATGACTAACCATGAAGTGCCTCTCTATGCCCTCGTCTCGACATAGCTGCAGAAAGGGGTTTGATGTGTACTCGCCGTCGTTGTCAGATCATAACGTCTTGATCTTTCTCCCAGTCTGTAGTTTCAATCTCTTCTTCCACTCCATAAACAAATCTAGGGCTTCACTCTTCTTCGTCATGGTGTACACCCAACATCGCCTAGAATAGTCATCTATAAACATGACGAACCAATGTCAACCATCAAGTGATGCAGTCTTGGTGGGACCCCAAACGTCTGTGTGCACATAATCTAGGATGTCCCTCATCCTATAAATGGCTATCCCAAACTTCACCTTCGTCTTTTTACCAAGTACACAGTGCTCACAGAACTCCACTTTATCACTCTTGGCTCTCTTCAATAGCCCCTACTTACACAGTGCCTGTTGTGACTTCTCACCTGTGTACCCTAACCTGTAATGCCAAAGCCTACTCATGTCCGCCTATGAAATAGCTGAAGCTACCTGGACAATCTTGCTACTCCCCTTCAGATAATACAAGTTTCGACAACGGACTCCCTTCATCACCACCAAAGATCCCTTAGTAACCTTTGTTACAATGTCTTCAAAGGTCACCTTGAATCCTTTTGCCTCCAAAGTTCCAACAGAAATAATATTCTTCTTTAGTTGAGGAACAAATCTCACCTCTTTCAATTCACAAACTACTCCATCGTGCATCCAGATCGGCACAGTACCTATCCTACAAATAACACAGGACTGATCATTTTCCATGACTACAACTCCCCTATCGAGCTTCTTAAAAGATGCAAACCAATCTCGCCTAGTGGACATATGATAGGTAGCATCGAAATCAAGCATCCAATCTGATGCATCCAAGTGGTTCACCTCCGAAGTAATCAGTAGAGAAAAGCTCGAATCATCAGAATCATCGCCTTTCACAATATTCTCCTCATTGGCATTCAGGCCCTTTTTCTTACCATTCTCTTTCTCCTTGAGCTTCGGGCAGTCTCTCTTCTAGTGTCCCTGCTCCTTGCAGAATGCACATTGGTTCTTTGCTAATTGGTGGCGGCTTTTTGACTTTGACCTCCCTCTATTACCACCTTTCGGATATGGGCTTCTACCCCTCGTCGACAAGGTCTTGCCTGAAGTACTAGCATGGGAAGTCTCCTTATCCTTTCTCCTCAAATCATAATTCGTCAATGCATTAGTAACTTCACTATAGCTGATAGAAGATCTCCCGTTCAACAAAGTGAGTACAAAGGTGTCATACTCCTCATCCAATAAGGAGCCCAATAAGATAATAGCCTTGTATTCATCCGAAATCTTCTCATCAACATTCGCCAAGTCTGACAATAACTTCGTATAGTTGTTCACATGAGCCGCAAACGAGGTGCCTATGGATATCTGAAATCTGAATAACCTACGCAGCAAGTGCAACTGTTTCTCAACACTCTTCGTAAGGTACTTATTGTTGAGAATTTCCCACATCTTCATTGCAGACGTCACCCTAATCACATCATATTTCAGCTCCTGTTCTAAACAGGACGTAATCACCCCACAAGCGTTCCTATTCATCTTTTCTCATATCGCCTCTTCATATTTTGGTGGTCTCTCATAGACCATGATGGTCTCCTCTAAGTTCTGAGCATTGAGCGCATCATGTACGTTGCTCATCCACAAACCAAAATTGATTTTACTCTCATACTTCACCATACTAATTTTGGTATTCTGAAAACCAACTTAAATTGTACTCGCTATCGACTTGCTGCTTTCACCTTCTTCTCCCATTGCAAACTAACTCCAAATTACAAAGAAAGATTCAAACTTTAAAAGAAATAAGAAATTATCCAATTGAACCCTAGATTGGATTCCAAATAGAACTCCTAACCACACGAGGAAAGCGATATCTCTAACGACAACTTCAAATCCTATCTCCACCGAAGCCTAGAACTTTAAGAACCAAGCTACAGACAAGAATCTTCTTCCACCTAAGTTCAGAACCCTAGATCTAAAATATGGGCTCTGATACCAGTTATTATGCGTAGCGAAAATTTCAGCAGCACTTCGGCAGCACAATAAGAGAGTCAGGTAATAATATGAATTCTTGTTTTACGAAAGAAAAAAGAACTTTAAGCAAAATATCTCAACAAAGTGGGGTATCAACTCTTCTTCTCATCAGTTCTAAGACTGACTTGTCGAGGAAACTTTAATAAACTATTACAAATCACATAAATAGTGAGATAACTAATTTTACGTGGTTCGGCAAATTGCCTATATCCACGGGGTAAGGAGGGGGGAGATCTACTATTAGAGGGAGAATACAACTAGAGTTTATAATCTCATAATCTAAACCCTCAAACAATCTCTCCAATCCCTCACAATCTCTCTCTCTAAAGAATGCAAAAATACTCTCAAAATTAGCATAAAAGACTGCCCAAAATCTCCTCAACACAGCCGACACTTCTTTTCTTCTGCCGTTGCCTACGCTTTTCTCCTACAACCGCAAAAACCAAAACTCCTTGCACACAAACCCTAGGAGAGAACTAGGTACCTATTTATAGGCTGGTCCCCACGCACAAAATCTCCTCATGCGACAAATCTCCTCACGCGCAAATCTTCATGTGGCTTTGCTCCCGTTCGTGGCCCCCACCCTCCACGAAACCGCATTCACAAACAACACAGTGCTGAGGAGTGTGGCCCCCACATCACGTGTTCACAGTATTCATCTATCATATCTATTGTTTGTTATTTTTGTTTTATGTATATAGTATCATCATTACGGACAGTGATGTCTAATTTATATACTTTATTTGAAACTATTTTCACATTTGTCCTTGATGGATTCTGATTCTCTCAAATTTTTCTTAAGAATTAAATCACCTCTAACAAAAAAGGTATTTTTTTGCAATATCAATATGAGGTCTCGTCTAGCCTTCAAAATATCTTCTGAGGACCGGCTTGGGGACATGCTTACCAAGTCCCTCTCTCAACTTTCTTTCTAGCAAAACTAGTCCAATTTATGTGTCTTTGATGGAATGCACATCAATAAGGAGACATATAAAGGATATTAGTGTAGGTGTCTAAAATTGCCTACGGGCCCTCACACGCAACTCAAGGCACAGAGAAGATGATGAATATCACTGTCCAAGTCACAAAAGCTTAATCGACATTGACAAGTGCATGAAGTGAGTCAACAAACCATGCGAAACAACAGAACTTCGGAATAACGGAAATATGAACTGATCTGGAGCTCCGCGTCACTTACTAAAGACAAAATGCCCCTCGTATCCCATTTACTCCACATGTGATTCAATTATTGAAGCTTGTAGATCTCCTCATTGGCTTTCCAACGCATCTTGAACCATGTAATTCTGAGTTCGGACGACAAAGATACGACGAAAACAGACGGAATGCACAAAACTAAGCCCTGAACCAAACCAAGACACCTATAGGTGTCTCGGCCAAGACGAGACACCAAATGGTGTCTCAGCTTGGTCGAGACACCCAATGGTGTCTCGGCTTGGCCGAGACACCCACAGGTGTCTGCAACCCGAAAAAGCTGATTTTGGCAGTTTAAAGATGTTTTTTCGATCGTTAACCGTCTGATTTTTGTTTCAACCGATCTGAACTACTCCGTGATCAAGGAGTTAATTGTTGAAGGCACGCTAACTCTATTAAGGAGAGCACGACAAAGGCAATGCTAATGCCTCGCGGGCCAATTCGCCAAGGCTTTGGATCAGGTGGGCGGACTCCGTTACCAAGCGGATCTAGAGTTCAAAAAGCGCCAAGTGGCTAAGCCATCTCCACAGCAAGCTTCGCGAACCTTCTCCCAACCACCTACTAACAAATGAGTTCGTGTCAAACAGAACCGTTCCACTCTTGAGAAGCGTATTCAGAAGCATCGCACACTTCTTGCGCATGCCCAGATCCTTGTGCGAAAAGTACAAGAAATACAAAATAAAGAGGCGGTTAAGAGATCGCGGAGATCCAAACAAATTTGGATGCCAAAGGCCAAATCAACACCTAAGGCCAAAGCAAGCAACGTTGCTCCCCAGTCTTCGTCAACTTTGGATCCCGCTCCTATTGTTCCCACACCTTCAGTGAAGCCCAACGACAGCGTGGATCTCTCCAAATTTGGAATTCTGTTGAAGGATCGAATGGGTCCTTTACACGAAGATCAAGGTAAAGCACCTGTTAAGGAACGCTTGGGACCATTGAAGGAACCTAGAGCAACCATCCGGACTGGGGGTCGTATGCGACCTCCTATCAAGTTGATTCCTGTAATTACCCATGGGGAGGAAGGATGGTGTAATGATCGTAAATTTTTAATACCGGTTTAAATAATTTTTCTGGTATTTAAATATTAAATTTTATTTTTAAAAAGAGTATTTGAATTTTTCCTAATTTTCTAGAATTTTTATGATTTAAAAATCCGATTTTATATTTATGATTTTGATAACTATAAACTAATTTGTTGCAGTAAAAATCTTTTTAATTAATTTTGGTTATTTATTATTATTGTTATTAATCATCTTGTATTATATTTTTAGCCTGCATTTTTATCCCCTACTTCTATTTATAGCTATCAGTTGATCAGCATGAAAGTCAATCTGTTATCTGACTTACCCCTGGTTCCCTCATATCAGTCACACTCTCTCCAATCAATATCTTTCTCTCTCATTCTCTCTCCCTCACCTCACGACAACTCACAACCTCCCTCCACCCAACTCCCTGTCAAATATCCCTACCCCACTTCCCTAAATTCCTCCCCAATTCACGCACCCCACTTAACTCTGTCTCCCCCTCTTATTTTAATCCCATGCGCATCTCTCTCTCTCAATCATTCACAACAGCTCTCTCTCTCTCTCTCTCTCTCTCTCTCTCTCTCTCTCTCTCTCTC
>BQKN01064557.1:312254-326869 GCA_022839385.1 Asparagus kiusianus
TTGGCATTTAATCGGATTAGATTAGCATAAGACCCTAATCACCCCCCCTCTAGGGTCTAACAGGGCTCGCCCACTTAATATTTGATCTATTTCAAATCCTACTTGGGCATGATTTTTGGCAACGAAGGCTTGATGGTTCGGTCATTCGTTGGCACCCTCCGCAGGCCTACTTTCGATTAGTACCATCGTCTCAAGCCTGGAAACATCAATAGCTGGGATGATATGGAGAGCTCATTTCTCGACAACTTCTTTGATGACGATGCCAAGATATCCATCAGGACACTCTTCGAGGAGAAACAGGAGGATGGGGAAATGGTCGAAGACTTCGTCCTCCAAACATAACACAACGACCTCTCTTTGGACGTGTTAGAAGTTATGGGAGTAGCACCCTCTAATACCTGGAAAGAGTTGAAGATGCGCGGAGAGCGGGCCGAACGCTTCCTCTGAAGGAAGAAGGCCGAGAGGGGCCAATCAACAGCTAATCCTCCAAACTCAAACTTCGCCTCCCGTGGTAAGGGGAAGGCACATGCAGCAGTTGTTAACATTAATCAGACGTCACAACAATAACCCCGAAGACACTAAAAGACTTCGGATCCAAGACTCCAAAAGGAGTATTCCTTCAAGGACGAAGACGTTCCAGCCATTTTCGAGTCCCTCCTTTAAAATAACAAGATCAAGCTATCGCCTATCACAGATCACGAGGAAACTGACAATACTACGGATCCGAAGTATTGTGCGTACCATAGGAGGATCCTTCATCCTACTAAGGCTTGCTTCGCTCTCAAGAATAGCATTTAAACCTTGGTTAAAGCCGGCATTATAACGCTCAATTAAGTCGAACGAACACTCCGAACAGTATACAAGTATAAACTGCTTCTCAATCCTCCAACCGGTATATGAGGTTAAACTGTTCCCCGGTACTCCAATAGGTATATGAGTCTAAACTGTTTCCTACCTTCGACGGGAAGTTCCTGGAGAATTTTATACATAATATTCTTAAGGATAACCCGGTCATCCAATTGAGTTTAATATTAACGCCAAAATCCATGCCTCATATGCGTGGGGAATTTTATCCCGAATCTTGAATAGGGATAAGTCTACGCCTAACAAGTGTTACCGGTTTAGTCTTTCACTGATTGAAGAAGACACCAGAATACAAGTATGGAGACTTTTATCCTAAATCCTAAGAAGGAATAAGTCAACGCCTAACACGCGTTACTGGGTAGTCTATTCCTGTAAGAAAGACAAAGTCTACGTATTCAATATCGTAGCACTAAAAGAGTTAACTCTTTTAGCATAACGTCACACGCGGAACGGACTTAAACAATCCGTATACAAGCCCGATTCAAACGGTAATCGGTAAAGGCACGTCAAATCTGTTGATGACAGGGGATTTGCCAAAAAATCCTGAGTCTGCATTTGACACATGCGGCCGGGTAGTCTATTCCCGTGAGAAAGACGAAGTCTACGTATTCAATATCATAGCACTAAGAGAGTTAACTCTTTTAGCATAACGTTATATGCGGAATGGACTTAAACAATCCACATGCTAGCCCGACTCAAATGGTAGTTGGTAAAAGCTCATCAAACTCGTTGATGGCTGAGGGTTTGCCAAAAATCCTACACATGTAAGAGTCATTGACGCACCAGCTTCATTAGTTGGTCTCGTGACTTGAGCATCCAACAACTTCAGGATAAGATCCATACCTATAGATGAATCAGATTTAATAGTTGGTCCTGTAACCTCAACACTTGAGACTACCACGCGTTGCGATGAAAGTCAACGCCAGTCAACGTGTTACATTAAAAAAGTTAACGTCAGGCAATCCAAAACCCTAGGTTAACGGTGGCCAACGCGTAACCCTAGGTCAACGCCAGTCAACGTGTTGTGATAAAAAAGTCAACGCCAGTCAACTCGTTGCAATAAAAAGTCAACGTCGGGCGATCCGAAACCCTAGGTTAACACTGGTCAACATGTAACCCTAGGTCAACGCCAGTCAACGCGTTGCGATGAAAGTCAATGTAAGTCAATATATTATGATGGAGATGGTCAGTTTAAAGTCAACTCGACGACACGAGCCAAAATCAACTCACTAGTTTTGATTCAAGACTTCGATGACGGCTAAACGATAAATGCAGCACCGGGATAACTGTAGCTATTCGTCAAAATATCGAATAGACTAAAAATCAAAGGAGTCAAGAATCAAAGCTAACTACAGGTCCTTTTATACCGACTGAACGTTGGACCGATCACATCCAAAGTATTCCAACCTCCTCTATAAAAGAATGAGGCTGAAACACTTTAGAGGGGGTATCTGTAGGCGTCTAAAATTACCTACAGGCCCTCACACGCAGCTCAAGGCATAGAGAAGATGATAAATGTCACTATCCAAGTCTCAAAAGCTTGATCAACATTGACAAGCGCATGAAGTGAGTCAACGAACCATACGAAACAATGGAACTTCGGAATAATAGAAACATGAACTGATCGGGAGCTCCACGTCACTTATGAAAGACGAAACGCCCCTCTTGTCGTATTTACTACACATGTGATTTAATCATGGAAGCTCGTAGATCTCCTCATCGGCTTTCCAACGTATCTTGAACCACATAATTCCGAGTTTGGACGGCAAAGATACGACAAAAATAGACAGAATGCACAAAACGAAGCCCTGAGCCAAACCAAGACACCCAATGGTGTCTCGGCCAAGCCGAGACAACCACGGGCGTCTGCAACCCGAAAAAAGCTGATTTTGGTAGTTTAAAGTTCTTTTTTTGATCGTTAACCGCATGGATTTGTTTCAACTGATCTGATATCATCCAAGAACGTGGTTAAGTGGTTACAACTAACGATAAGAGGGAATCAGCCATTCTTATCTAAAACAGGGGTCTCGAAGCCTATAAATATAGCCCCAGGGCCTTCATTTTTCCAGATCTGGAATTTTTGAGCGTTGGCGAAGCCTTGTTGAACTGAGGACTGAAGAGCCACGAATTTTAAAGAAGAGGTGGAGATATCAGCGAATTCTTCAGCGTAAGGAGGAGGAGCTTATCAAATCTGCAGCCTGGTTCCTTCCCTTGAGATTGCTCCATTGCGGTGATCTCGAGAAGAGTGATTATCTCGCTGTTGCTGAGATAATTGCTTCGGTTTCTTGATTCCTTCGCGAATCAACGAAGCTCCGGATCTGATCTGATCATTTGGTGGTCCATGGATATCAACGTCCACATCACAGGTAAAGATCCCACGTAAACAGCGGGCGATAAACACCTATTGCGTTTGTTTGAAGGAGATTGTAATTTTAATGTTATTGTGTAAATGTCTTATAAAAAGACCGATCTTTTTTTTGAACTTATTGTAACGACTGAAGTTGTAATAAGTTATACAATGAATAAATCGATTTCCCACCCAAACAATTAGTTAATTAACTGAATAAATCTATTTGCTAACAACCTTCTCTTTTATTTATAACCCCCTCTCTCTCTCTCTCTCTCTCTCTCTCTCTCTCTCTCTCTCCCCCCCCTTCCCTTCCTCTCTCTCTCTCTCTAGTATTTATCTAATGCACATGTGATTAATGAAAAACTTTTCAGAGTCTATAAAATCTCCTTTATGCTTGACATATGTAAATTAGTTATTCTGTAAAAATTCAACTAATAAATGGTATCGAGCTTAAAGAATTTTGTGATGTCATACCTGAAGTTTGTGATACTTCAGAAGAGGATTATCGAACGCCGATTGTTTGTAGATATCAATACAATCATAAAAATGTCCACTTTGCGACTACAAAATATAAAAAAGGCTTCATCAGTAGTGTAAAAATGAATTTCAGTTGGTAAATCATAAGAAATTAAAAGAAAATATGTATTATATTAAAAAAATATTACATTTATATATAGGAACCAACATCTATAGTTATAACACTATAGTAAATATTCTATTGTGGAAAATAAATTATGGTCCAACCTGATATAGGAAATCTTTTCCACACAAAATATGATTTCCTTGTATTTCTTAAAAAATTATAGAAAAATTTTTGAGAAGTCAAAAAGTAACAATTTTTTTATTTTTTTACTTTGCTTATTTGGTTCAAAACAAGAAAATGACCCATAACTTTATAGAAAATAGCAAGATTTCCTATGATTTATAGAAATTAAACTGAACAACCCCTAAATTTATAGAAAAGTATCAACATTATAGAAAAATGTCAACGTGGTGTCAGATTTCTAGGTGATTTCTGCTCATTTTGAGAGAAAATTGATTTTTGTAAAATTTGATACTTTTTTGTACTTTACAAACAATATTTTTGTAAATTTTTTTTAACCAAACATAGTTTACCAAAATCTACAAAAAATTTTAATTACAGAATTGCCATTGTCAGACATTTTGAGAAATCTTCTCTATAAAATTGTGCAACAAAATACCCTCCAAGGAACAACAGTTTTTCCAAAAGGATGCAAAAAGTAAATCGACACAAACTCCATAGTCATAATAGATAAAGAGTAAGAGACATCTACTAAAGAGTATTATTAAGTCGCAAAAGGTAATAGGCTTCTTCAGAAGTCAGAAGAGAATAATTAAATTTAAAAAGTAGGTGGTAAATATCATGATGAGAAAAAAGATTACCACAATTGGTATATATAAGAAAGTACATGAATGAATCAGTAAAAGATCTAAAATAATTGAAATTCTAGAAATAAATTTTCTTACACAGAAAAAAATAAAAATAGAAATATGACAAGAGCACTTTAAAATATCATAGTTAAAAAATTGTTTTCGTTGTAAAAACAGTTAGAGTTAGATTAATGCTTGCAAGCATTTCATATATAATAAGCATAAAAGTAATTACATTCGTCAAAGATATAATAAGCTTCAGAATTTAAAACAAATTTTAAAAGACTTAGATAAATTGATACAAGGAATTATTGAAGGGAAGAAATTGCTTACAAATTGAAATGTCAATGGGCATATAGAGAAAGATAATAGGAACAAGAGAGAGTACATGGAGGTTATGGATATATATAGAGAAGACAATGATATTGAAGATTTAATTTAAAGTTTGCCATTTTATATTATAATAGTTCTTACATATCTCTAAAACAGATGAGAATTGAAAACCTACAAAGGTGGAAATACTAGTAACCAAATAAACGTCTTCCTTGTCAAAATGGTAGATAAGTTAACATGCACATACTATAAAATTATACTGAAAGTATGTTGGTCTTGAGAGTGGAGATCCAAACCTAGAATCAAAATCAACAATCACATGAAAGTTCAAGACAGGCCATGGGTATAGTGTCTGCAACACCCTGGTATGGCAGAATCTGCCCTGTCTGCCATAGGTGTGGTGTCTGCCACACCAGGATGTGACAGACTCATTTTAGAATTCTAATCTGTTTGGGATTGTGTTTGTTATAAATAGAAACGCGTCCCTCAAGGGTTTAGGAGAGAAAAAGAGCATGAAAAAAGAGGGGTTTCAAGGGCTCTTTAAGATTAGAAATCTTAGAGAAAGAGGCCAATTGCAAGCATTGTAATCTTCTTCAAGTAACCAAAGAATTATGCGGTGTAGCTCTCGAGGACGTAGGCACTTTGTCGAACCTCGTTAAATCTGGTATGTTCTTTCTTGTTCTTATTTCATACAAGTTTTTATCTTTGATTTGTGGTGAATTTCTTTCTTGCTTAACTCTCAAACACAAGATCCGGAAGGGTACGGATTTGATTTGATTGTTTCGAATCCCCAACAACTTGTATCAGAGCTTCGTTCAGCAAATTTGTGAGAAAGAGAGCCATGGCAGAGGAAATCAAATCAAAGATTGAGAAGTTTGACGGTTCAGACTTCGCCTACTGGAAGTCATAAATGGAGGACTATCTTTATCAGAAGGACTTGTATCGTCCGTTGATGGGTAAGGAAAAGGGACAGAAGAAGGAGGAGTCAGATGGTGATTGGGAAATACTAGATAGGAAGGCTCTAGTGCAAATTCGGTTGTCACTCGCCAAATCAGTAGCCCACAATATTTAGAAGGAGAAGACGACAGTAGGGCTTATGGAACTACTCGTGAAGATGGACGCGCAACCATCAGCAGCAAACAAGGTACATCTCGTCAAAACTCTTTTTAACCTAAAGATGGCAAAAGGACGGTCCTTCACGATGCACCTCAGCGAGTTCAACATGATTGTTGATCATCTTATCTCCGTAGACATCACGTTCTAGGACGAAGTGCAAGCCCTTCTACTACTATCGCAGTTGCGGGATAGTTGGGCAGGTTGTGTGATGGTAATTAGCAATTTGGTGGGGAAGGAAAAGTTGAAGCTGAGTGAGGTGGTTAGTATGATTTTATCCGAGGAGGTTAGAAGGAAATCGTCCGAATCAGAAGGTTCAGGTTCAGCTCTAAGTTTCGAGTAGAGAGGCAGAAGCCAGAATAAAGGAAACCAGAACAGGAATCGGTCAAAATCAGTGAAGAAGAGGTCAAACTCGATGGTTAGACCTATCAAAGGGAAGTGTTGGAACTGCGACCAGGAGGGCCATATGTCTTCAATCTGCAAGAGTCCAAAAAAGGATGCGGGTGAGCAGGAGGTTCATATCGTGCAGGATGCTTTGATTCTTGCTATGGATAGCGACTCGGATTCTTAGGTCATTGATTCATGAGCCTCTTTCCACGCTACTGCTAACAGGAAGCTTCTCCAGAACTATGTAGTAGGGAATTTGGAAAAGCGTATTTGGGGAATAACAAGCCCTGAAATATTGTTGGAAAGGGTGAAGTGCAGATTCAGATGAATGGCTCTAAGTGGACCTTGAAGAACGTGAGATACGTGCCGAAGCTGAAAAGGAATCTTATTTCGGTGGGACAGCTTGGAGAAGAAGGCTATGTTTCTACATTCATAGGGGATTCGTAGAAAATCTCTAATGGTACTATGATAGTTGCACGAGGTAACAAACTAGGAACTCTCTACCTCACCTTACATGCGAGCGACACCCTCGCAATTATAGCTGGCAAAGAGAGTAAAGATCTATAGCACAACAGGATATGACACATGAGAGAGAAGGGGATGAAGATCTTACATTCACAGGGAAAGCTAACCGGGATCGACTCTGTGAAAATCGGGGTTTGTGATGACTACATCTTTGGAAAGCAGAAGAGGGTTAGTTTCCAGAAGGGTGGAAGGCCACCTAAGGCTCAGAAGCTAGAGTTGATTCATACAGATGTACGGGGCCCAACCAGTGTATCATCTTTTGGCGGTTCGAGATATTATGTCACCTTCATCGACGATCACTCGAGGAAGGTGTGGATCTACTTCATGAAGCACAAGTCAGAGGTATTTGGAATTTTCAAGAAGTGGAAGGCCATGGTGGAGAACGAGACAGATTTGAAAGTGAAATGTCTGAGATCAGACAATGATGGAGAATATGAGCTGGAGGAGTTCAAGAGGTTCTATGCTACGAATGGTGTTCACTTAGAGAGGACTACTCTAAGGATGCCGCAGTAGAACGACATTGCAGAGAGGATGAACAAAACCTTGACAGAGCGTGCCAGGAGCATGCAATTATATGAAGGTTTATCTAAGACATTTTGGGCGGATGCGATGCATACAACAGCTTACCTTATTAATCACGAGCCATCAGTTCTGTTAGATTTTGGGATTCCAGAGGAGGTTTGGAGTGGAAAGAAGATAAATCTTTCACACTTGCGGGTATTTGGTTTGCGTGGCTTATGTTCATATCAGTGACTATGTCAGAGACAAGCTAGAAGCTAAGTCACAGAAGTGTACATTCATTAGATACGACATTGATGAGTTCGGGTATCGCCTTTGGGATGAGAAGAACAGGAAGATCATCAGAAGCAGGGACGTGATATTCAATGAGGAGGTGATGTACATGAACATGGAAGATGCCAAGGATAGCCAAAGCAGTGGGAGCAGTATTTTAGATACAGATGGATCTGAGTACATGAATATAGAGGAATTTACAGATAGGGGTGATGATGTTTGTTCTGATCAGAGAATGGAGGAGGTTCCAGGTGCAAAAGAAACTACCTAGGGCATGGTGCTTAGGAGGTCATCCAGGGTATCCAAACCAAATCCCAGATATCTTTCATCTCTTAACTACTTATTGTTGACAGATAGCGGTGACCTAGAGTGCTATGAAGAGGCAATGCAAGTGAGTGAATCTTAACAGCGGGAGCATGCAATGTAGGAGGAGATGGATTCTCTACTCACTAATGAGAAGAAGACCTTACATAACAAATGGGTCTACCGGGTCAAGGAAGAGAGTGATGGAAGCAAGAGATTCAAGGCCAGATTATTAGTGAAGGGGTTTCAACAGCGGGAAGGAGTGGACTACACGAAGATATTTTCCCCTATTGTGAAGCTCACAACCATCAGAGTGGTGTTGAGTTTCGTGGCTACAGAAGACCTCTTTCTTGAGTAGTTAGATGTGAAGACTGCATTTCTTCATGGTGACTTAGATAAAAAAATCTACATGAAGCAGCCTGTTGGCTTCATTGAAGAAGAAAATGAAAAGATGGTGTGCAAGCTCAAGAAGAGCTTTTATGGTTTGAAACAGGCCCTGAGACAGTGGTATAAGAAGTTTGATAACTTCATGAAGAACAATAGCTACATAATATGCAATTCGGATCATTGCTATTATTTCAAAAGGTTCGAGTCCAGCTTTATTATTTTGTTATTATATGTTTATGACATGTTGATAGAAGGACCGTATTTAGAGGAGATAAATAGTTTGAAAAAGCAGCTAGCAAAGGAATTTGCAATGAAGGATCTGGGTACAGTGAAGCAGATACTAGGGATGCGAATCAGTATGGATGAAGCTGAAGGGACATTAAGATTGAGCCAAACTGAATATATTAAGAAGGTACTTCAGAGGTTCAACATGCAAAGTGCTAAAGTTATTAGCACACCCCTTGGAAGTCAGTTCAAGCTATCTGAGGAGCAATTGGCCAAGACAGATGCGTATAGAGAGCATATGAGCAGGGTGCTATATTCTTCGGTTATTGGGAGTCTCATGTACGCAGTGGTTTTCACGAGGCCGGACATCGCCCATGCAGTAGGAGTTGTGAGCAGATTTACAAGCAATCCAGGGAAGCAGCATTGGGAGGCCGTTAAGTGGATATTGAGGTACTTGAGGGGAGCAACGAATAAGCCACTATGTTTTAGGAGGAAAGAGTTGGTGCTGCAGGGATACGTGGATACGGACTTCGCCGGTGATCATGATACGAGGCGGAGCACCACGGGATATGTTTATACCTTAGCGTCGACAGCAGTGAGCTGGGTCTCACGTCTACAGAAGATTATGACTTTATCTACAATCGAGGTTGAGTATGTCGCGGTGACTGAAGCAAGCAAGGAAATGATCTGGTTGAACGAGTGCTTGGAAGAGTTGGATCTGAAGCAAGGGAGAGGAGTTCTTTATTATGATAGCCAGAGCGCTATACACCTTGCCAAGAATCCAGTTTATCATGCCAGAATGAAGCACATTAACGTATGATACTATTTCATACGCTCGCTGATCGAGGAATGAAAGTTACATTTAGAGAAGATTTTGGGGAGTCAAAATTCTGCGGATATGTTGACGAAAGCAGTAACCATTGAGAAACTAGAGTTATGTGCCACTTCAGTTGGCCTTCACAAGTAGAAGATAAAGGCGGAGCCACACTACGAGGATCGGCAAGATCGTTGGGATGATGATGATTGAAGAATGGATTTTTCCAAGTAGGAGAAGATGCTTGCGAAGAAGGCGGAGTTCGGGAGAGCTCATTGATGGTGGTTTGATCTCCAAGTGGGAGATTGTTGGTCTTGAGAGTGGAGATCCAAACCTAGAATCAAAATCAATAATCACATGAAAATTCAAGACAGACCATGGGTGTGGTGCCTGCCATACCCTAGTGTGGCAAAATCTGCCCTGTCTTCCATGGATGTGGTGTCTGCCACACCCTGCTGTGACAGAATCTGCTCATCTGCTATGGGTGTGGTGTCTGCCACACCAGGGTGTGGCAGACTCATTTTAGAATTCTAATCTATTTGGGATTGTGTTTGTTATAAATAGAAATACGTCCCTCAAGGGTTTAGGAGAGAAAAAGAGCACGAAAAAAGAGGGTTTTTGAGGGCTCTTTGAGATTAAAAATCTTAGAGAGAGGCCAATTGCAAGTATTGTAATCTTCTTCAAGTAATCAAAGAATTGTGTGGTGTGTCTCCCAAGGACGTAGGCACGTTGCCGAACCTCGTTAAATCTGGTGTGTTCTTTCTTGTTCTTATTTCCTATAAGTTTTTATCTTTGATTTGTGGTTAATTTTTTCTTGATCAACTCTCAAACACAGGATCCGGAGCGGTACAGATTTGATTTGATTGTTTCGAATCCCCAACAAAGTAATCTTAACAATATAATATAATTTGATGGTATTAGTTATATAAAGAAGTGGAAAAGAAAGACAAGCTAGTATGAAGAAGAGACTAGGAATTAGATGATGAAAGTTAAAGGAAAGAATTTTAGTTTATTTTGAGAAAAGAATTTTAGTTTATTTTGAGCACAATATGTCGAAAGTAAATATATATGGAATATAGGTGCTAAGCCTAAAAATTACACGCTATGACGTATCTTCTTATTATAAGGAGGTAGCTAAATAATTTTTTTGCCAAATCCAAGAATGGGAGATTGTCTGATAAGGAGAGTTGGTGTGAACAGAAGTAATTATAGCCAAGAGAAATTAGCTGAATGACAAAATATCTAAAATATAAACTAATAAGGAAGAAAGTTAAAAAAAGAAGTTATTATGACTATATAATAAGAGGTTATTTTAGACTCTGAAATCTAGAGAGAAACAAATTAATTGATGATTGTTGATTAGGACTACGACCTTTTTTTACGATATAAATATAGAATGTTATTTGTTTGTTACTAGGATATAGCTTTCACTTTAAGGTGTTATTGGTTTTGGAGTTGAATTCGGATTTCACTTTAATTGTTATTGTTTGTCTAGGATTATGATTAGGACTAAGATTTAAAATTAAATTTGCAATCCTATTTATATATTTAACAGAAAAAATTTCTAAAAAATTTCTAAAGCTTTAAAATTGTAGGAATGTAACCCACTCCTAAGTTTTTCTCCCACCTTCTTAATATATTTAAAATGAAATATATTTAAAAGTAAACACATTTATTTAATTGTAATTACTATATATATATATACCACATTTTGAAAATATAAATAATAAAACGTTAATATTAAACTAGAAATCAACATGTGCAATGCACATGATATGAAAACATATTGTTTTTGAAGGTTTATTTTAAAAAATTGAAAATAATATTTAATTTATTTGAATGTACATTTAATAGTAGGTGGAGAAAGCAAGGGCCAAATGATTTTCTAAGATAAAATTAACTTTCACCGCCATTATTGGACTTAAAATCATCCACTGATTATCATGTCTTCATCATTTTCTTGGTATATTAGTGTAAATAAATTATGACATAAATATATTCTTAAAAACTTATCATTTTGTTCATATATTTATTCTCTTTTTATCCTTTCTAACATAATAAGTAAAAAGAGATATTCAAAAGTTTAGGTTATTTATTTATTCTCCTTGCAATTTAGTGGCTTAGAATGTCTTAGCTAGAAAGAAAGGGAATAGAAAAGAGAAATAAACCATTCATTGTAAAAATATGTAGAGTATTCTAGAGAAAAAGAGATTGAAAAGAGAAAAAAATCATCAGTTGTAAAATTACAATCTTACTCTTTTCAAATAACTAGCACATTGGCATGTGCGATACATGTGCAAAGATATCTAGTTATATAATCAGTTATACATTTTCATTTAATAGTTTGATGATGATTAATTTATACAATTTTATTATGCAGCTCCACATAGAAATATATCTTAAATTATCATTTATCAATTAAAACTATTCTTAATACAATTTTGCTGAGTAGTTTGGTAATTTAGCCATAATATAATTAGAGTAAATGATTAAAATTAAAGAGAAAAATGGAGATATTGCAATTTAAATATGTGTGTATCATTATTTAATGATTTAGAATATTCTAGAAATAAAAATAAAAAATAATAGAAAGGAAAGAAAAAATGTTTCTCTTGAAAAATTATAATCTTAATTATACGAGTTCAAATCCTATTTTCATATCATGGTTTAGAATCTTTTAGAAATAAGAGTCAAAAGAAAGGAAAGGAAAAAAATCTTTAGATATATAAACACTACACAAAAAACAAAGCAAATACATAATATTAAATATAATTAATTTTTAATATATTTTAACATTAAATATAATAACTATTTAGTTCAAGAATCCAAATTTTATTTTGATAATCTAGCCAAAAGTTGAAAAATCCTAGTGAAAATTTTAGCCCTTTAACCAAAAAAATCATAATGTTAATTCAAATCCTAGAATATAGGATTATTGGAAAATTACCCTAGTCTTACAAACAATCATGAACCAATAACACCCCCTAAGTGTAATCACATTTATTATTTAGAATCGTCTCATATACCATGATTTAAAGAATGAGAATATGGCAGTTCATCAACTGAAATCGTACTATTTAAAATAGAGAGTGCTTCTTGAGTATCATTTGACTTTAGGGCCTGTTTGGTTCAATAGAGGGTAGGAATAGGATTTGGAATCCTATTTTATTTATGGATTCCAACCTAATCCATAAAAAATTTATAGACAAGTTTTAGTTTTATGGAATCCCATTTTTTTGTATTCTATGTTTGTTTCACCCAAAGGATTAGGAATAGGATTAGGAATCAGAATAAAAAAAAGGAGAGGTGTCAGAAATTCCACCCAATTCCTAGCAAATGGAGTGGATTTGGATTTCCTGAAATATACACTGTTTAAGCCACTTTATAGATTAGCAATTCTATAAAAAAAATTTGAACCAAGCTCAGGATTAGGATTCATTTGGAATCCATTAATTACGAAAACGTCATTGTCAGGTCCAAATACCATTCCTATTTCATAAAATTGGTGAAACAAACAGGCCCTTAAGGTCATGATGGTCCTTTTGGATATATACTTAGTGAAAAGATAAAATAACTGCCATCGTAGAATGTTAGATGTTGGTCATATTGAAGATAAAACAATAAATTCCATTTATATGATTTAATCTTCTACGACAAAGGCAGCTAAACGAACCTATTAGGAAAAAATAATAGATTATAATTAATGATTAAAATGAACTAGATGTTAACATTGAAGAACTTAGTTGAGAATAATTATGAAAGTTACCATAATTGTATAATTAAGAGATTAATAACTCATTTAGAGTTGAATAGAAGAATATGCTTCATGTAGCAAACCTAAAAAAATTAGAATAAGAACTTTGTTCACATTGTGAATGAGTGTTTGAATGCATCAACATCTAATCTGTTCTCTTTCTCTCCTCTCCCTATCATTCAATCGACAACATTTTATGCATCGCGACTACCCGCACATGTTATGCATCGCGACTACCCGCACATGTTAGAACAGGTAAGTTGATTAGTTTTTATTGGTGTTCATGATTACCCATATGGTCATATTTATATTTAACGCTAGAATGAGAATATTAACACTTAGCTCCTAATCATTTGGAACACACGGTATATATATGAGGTTTCCTCGTTTGGATTTTTCGCCCGACGTACTAGTTCCGTTTAGCTAGGGGTTAAGTGGAAGTATTCGTATTTTAGATTGTTAAATAAAGATATTATAATATTTTATATCTGAATATTTACAATAATGTATTATTAATCTCTAAGATATGTTTGCGAAATTTCGGGGACGAAATCCTTTTAAGGGCGGAAGAATGTAAAACCCCAAAATTTTGAATATTTTATAATAAATAATAATAAATGTGTTATATTATAATAAATAATATTTATTAATATTTAAGTATGTTATAAATTTATTTGAGATCAATTCAATATATATATGTGAATATAGAAGTGATATCATGCACACGTGCATGAACATGAATCTGAGAAAAACGACTAGTTAAATGTATATGCATTTTACACACAGATACAATTAGAATTTGGAAAAACTTAAGAGCCCAAAGTTATAGGTCTCTTCAAGATCTTTCCAAAAAATCTTAGTTCACCATATTACAAGGTCGGACGTGAATGTCATGACCAGAATACCGAAGGTTATTTTCCTAGTCAGACTAGGTTTTTAGGTTCGGGTCAAACGGGTTTATTTCGGGTTTGCATATATATACACTTGTATTTTCATGAAAATTAGAATCCTTACATCAGAGTTTCAAACCCTAACAGCCCCTCTTCCTCTCTCTAAATCCCTATCCCTAAAGTTGAGAATTTTGAAAGCTTTGTGAAGCAAATATCGACACAAGGGCGAGATCATCGATGTGTGGCAAGGGGAAAACATGTTGCTTTCCTTCTAATTGCTTGCTGGTTATTTCAGAGGCTTAGCACGACGTTTAAAGTAAGATTATCTTCATTCAAACCCATCACCATAGTTAAAAAACTAGTTAGATGTTTAATATGATGTTGAATATGTGTTTTCATGCTTTAATCATAACATGAGGTGATAAAAGTTAGATTTTTGATGTTGAAACTTAAACCAATGCTAGATTAGAAATATTTTCTTACTGT
>BQKN01064557.1:331869-357367 GCA_022839385.1 Asparagus kiusianus
TCAAATATTTCTCAAACTCCGGATCTTCCTCATCCTTCATACTCCATCTACTCTCAGCTCCTCCAAGATAAACATCAAGTAATATTATTAGAAATAAAAACAAAGAGATTGTTTTTCTCAAAGCTAAAGCCATGGATGAATATTGATGCACAATTTATCTCTACATGTACCCTCCTTTATATGATACTTGATTCTTAATTGGTAACAAAATCTTTATGATTATTTAGATTTATGAGTTGACTTTTTCTAGAACTTATCCATTGGTATATGCATCCTATTAGAACCGGCAGTATGCGAGCAAGCGGTTCTGGCCATTCGATGCAAAAAAGATGGGGGGATGTTGGAATTTTACCCCTTTCGTTGGTTAGAAGTGTCTGCTTCTATGCGGTCGGTTATGATAGGATGTGAAATCTATCTAGTCAATGATTTTGATAAGATACGCGATCTAATCATTGCATGCTTCAGCTTTAATTACTTTCTATAGCCGGGGGAGGGGGAATCTGTTTCAATTTCAACTATCGTTTACCTTCTTTCAACATATAACGCTCAAACCATTGATATCTTTAAAATTTCCCCCAAAATCATGTAATTCTAAAAATTTCCCTTAAATTATTTTCTTTCAATTACATTATTTTCTTTCAAAACTTCAGGCCACCTAAACTTGTATTAAAATCTTAATACTTTATAGGGTTAAATTACTATTTGTCCCTAGTTTAATTATTTCTCTTCAGAAAATCCAATAATGGTCTTTAAAAAAGACATACCCTTTTGGAATTAATGCTCTTAGGGAGTGTTTGTTTCAAATCCTATAATTTTAGGATATGAGCTTCACCATGGGATTTGAAATCTATAGGTGTTTTGTTATGGGTTGAGATTTCTAAAATGTTGTATGTTTCATTAATATATTTTGGGATTTGAAATACTACAATTTGTAATATTTTATTTGTTTCAAGCTTAAATTGTAGCATTATCAAATACCAAAATTTTGTAATATGATGAATATGCTATCTTGGTGAGGTAACCTCTCACAAAAAGACAAAATCAGGATTTGCCAAATCCTCTCCAATTAAGAGGTTAGCACACCCATTTATGGGATTTGTCAAAATCCTCTCCAATTGAGAGGATTTGACAAATTCTAAAAATTGGGTACTTTTTGTACTTTTGGGATTCAATATTCTAAAAATTTTCATAAAACAAACATCATATATGGAATTCCAAAATACAAAAAAAAAACTCACTTTTTGATCCCAAAACTTGTAATCCATGCCAAATGCCAAAATTTTTGGTAAAATAAACACCCCCTTATCTAATTACATTTAGAGATTATTTTGTACCAAAAATAAATTAAAAAATATATTTGATAGAAAATAATAACTACAACACTCTCTCCTATACTAATTTTACAATACAAGACAGAATTGTTGTTCCCTTGATGACTTGTCAAATTTCAAAAAATTTAAAGAGAATGGAGAGCAAACATATTTCCCTCTTGTAGTGTAGGAGAAATGTAGGCATAATGTAGTTGTCACGACTCATATTCCATACACATAGATAGTTGTTAGTCTAACTTATGTAAATTATGTTATATCCACATTTACTCGACTTTATATAAAAGAAACAGAATAGTGTTAATTATATTTTTTTCTTTATTGGTTTCAAATTATTTCCTCTCAATTTATGCCTAAATTCATTCATGTATTAATTCTTAATCCAAGAAAATGACATCAGCATCTGTGTTGAAAAAGTAAGCTACAACAAAGGAAAAATAATGAGGGTTTTTAATACGAATTTGGATCCTTTCTACTATAAAAAAATTAGTAGGGAGACCACTACTTTTAGTGCTAATCATTGATTATCTAGTGGATGATTATAATACATTCTAAATCTAATACTCACCTTACGTTGTGTATTGTACTCATTCCTAATTTATACTTAAAAAAACAATCATAATCATCCACTATATAGTCAATGGTTGTGATTATATAGTGGTTCATCCACTATTTTTTTAATAGTGGAGAGGCTCCAAATCCTTATGAATACTTGTGCAAGGGGATCATTTAAGCATGAAAGTTAACAAGGGAGGAGGGGCGATCCAGGGTGTGGTGGAAAATATAGAGAAGCTTCTCTAAACCAATGGCAGGGGACTTAATTTTCTTATTTACTATTATTTTACCGTGCTGAGCATGGTCTTACTGCAATTCACTAAAATTTTATTTGTGTTTTGATCACTTATTTACCAAAAGACTATAAAAAATATAGTGACATATCCCCCTTTTTAAGGCACAAAATTCCCTCCTAATTGAGGCATGAAAATACATCTCTACTTGAAATCATGATAACGTTCAAATTTATGTAATTAGTTGTGTAAAAATTATTCTAATTTTGTTGGCATTAAAATCATGTTGTATGCAAAAACTATGTGAAAATTCGAGGTAGATTTGAAAAAATAACTATGATAACTTAAATATTAACATTACTTAACCCAAATTTTTCATATGAAATGAATAATCCAATTAAAACATGAAACATATCAAAACACAACTTGTATGTAATTAAAGATATAAAATTATTTTATGTTCAAAGATATTATTTGCATTTGATGAATTCCAAATCAAATAAAAATGTTCTCTATCAATCGACAACTTAGAACATGTAATGGAGTAAAATATTAAGAAATGCTCATTTCATTTTGAATTAATTTTTCGTCATCTTAATCCTTTCCTTCAAAGTCGCAAGAGCGGGTTTTGTATGTTAGGTCTCTTATTTTGATGATGATTTACAAACCCCATTATAGGTACTAATTGTTTGGGGAGAAAGTTGATTTCTTCATTGATGTGTTCATTACAACTTCAAACGTTACAATGAAAACAAAAAAAGATAGTCTTTTTATAAGATCCTTACACAATGAAAATAAAAAAAGTACAACTCTCGTCAAACAGCACAATGAGTGTTTATCCTCCGCTGCTTGCATAGGATCTTGACCTGTGACGGGGATGTTGATATCCGTGGACCATCAAACGATCAGATCAGATCTGGAGATTCGTTGATTCGAGAAGGAATCAAGAAACCGAAGCAATTATCTTGACAACAGTGAGATAATCACTCTTCTCAAGATCACCGCAACGGGATGATCTCAAGGAAAAGGACCGGGAACTACAGATCTGTCGAACTCTTCTTCTTTATGTCTGAAGAACTCGATCCAATCTCCTCCTCCTCTCTGAAATTTGTGGCTTTTTAGTCTCCAATTTAGTAGGGCTTCGCCGACGCTCGAGAATTCCAGATCTGAAAAATGAAGGCCCTGGGGCTGTATTTATAGGTTTTAGGAGCTCTGTTTTCGAATAAGAACGATTGATTCACTCTTATGTTTAGTTATAACCACTTAACCACGTTCTTGGATGATATTTTATCAGTTAGAACAAATCTAGGTGGTTAACGATCGAAAAACGGCTTATATCTGCCAAAAACTGTTCGTGGCTGTGTACACCCGTGGGTGTCTTGGCCAAGCCTTGGCCGAGACACCTCTTGGTGTTTCGGCCAAGCTTTGGCCGAGACACCTCTTGGTGTCTCGCTGAGGCCTTGAGTACTGTTCCACGTGTTCTGTCCGTTTTCGTCGTATCTTCGTCATCCGTAATCGGAATTACGTGATCCAAAGTGCGGAAGAAAGCTGGCGAGGAGATCTACAAGCTCCCATGGTTGAATCGCATGGGGGTGATATGGGACATAAGGGATGCTTCATCTTTTAAAGCGACGTATAGCTCCCGATCAACTCGTATCTCCATTATTCCGAAGTTTCATTACTTTGCATGGTTCGTTGACTCACTTCATGTGCTTGTTATTGTCAAATGAGCTTCTGTGACTTGGATAGCGATGTTCATTGTCTTCTCTCTATCTCGTGCCACGTGTAGAAATCCATGGGCAATTTTTAACACCTACAGATACTCCCTCCAAAGTGTTTCAGTCTCGTTTCTTTTATAAAAGAACCTAAAATGCTTTGGATATGATCGGTCCAACCTTCAGTCTGTATAAAAGGACCTGTAGTTAGCTTTGATTCTTGACTCCTTCGATTTTTAGTCTATTTTGATGAATAGCTGAAGTTCTTCTGGTGCTACGTTTATCGTCTGGCCGTCGTTGCAGTCTCGAATCAAAATTGGTGAGTTGGTTTTAGCTCGTGTTATTGAGTTGACTTTGAACTGACTATATCCGTCACAACATGTTGACCGGCATTAACTCAGAACTACACATTGACAAAATCGATCGGTGTTGACTTTCGCATTGACTGGCATTGATCTTAGGGCTACACATTGACCGGCGTTGACTTTTATCGCAATGTGTTGACCGGTGTTAACCTAGGGTTACGCGTTGACCGACGTTGACCTTAGCGTTTCAGATCGCCTGCCGTTGACTTTCATCATAATGTGTTGATCGACGTTAACCTAGGGTTACACGTTGATCAACGTTGACCTTAGGGTTTTAGATCACCCAGCGTTGACTTTCATCGCAACGCGTTGACCGATGTTGACCTAGGGTTACGTATTGACCGGCATTGACCTTAGGGTTTCGGATCGTCCGACATTGACTTTTCATGGCAATGCATTGATCGGCGTTGACCTAGGGTTACGTGTTGACCGGTGTTGACCTAGGGTTTCGGATCGCCCGCGTTGACTTTTTATTACAACGCGTTGACCGACGTTGACCTAGGGTTATGTATCGATCGCCGTTGACACAATTTATACTCGTACGTTTGCTGGAGTATACACAGTTTAAGCTTTTAAGGTATTGGAGCATGGGGGTCCCAAATGTCGAGGCTGCATGACCAACTATTAAAGCAGATTCATCTGTATGTATAGATCTTATCCTGAGGTCGTTAGATGCTCAAGTCATGAGACCAACTAATGAAGCTGATACGTCAATGACTCTTGCATTTATAGGATTTTTGGTAAACCCTCAGCCATCATTGTATTTGATTAACCTTTACCGACTACCGTTTGAGTCGGGCTAGCACGTAGATTGTTTAAATCCGTTCTGCACGTAACGTTGTGCTAAAATAGTTAACTCTTTTAGTGCTACGATATTGAATATGCAGACTTCGTCTTTCTCTTTGAAAAGACTAAACAACAATGTGTATTAGTTGTAGACTTAGGGTTTTTGGCAAATCTTCAACCTTCAATGAATTTGATGTGCTTTTACCGATTACCATTTGAATCGGGCTTGCATGCGGATTGTTTGAGTCCGTTCCGTATGTGACGTTGTGTTAAGAAAGTTAACTCTCTTAGTGCTACGATATTAAATATGTAGGCTTCGTCTTTTTTACGGGAATAGACTATCCGACAATACGTGTTAGGCGCTGACTCATCCCTACTTAGGCTTCGGTATAAAAGTCCCCAGACTTGGATTCTGGTGTCTTCTTCAATCGGTAAAAGACTAAACCGGCAACGCATGTTAGGTGCTGACTTATCCCTACTTAGGATTCGGAATGAAATTCCCCGTACGTGTAAGGATAGGATTATGATATTATTAATAACAACCTGCCATAATGTTAAATATGTGGGCTTTCGTCCTTTTTACGATCAAAGACTAACCGGTAATACGTGTTAGACGCTGACTCATCCCTACTTAGGCTTTGGGATAAAAGTCCCCAGACTTGGATTCTGGTGTCTTCTTTAATCGGTGAAAGACTAAACCGACAACGCATGTTAGGCGCTGACTTATCCCTTCTTAGGATTCGGGATAAAATTCCCCGCGTGTGTAAGGCACGGATTTTGGCGTTATGAATAACTACCTGCCACATTGTCGAATATGTGAGCTTTCGTCCTTTTTACGGTCAAAGACTAAACAACAACGCATGTTAGGCGCTGACTTATCCCTACTTAGGCTTCGGGACAAAATTTCCCATACTTGTATTCTGGTGTCTTCTTTAATCGGTAAAAGACTAAACCGACAACGTGTGTTAGGTGCTGACTTATCCCTTTTTAGGATTCGGGATAAAATTCCCCGCGTGTGTAAGGTACGGATTAAGGTGTTATTAATAATAACCTGTCACAATATTGAATATGTGGGCTTTTGTCATTTTTTTACGGTTAAAGACTAACAGACAACGCGTGTTAGGCGTTGACTTATCCCTACTTAGGCTTCGGGAAAAAATTCCCTAGACTTGGATTCTAGTGTCTTTTTTAATCGGTAAAAGACTAAACCGGCAATGCGTATTAGGCGTTGGCTTATCCCTACTTAGGATTCAGGATAAAATTCTATGCGCGTATGAAGCATGGATTTTGGAGTTGAAGGATGGTGTCTTCTTTTAGGGCAAAGACGAACCCAAAATAGGAGAGGAAGAATTTTATATTCTATCTCCCAAAACCAAAGAAGAAGAATTTTATATTCTATCTCTAGTTGTCAAGGAAACTCGAAGTGTGATCTCCACCCTAAGAATCCGGAAAGGTAAAACTGGGAGTGGGATCTCTACTCCGAGAATCAGAAAGATTCAAGCAACCCTAACTTTTATAGGATTGGTTGCTTAATCCAAAAAAAGAATTCCTCATTTATTAAGGTGAAATTCCGATTTCGGCCCTAACTTTATAGGTTTGGTCGAATAGGAAAAGGTGGAATCTTTCGTTTGCTCAAATTGAAAGTGGACCTCTAGTTCATAAAAGGAATCGAGAGGGGATTTTAGCTTTGGCCCTAACTTTTATAGGTTTGACCAAGTAGGAGTTTGAGGTGATCCTAACTGTACGAAGGTTTGACCATTCGATTTGAAAGTATACCTCTCGTTCATTGGAGGATTCAAGAGGGGATTTTGGTTGTGGTCCTAACTGTTTAAAGGTTTGACTAAGTAGACAATGGGAGTGGGAGTACAAATCACAGTAGGAGTGTTGACTTGTACCGATTACTTAGTGGGGGTTCTTGGTGTTAACTGATAAGAACTTAACACGAAGAGGTTTGACAATTCATCAAGGATTGACAGATCAAGATTCCAAGCATTATGTTCGGACTCTAACCATGGAAGTGTTGATTGCACAGACATAGCAAGAGTTTGAGTGGGAGTTTCTTATTCATCATCTTCTTGTAGTGACCGGGTTATCCCTAAGAATACACTATATAGAACTCTTTCGGGAACTTCCTGTTACATGAATTATCCACTCCCAGTTTTTTACAAAATTGGGTCTGATATTGAACTCAGCTGAATGATCGGGTTATCCTTAAGAATATCAGATACGATATTCTTCTAGTAACTTTCCGTTAAAATTAGGAAAAAGTTTAGACTCGTTTACCTATTGGAGTATTTGAGAAGCAGTTTATACTCGTATACTTTTTAGAGTGTCGGAAGGAGCAGTTTATACTCTTATACTTGTTGCAGTCTCCATTCAGCTTAATTTAGCGTTATGACGCCAGCTTCAAGCATGGTTTGGATGCTATTCTTGAGAGCGAAGCAAGCCTTGGTGGTATGAATGATTCTCTTGTAGTACGCACAGTACTTTCGATCCACAATATTATCGGCTTCCTCCTGATTTGCGATGAGTGGTAGCTTGATCTTATTGTTCTCAAGGTGGAACTCAAAAATGGCCGGAACGTCTTCGTCTTTAAAAGAGTACTCTTTTTGGAGTTTCAAATTTGAAGTATTTCGCTGTCTCCGGAGTTGTTGTTGCGACGTCTGATTAACGTCAACAACTACAGCAGGTGTCTTCCTTTTACCATGGGAGACGAAGCTTGAGTTTGGAGGGTTAGCCATTGGTTGGCTTCTTTCGGTTTTCTTCCTTCTGAGGAAGCGTTTGGCCTGCTCTCTGTGCATCTTCAACTCTTTCCATGTGTTGGATGATGCTACTCCCATAACTTCCAATATCTCAATAGATAGGTTGTTATGACATGTTTGGAGGATGAAGTCCTCTGTGACTGGATCTTGACAGTTCATCGCCTTATTTCGGAAGCGCTTGACAAAGTCGTCGACCATCTCATCGTCTTCCTGTTTCTCATCGAAGAGTGCCCTGATTAACACCTCGGTGTCATCATCAAAGAAGTAAATGAGGAACAGGTTCTCCAGGTGGTCCTAGCTGTTGATGCTTCCAGGCTTGAGACGGCGGTACCAATCGAAGGCAGGCCCGCGAAGGATGCCAACGAATGACCGAACCATCAAGGCTTTATTGTCGAAGATCATGTCCAAGTGGGACTTAAAGTAGATCAGATGTTGAGTAGGGGAGTATTTCCCGTCGAACGGTGTGAAGTTGATCAGGTTGAACTTGGTCGGATACGGGATCGACTCCCACTCTCTCGGGTAAGGACACAGAATGCTGGTCCTTTTCACCTCTCGAGCAGACATTAGAGCGTTAATTTTACTCTTAAGGTCTTTCATCTTTCCGTCCTCGTCTGTATCAAGCTTTGAATGATTTATGAGAGGAATAATAGGGCCACCCCCAGTGTTGTCATCATTGGTAGCACCACCCCTAGCATTGTTATTCTCAGTGAGACCACCCCAGCATTTTGGTCAACAGGGGGGTTATCAGCATTTACGTATTCATCCACGTCTGAATCACTAGCTGCTTGGCTGATATTGTTGCGATGACTGGATTCATCTATCTGATTCAACAAGGCTCAGATCTATTGGTCATGCTCTTCCTTCATCCGCATCATGGCCATTTCCAATTCGAACTTAAAATTCTCTTTTTGTTTAGCCAAAGCGTCCTTGATGATTTTGATCATTTGTTCAACATTGATCATGAATGCCTCACGAGATTGTCCTATGCTAGACACCGTATTATCAGAAGCGATGGCAGAGTTCGCATCTGATACTTTATCATCTGAGGATAATCCGCTATTCATCCTATGATAGTCCCTACGCCTAGTAGTTCCCACGTGTAACTGAGTTATACGTTAGGATACGTTCGAAAAATGACGGAGATTGAAACTTCGTGTTGACTTCTCCTTATCGACCATATTGATGGTGACCTTTGGGAGTATATCTTCTTGCGCAGCTGATCTTTTTCTATAGAAACGCCTTAGCTTGGACTTTGACATTTTGGTGGAGATCCTTTCAAATACAGAGACCCTCTGTGGAGCGGTCTTAGGGTAGCTACACGCTGATAATACTATGCTAATAAGTTTGACGTAAAGATAATAAAAGTCCGTCTCCCGGGTATCTCTCTTTCGAGATTTGTTCGTACCCCCAGCCTGATAGTACAACTCATCGACGTTGCGGTCAGAGAAACCTATCAGCTGTTGGTTTGATTCCTCAGGTGGAACACTGTCGTTTGTTCGGAGCGTCTTCTTCTGAATAGGTAGTGCTTTATTGGCTTTAGCAGGAGTCACACGTTTGGAATCACACCCCTGTGAGGGTGAAATTTTAACGGGCTCCTGGTTTTATGCAGGTACCCCCACGCGGGTAGTTACGAGAATCAACTTGTTAGGAGGTCGCGTACGACCCCCAGTCTGGTGGTTACTCGGGGTTCCTTCAACTGTCCCAAGTGTTCCTTAACAGGCTCTTTGCCTTGATCTTCATGTAAAGGACCAAGGCGATCCTTCAACGAAATTCTAAATTTGGAGAGGTCCACGTCACCGTAAGGTTTCATTGAAGGTATGGTGGTAGAAGGAGCGGGATCCGAAGTTGACAAAGGTTGGGGAGCAACGTTGCTTGCTTTTGCCGTAGGCGTTGATTTGGCCTTTGGCATCCAAATTTGTTTGGATGTCGGTGATATTTTAACCGCCTCTTTCTTTTGCATTTCTTGTGCTTTTCGCACAAGGATCTGGGCATGCGCAAGAAGTGCGTGATGCTTTTGAATGCGCTTCTCAAGAGTGGAATGGTTCCGTTTGACACGAACCCATTCGTTAGTAGGTGGTTGGGAGGAGGTTCCCGAAGCTTGCTGTGGAGATGGCTTAGTCACTTGGTGCTTTCTGAACTCTAGATCTGCTGCTTGGTAACGGAGTCCGTCCACCTGATCCAAAGCTTTAGCGAGTTGGCGCGCGAGGCGTTGGTGTTGCCTTTGACGTGCTCTCTTTGATAGAGTTGGCGCGCCTTCAGTAGTCGACTCCTAGATCAAGGAGGAGTTTAGATCTGTAGATCTAGCTTCATTGGACATTGGCGGATCGTTACGAGGTGCAACTGCAACAGCGGTAGCAGGGTGATCACCTTCTTGAGTCTTCAGATCCGAAGACCGACGGATCTTCAGGGAGGAGGAGACCTTTCTACGCTTATGAGGAAAGGTGGATCTGGAGGAGGAGGAAGAGGTATACTATTCTAATTTCTGCTAGTCGAATTCGTATTCGACCTCTTCGTTCATCGGGATCTTAATCGTCGGCTGCGGCATGACAGCCTCGGCAGCGAGGCTGTTGGCTCCCACTATGATCGCCAACATGTTTAGGGAGAAAGTTGATTTCTTTATTACTGTATTTATTACAACTTCAAATGTTACAATGAAAACAAAAAAGATAGTCTTTTTATAAGACCCTTACACAATAAAAACAAAAAAAAGTATAACTCTCGTCAAACAGCATAACAGGCGTTTATCCTCCGCTGCTTGCGTAGAATCTTGGCCTGTGATGGGGATGTTGATATCCATGGACCACCAAATGATCAGATAAGATCTGGAGCTTCAATGATTCTCGAAGGAATTAAGAAACCGAAACAATTATCTCGGCAACAGTGAGATAATCGCTCTTCTCGAGATCACCGCAACTGTAGATCTTCGAACCCTTCTTCTTTATGTATGAAGAACTCAATCGGATCTTCTCCTCCTCTCTGAAATTCATGGCTCTTTAGTCTTTAATTCATCAGGGCTTCGCCGACGCTCAAGAATTCCAGATCTAAAAAAATGAAGGCCCTAGGGCTGTATTTATAAGTTTTAGGAGCCATGTTTTCGGATAAGAATGATCGATTCACTCTTATCTTTAGTTATAACCACTTAACCATATTCTTGGATGATATTTTATTAGTTGAAACAAATTCAGGCAGCTAACGGTCAAAAAACAACTTAAATCTGCCAAAAACTGTTCAGGGTTGCGGACACCCGTGGGTGTCTCAGCCAAGCCTTGGCCGAGACACCACTTGGTGTCTCGGCCAAGCTTTGGCTGAGATACTTCTTGGTGTCTCGGCCAATCTTTGGCCGAGGCACCTGTAGGTGTCTCGCTGAGACCTGGAGTACTGTTCCGCACGTTCTGTCCGTTTCTACCGTATCTTCGTCATCTGAACTCGGAATTACGTGATCCAAAGTGCAGTGGAAATCCGGCTAGGAGATCTACATGCTCCTATGGTTGAATTGCATGGGGGTGAGATGGGACACGAGAGGCGCTTTGTCTTTTAAAGCGACGTATAGCTCCCGATCAGCTCGTATCTCCATTGTTACGAAGTTTCGTTCCTTTGCATGGTTGGTTGACTCACACTTATCGTTGTCAAATGAGCTTCAGTGACTCAGATAGCGATTTTCATTATCTTCTCTCTATCTCGAGCTGCGTGCAGGAATCCGTGGGTAATTTTTGACGCCTACACTAATTGCTTGTTGAGTGATATAATAAAGGATGTATCTTGTTAAGCAATTTAGTGCCACTATTGGAGGATGGATGGAACTTGCACCGTAACGATGATATCCATGGAAGTGGAGTCAAGTTGATGAAGAAAAGCTATTTAAAGAGCAACATATACAGGAGGAGCTTCATCGACAAATTAGCAAATATCGAGCCTCAAGAGTTGTATACATATGTGAGCGATATTTGTATTTTTTTACTTTCTCTCTAGATCATAATGTAGGCAAAAAACAAAGTAGATAACATTTGAAGAAATTGGGGTTCACACACACATACTTTTAAAATCATGTTTTTGACCAATTTTGAAAAATGACAAGTTTTTACATTTGGGAAATGATTTTTCAAAAATTCCTTTTCTAACATGTTTATATTCATGTTTATAACCATTCCCTAAAATTTTACTATTTTTATAGTTTATTTGTTATTTTATTTTAAATTTACAAAATCAGATTTCTAACTTAAAACCTGTGTCTAGAAGTATTTGTTTCTGATCGACCGGGTCTCACCCCTCGGTCAACCGGCTAGAAGGTCTATTTATAGACCCTATAGACAGTCGGTCATCTATCGACCGACACATAATGTTCGGTCAACCGATGGTGTAGGTTTAGTCGACCGATACAACATTATCGGTTGACCGAACGAGCTCGAGATTTTCTAGTCTGTCAACGATCATCTAGTCGGTCGACCGACCATGGTCTATCGGTCCACCGAAAGTACTGTAATGGTCAAATTTCCAGACTCCGAGACTTTGGAGATTTTGTTGGTTTTGATGATTTTCTTGGGATTTAGGCTAGTGTTTTAAGTGCCTATATATCTTACAACCCCCATTTTTTCAGCAACTAAGCAAGCAAGAATCTTTTTTTGAGTTTGTGTTTATTGTGTGTTTTGAGTTTGAACTCTCATTCTTCTCAATTTCGGATTTACACTTTCAATACCCACAACTCCAAGCTTCATTTGCTATCTCTTAATCCTTTACATAGGCGTGTTGGAAGAGAGATTATTTTATCTTATTCAACTATGTGGAGAGCTTGATCTCGAGGAGATCAAATTGTGTAGTTGTGAGATCTCGGGGGAGATCGTTGTGAAGAAGTTTCGGCTTTCAAACTGGGTGTGTTTAGTGGATAACCATCGGGCGAGGTGGTCGGGAACATAGGTCTTGAGGACCGAACCTCGTGAACACATCGGCATGCAATTTGGCTAACTATTCTTTTACTCTCTCTGTTATTTATTGTTATAGTTTTAAATTTGTATCTTGTGTTGCATTGGATTTTTAAATTGCACATTTATTGTTTGATTACCCTATTCACCCCCTCTAGAGTAATTTTATTTGGTATCAGAGAAAGGTCTCTACATTTAATTAGGTCTAACCACCTTATAGTAAAGATCCAAATGGATTCAAACATGAATGTGCATATGCTTGAAGCTCAATCAACTACTAGACCCCCTTTATTTACCGGCAATAATTTTGTCTATTAGAAAGCTAGGATGAGAATTTATTTTCAATGCATTGATCTTGACATCCTAGAATAATAAAGAAGAAATATGTTGAAAAGCCTAGAAAAGACATGACCGAGCATGAACGACATTTGGCTAACCTTAATGTTAAAGCCATGAACGCTTTGATTTGTTGATTCACTCCAAACGAGTATAATAGAGTCTTCACATGTGCAACTGCACATGAAATTTGGGAGAAACTATGTAGCACTCATGAAGAAACTCCTCAAGTCAAGAAGTCCAAAATTAGTAGTCTCATGCCTGAATATGAGTTATTTAGGATGCTTCCAAATGAGTCAATTGATGCCATGTTTTGTCAATTTACTAATATTGTTAATAAATTACATGTCCTTGATAAGGTGTTGGATAACCAAGAGAATAACTACAAAATCCTTTGCTCTCTAACACCGGCATGGGAGCCCAAAGCTACGGCTATTAAGGAAGCCAATGATCTTATCACGCTTACACTTAATGGCCTCATTGGTAAACTCAAAGTTCACGAGAAGAAGATTAAGAAGAAGGAGGAAGAACCCCAACAAACAAATGAAGAGCCTTCTCAAAAGATGACGACTATTGCGCTCAAAGAAGCAATTGATAATGACTCCTCCTCCTCGGATAGTGATATTGATGTCTCTAGAGAAGTGGCTCACCTCTCTAGGAGAATATCAAGATTGTTAAAAATGAATAAAAATTTTAAAATTCATTTTAACAAATTCCCCTCTAGTGTTGGTAAATGCTTTGAGTGCAATAAATCGGGACATATAGCAAAGGATTGTCCCAAGATAAAAAAAGAAATACATGAAGTACAAGAAGAAGAAGGCACTTCGAATAGTGACGAAGAAGCCACCAAGATTGCTCTTCATGATCCAAACACATGCTTCATGGCTCATGAAGATGAGATACAATCTGACTCTAATGATGAATCTTTGTATATGTAATATGAACTAGGAGCCTCTCTTGAGGAATTAAACTTTGAATTTAAAAAGTTGGCGAAAGAACATTCTTCTTTCCAAAAATTACATAATTCATGTGACTCAAAATTTGAGCAATTACAATCCTTACCAAATAATGCCATTGCTTTAAATGATGAAATAATTGGAGACCTTGATTTTGAAAATAAATAATTAAGATCTCAAATTAAAAAATTAAAAAATGAAAATGTCATGTTAAAATCCAATCATGCTTCCACTAGTCATAACCATCATCAATTTAGAAGAACATGGTATCATAGAAAGATTTCATTTACACATATTGTATGAAATATGGTCATACTTCCACATATTGTAGGATTAGAGATAATATTTTTGATTATGGGTTGATGTGGGTACCTAAGGGTACCAAGAGTACTAACATCCAAAGACCTAAGATTTGGGTACCTAACATGTCTACCACTTGTTTACATGTAGGAAATATCTCGCACAAGACATAGAGAGATATGATACCTTGATAGTGGTTGCTCTTATCACATGACGGGCAATAAGAATTTATTTGCAATCCTATCAAGGATGGAAGGAGGCAATGTCTCCTTTGGTGGCGGTGAGAAAGGTAAAATTGTAGGTATTGGTGTTATTGGTAAGAAGCCTTCTCCCGTTATTGATATTTATTTACTAAAATGACTTAATCACAATCTTCTTAGCATTAGTCAACTTAGTAACAAAGGCTATGATTTTACTTTTAAACCAGATAAATGCATTGTTTGTCTTAATGATAAAATCATTTTTGTTGCCCTTAGAAAAGCTAATGTGTATATTTTTGAGATGAATGAGCTTATAGATCAAGATGTGAAATGCCTTGCCATGGTAAATCGGGATTCTTAGACTTGGAACAAAAGACTTGGACATGCCCACATGAGATTAATTTTCAAACTATCAAAGAAAAACTTGGTAAGAGGACTACCACGCCTAACCTTTGTTAAAGATTCTCAATGCGAGGAGTGTGGCAAAGGTAAACAAGGCAAAAACTCTTTTAAATCTATAAATGAGGTATCCACTACTAAACCCTTACAACTACTTCATCTTGATCTTTTTGGTCCTATGCGTGTTGCCTTACTAGGAGGTAAACACTATGTGTTTGTTATAGCTCATGATTTTTCACGTATCACTTGGGTTATTGTTCTTACAAATAAAGATGAATGTTTTGAAGAATTTTCTCTTTTTGTAAAAAGGGTTGAAAATAAAAAGGATTTAAAAGTTGTAAAAATTCCAAGTGATCATGGTGGTGAATTTTAAAATAAATTTTTTAGTGATTTTTGTGACCATTATGGTATTACACATACGTTTTCCGCTCTAAGAACACAACAACAAAATAGTGTTGTTGAACGAAAAAATTGTACCATACAAGAGATGGCACGTACTATGATTAATGCTTTTGATTTGCAAAAATATTTTTGGACGGAAGCCGTTAACACAGTTTGCTGTGTTTTAAATCGTGTTTTAATTACACCTCTTTAAAAAAACACCTTATGAACTTTATTTTGGCAAAACTCCAAATATTAGTTATTTCTGAATTTTTGGTTGTAACTATTTTATTTTGAACACAAAAGATCACCATGACAAATTTGATTCAAAGATAGATGTAGAAATATTTTTGGGACATGTGTCAATGAGTAAGGCTTTAGAGTTTTCAACAAGTGAACACTCGTCGTTGAGGAATCTATAAACGTTACCTTTGATGAAATTAATATTAGTTTATAAGATTGTGTGCCTAGCAGGGATGATGATGACATTGAATGTGGAATGGAACTATTTCAAATAAGTGACACCCCCTCAACGGTTGCATCAAAGGATGGGGAAGGAGAGCGTGAACCAAATCAAGAAGAACTCCCCAAAGCATGAAAGTTTGCACCGGATCATCCCAAGGAGGAAATCATTAGAAGCCCATCTAAAGGTGTCATGACTCGCTCAAGGGCTATGAGCGAGTGTGGTAACATTGCTTTCTTATCCCAAATTGAATCTAAACGTGTTGATGATGCTTTAAATGATGAATTTTGGATTTTAGCTATGCATGATGAATTAAATAATTTTTAAAGAAATAATATTTGAAAACTTGTTCCTAGACCAAAAGATTTTTATATCATTGGAACAAAATGGATTTTTAGAAATAAACTTGATGAATTTGGTATGGTGACTAGAAATAAAGCTTGTTTAGTTGCCCAAGTATACAATCAAGGGGAGAGCATTGATTACGACGAAACTTTTGCACCGGTTGCAAAATTGGAGTCAATTAGAATGTTTTTAACCTTTACTAGCTTTAAAATTTTCAAATTATTTCAAATGGATGTTAAAAGTGCCTTTTTGAATGAGTTTATTAAAGAAGAGGTGTATGTCGAGCAACCCCCCGATTTTATTGATCCACTATTTCCTAATCATATTTACCGGGTATAAAAAGCTTTGTATGTGTTAAAACAAGCTCCTAGAGCTTGGTATGCCCGTCTCTCAAGTTTTCTCATTGACAATGGCTTTTCAAAAGAAAAATTTGATAACACTCTATTTGTTAGAAAAAAGAAAAATGATTTTGTTTTAGTTCAAATTTATGTTGATGATATTATCTTTGGTGCTACTAATGAATCATTATGCAAGGAATTTTCAAAGGTTATGGAAGAGCAATTTCAGATGAGCATGATAGGAGAAATTACATTCTTTCTCGGTCTCCAAGTTAAACAAACCAATGATGGAATCTTCATGTCTCAAAGCAAATATGCTAGAGAGTTGGTGAAGAAATTTAGAATGTCAAACTCAAAGCATGCACCAACTCCTATGAGCACCTCCATCAAATTAGACAAGGATGAAAGTGGTGAGAAAGTAGATCAAAAGCTTTATCAAGGTATGATTGGTAGTTTACTTTATCTCACCTCTAGTAGACTGGATAATATGTTTAGTGTTTGTGCATGTGTAAATTTTCAAGCTTCTCCTAGAAAATCTCACTTTATTGCGGTTAAAAAAATTATTAAGTATATAAATGGTACTATTGAACTTGGTTTGTTTTATCCAAAGAATATAAATTTTGATCATTATGGTTATTATGATGCCGACTTTGCTGGATGAAAAGTAGACCGCAAGAGTACTAGTGACACATGCCATTTCTAGGCAATTCACTTGTTTCTTGGTCTTCCAAGAAACAAAATTATGTTGCTTTATCCATTGTGGAAGCAGAATACATTGTCGTTGGCTTATGTTGTGCACAATTATTTTAGATAAAATAAAATTTAGTTGATTTTGATTTATATTTTCATGTTACAAAAATATTTTGTGATAATACTAGTACCATAAATATTTTATAAAATTCTGTTTTACATTCTAGAACCAAGCACATAGATGTACGCCACCATTTCTTACGTGATCATGTAGAGAAGAAAGATGTATCCTATGTTTATATTGATACTAAATCATAATTAGCGGGCAACTTTACCAAAACTCTTAGTGAAAAAGATTTTTTTCGTACAAGAAATAAGTTAGGTATGTGCATCCTTTGATTTTTTTTTTGTGTTGATGATTCTTTGCTTGCTCTTTGTAGGCATCAAAAATTACCTATAGGTCCCCGCACATGGGTCGAGATAGAGAGAAGATGGTGAATGTCACTACCCGAGTCACAGGAGCTCATTTGATGATGACAAACACATAAAGTGAGTCGACGGACCATACAAAGCAACGAAACTTCGGAATAACAGGAACAAGAGCTGATCGGGAGCCCCAGGTTGTTTACGAAAGGTGGAGCACCACTCGTGTCCCATTTACTCCACATATGATTCAATCATGGGAGCCTGTAGATCTCCTCGTCGGGTTTCCAACGCATATTGAACCACGTAATTTTGAGTCCGGACGACGAATTTACAGTGGAAACAAACTCGACGTGCCAAAACCAGAAAAAGCCAAACTGAGACACCCCATGGTGTCTTGGCTTGGCTGAGACACTTATAAGTGTCTCGGCCAAGCCGAGACACTCTCAAGTGTCTTGGCTTGGCCAAGACACTTAGAAGTGTCTGCAATACAAAAAACGCTAATTTTGGTTGTTTTCGGTGGTTTTTCGATCGTTAACCGCCTGGATTTCCTCCAACTGATCTGATAATGTGGTTAAGTGGTTTCAACTAAAGATAAGAGAGAATCGGCCATTCTTATCCGAATACAGGGCTCTTGAAGCCTATAAATACAGCCCCAGGGCCTTCATTTTTAGGATCTGGAATTCTAGAGCGTTGGCGAAGCCTTGCCGGATTGAGGACTGAAGAGACACAAATTTTAGAGAGGAGGAGGAGACTTTAGCGGATTCTTTGGCATAAAGAAGAGGAGTTTGTCAGATCTACAGCCTGGTTCGTCCCTTAAGATTACCCTGTTACGGTGATCTTAAGAAGAGCAATTATCTCACTGTTGCCGAGATAAGCGCTTTGGCTTCTTGATTCCTTCGCGAATCAACGAAGCTCTGGATCTGATCTGATCGTTTGGTGGTCCACGGATATAAACGTCCCCGTCACAAGCCAAGATCCCACGCAAGCAGAAGACCGATAAACGATCTCTGTGTTGTTTGACGAGAATTATATTTTCATTGTGTAAAAGTCTTATAAAAAGACTATCTTTTTGTATTTTCATTGTAATGACTAAAGTTGTAATGAGTACCTCAATAAAGAAACCAATTTTCTCTCCAAACACTCTTGGGTTTTGGTTTAACATTTTCATATCTTAATATTTTATTATTAGCACTCATTATCATAACTTGTTTGAATGCACAAGGATACTTAGAGGAGTGGTTAGGATAGACCGGGGTTAATTCCAAGAGGAGTGGGTTGGTAGTAAAGCCTAGGGAGAGGTAGTAAATCCAAACACTTAAGGAATGTAACACGGGTAGGCCAACACTTAGAGAAGTATGTTGTGGGTTTACAACATGTATATTATTTTTTTACCCCATTTTGATGTTAACAAAGGGGGAGAAATATCTCCTCTTCTTTGTGCACATAGATAGGGGAAGAGTCTTATAGAGAGGGGGAGCAACTATCTATAAGTAGAACTTTCATTTTATTTTTGCTCATTTATAATGGTAGTTTGCCATCATAAAAAATAGGGAGATTGTTAGGTCTCTTATTTTGATGATGATTTACAAACCCCATTATAAGTACTAATTGCTTATTGAGTGATATAATACAGGATGTCTTTTGTCAAGCAACTTAGTACTACTATTGGTGGATGGATGGAACTTGTACCGTAACGATGATATCTAAGGAGGTGGAGGCAAGTTGATGAAGAAAAGTTATTTAAAGAGCAACATATACAATAGGAGCTTCATCAACAAATTAGTAAATATCGAGCCTCAAGAGTTGTATACATATGTGAGCGATATTTGTAATTTTCTACTTTCTCTCTAGATCATAATGTAGGAAAGAAACAAAGTAGATAACATTTGAAGCAATTGGGGTTCACACACACACACTTTTAAAATCATGTTTTTGACTAATTTTGAAAAATGACAAGTTTTTACATTTGGGAAATGATTTTTCAAAAATTCCTTTTCTAACATGTTTATATTCATGTTTATAATCATTCCCCAAAATTTTACTATTTTTAGAGTTTATTTGTTATTTTATTTTGAATTTACAAAATCTGATTTTCAACTTAAAACATGTGTCTGGAAGTATCCGTTTCCGGTTGACCGGCTAGAAGGTCTGTTTATAGACCCTGTAGACAGTCGGTCATCAGTCGACCGACACACTATGTTCGGTCGACCGATGGTATAGGTTCAGTCGACCGATACAACATTGTCGGTCGACCGAACGAGCTCGAGATTTTCTAGTCTGCCAACGGTCATCTAGTCGGTCGACCAACCATGGTCTATTGGTCCACCGAAAGTACTGTAATGGTCAAATTTCCAGACTCCGAGACTTTGGAGATTTTGTTGGTTTTCGTGATTTTCTTGGGATTTAGGCTATTGTTTTAAGTGCCTATATATATCTTAACACCCATTTGTTCAAAACCTAAGCAAGCAAGAAAAATTCTTAAAGTTTGTGTTTATTGTGTGTTTTGAGTTTAAACTCTCATTCTTTCTAATTTTGGATTTACACTTTTAATACCCACAACCCAAGCTTCATTTGCAATCTCTTAATCCTTTTCATAGGGGTGTTGTAAGAGAGATTTTTTAATCTTATTCCACTATGTGGAGAGCTTGATCTTGAGGAGATCAAATTGTGTAGTTGTGAGATCTTGGGAGAGATCGTTGTGAAGAAGTTTCGGCTTCCAAACCGGGTATGTTTAGTGGATTTCCATCAGGAGAGGTGGTCAGGGATGTAGGTCGTGAGGACCGAATCTTGTGAACATATCGACGTGCAATTTGGCTAACTATTCTTTTACTCTCTCTCTCTTATTTATTGCCATAGTTTTAAATTTGTGTCTTGTGTTGCATTGAATTTTATAAATTGCACATTTATTATTTAATTACCCTATTCACCCCCTCTAGGGTAATTTTATTGTATTTATGTTTGTAAGATGTAAAACATGTAATAAGTAAACATAACATAATAATTTTATTTGTATTATACCACAAATAGAGATATTTTATTAAATATCCAACCTAATTGTATCTGGGATTTTAAACAAAGAAGAGTCTTGTAAAACACCGTAAATTAGAATATATTATGAAAAATAATATTATATAATTTTTTATCATGTTTGATGCTATTCTGGGATGAATAATTATGGTTGTAATCGATTTGAGATCGATTAAGTACATATACATATGTTTAATAGTGTAAACATGCACAACACACAAAAACCTATCGGTAGAATGCATCTCTGGTCGGCCGACCGATGGAAAGCTATCAGTCGACCGATAGGTGCTTGTCAGTTGACTGGTGGCAAACCAACAGTCGACCGATGGGAAGCCATTAGTCGACCGATGGGTGCACAGTTTGGGTAGTTTGGGTTTTGGGTCAGCTTCGTTTCAGTTCGGCCCATATGTGTATATAAGTATATATATAACGAAATTTCTCCTATTTTCCTTCATCTTTCAAGTGAATAAACAACCACCCTCTTCCCTCAAAACCCTAGAACCTACTTTGGTGAATTTTGAGAGCTTTGGGAAGCAAAATCAAGAGGAGGGCGAGATCGCGGGCTTTTATAACGAAGGAGGATCGTATTTCTTACATATTTGGCTAGTTCAGCACGTCTTGAGGCAAGTTTCATCTACTCCAAACCCATCCCCTATTTTTACATGTTCTTATTTGGTTTATCAGATCTTTAAAACCTAGTTTATGTATAAAGATTGCTCTTTTTGAACCATACGATATAAAAATCTAATCTTTTTTATTTAAAAAGATATAAAACTAATTTCCAGATTTTGGTTTAAGTTTTAGACGTGATCTAGCATGAGTTTTGATTAAAGGTTGTTGTTTTCATGATGATTTTGCATATGTAAACATGTTAGGGTTTTAGCTTTTTTCCCAATTTCGTATTTATGATTTCATGTAGTTTAATAAACCATAATATTCCTAAAACAAGTTTTAATACATGAATTTTATTGAGAAATTTCAAATTTTAATGAATTTATGAGAATATTAGTTTATTCCAGAAAACTGTGTTTTTACTTCAGGTCGTTCGACCGATCAAGGATGATCAGTCGACCGATGACTTGTTATCAGGCTTAGTTTCCTCTGATCGGTCGACCGATCATGGACCACCAGTCGACCAATAAGGGCTATTGTGCATGTTTTATGCAAGCCATCAGTCGACCGATGGCACATGATCGGTCGACTGGTCTGGGCATTTTTGTGAACCTTTGTTCTTTTCTCACATGTTTTGATCGTACACACGAAGTACGAGTCGTACATCGATACACGCGAGTTGTATGTGAGAGTACACGTATTGGAATTAAGCACGCACGAGCGTTTGGAGATGCATAACATATGTTTTGAGTTTGTCATGTTAGAGAATGACTCGTATTGTATTTCATGATAGGTTGGATACTTGAGTGGGTTAGTTGGTAAACCGCAATGAGCCCGTGGTAGACTACACTTAGGGTGGCTAGTTGGTATACTGCAATAAAACCGTAGTAGACTACATTCCATTATGCATCATTGTTTTTCAGAATGTTGTGATATGCCTATTTTCGCAGGGCGATTGAGTAAAGTAGATGATGCCACAAGATATTGTGAGCGCCATACTCAGCATTATTATTTTTTGATAGAGAATTACATAGACTATATTCATGCTCTCATGTTAGTTACCCGAGAGTAGAGTATAAGATTGAGGTTGTCATAAACGGCATATTCTATGTGAGTTTCCTTGACCGGGATATTGCACTTGTGACTACGACACTTACCCGAGGGTAGTGTGAGGATTTTGACATGCTTTGTATTGGGTGAGGCTTGGAGTTGTACTTCTTTTATTTATTATTTTATTCATAGGATTTGGAGTTGGGATATAGCGATTCACAATTTGAGACATGGTATATATATGAGGGTTTCCTTGTTTGAATTATTTCGCTCGACGTACTAATTCTCGTGTTGTGAATTTCTAAATCTTAATTTCCTTGTTTGACACTCGTTGTTTCCCCTCTTTTCAGGCAGCGAGTCAGACACTCGGAGAGTCGCAGGTTGATGGAGTTTCGGCTTAGCTTCCATTATTATTTATTATTAGTAGTTCATTTGTGCTCCATAGTAGTTATGATTTATTTTCAGACATTAGAGTTGTAATTAATTTTAGAAGGCTTTGTGCCTCAGTACTATTTCAGTTGACTCTTAGGTATTGAGATATTTTATCTATGTTTCGGACATCAGTTGTACTTTATTTATTTCAGTTGGAACATAATTATTATTATTTTGACATATCTTTCCTTTATCATGTTCATTGCATTATTATCTTTATTTTATCTGCTTTGTACCTACACTTGATTATTGTTGATTTCACTAGAGAGATATTATTGTGATGGTAAAATGTGTTGTTGCACAGTGTGGGTGCATGACAGGTTTGACATCCTTGGGTTCACCTTGGACTGTAGCCTTGTGTTAAACTAGATGCGTCACAAGTCTAGTGCAGCAATAGGGGATATATCAAAAACCTTCATTTTTCTTTTGCTATTAGTTGACGATATTAGTGTCGATAAGTCAGGATTTAATTCATTAGATTGATTGTTAGTATTATCATCTTTATTCAATTCAATTGATTTCTCCTCCCACGCTAATAGTAAAATCATCTTAGAATAACAAAAACATGATTTAATATTTAAAATAAATATACTACTAATAAATTTAGTGAAAACCTTCTTTTTGATATTCTTATCAGATGTAGTTTTAGGTGTCGATAAGTTTGGAGCATATTCAATAAATTGATTGTTATCGTGCTCCACTTCATGAGATTTCTCATCATTCGACAATAGTAAATTATGTATTAGAATAAAAAATACATGATATAAAATTAAAGATCAAAACTTTACCTACACTAGTATAAATAAGGCATCCTACATGGAATATTCTAGATGAAGGATTTAGGCATTCTAGGTAGAAATATTTTGTCTAGGATGATCCATCCAGAATGTAGAATCCTAGACAGAAATTTGTCTGGGATGAGCATCCTAGATGGTCAGTTACATTATTATTATTTATTTGGCTCCCACTATCCTAGACCAAAATTTCTATCTAAGTTATATCCTAAACGAAAATTTTCATCTAGGATAGTGGGATCCATTGAGAAAAAAACACACCTTGAAAAAAAATCCTTAATCTGTAAATGCACCGCCTCTTCACATTCTTCTCCTATCGACCCATAAAGAAAGCCTAAGGAATCGCTGCCTTGTTTAGTCTCACGATCCACCTAATTTCCTCTTCCCCAACTCTCCTCGAATCATTGCTAACAAGGCTACACTGATCATTGTTGATCAAGCCTAAAAGAAATTTGTCCTGATCTCCTCCATCTCATGCTTGACAATGCCATGTTTGTTGCAGTCATTGTTGCCGTCGTCACTGCTCGTCAATGATGCCATCACCATTGTTGTTGCTTCCATAATAGTCACTGCTCCTCTGATCACAAGGTCAGACTTTTTGAACCCCTTGCCAACTTTTCTATTATTTTCGTTGCTTATTATTTAATTATGTTTAAATAACTAGATACCCAAAACCCTAACTCTAATTAAACTACATTTTGCCAAGTGCCCTAAACCCTAACCCTCTTGACCCAACAGTAATGCTAATTGAACAATTTTGAATATTAATTTCTTAATATAAACCATAATAACACTAACTTTAGCCCTAATACTCATAATACTAACTGTACTTGAAAAATTTTCAAAAATTAACATTAATTGAAACCCTAATTCTAACATTAGCCATATTTCTAATTTTATCCTTAATATATGTGCTATATGTGTGGTTGTATAAGGTTGTTCGTTTTGTGATAATATTTAATAAAACAATTATGTTTTTCAAAAGTAGTATGATATAACACAATATTGTGTTATATATCTAACTTAGGTGAATTAAAAAATAGTGAACATCATCCCAAAACTCTCATTCAATAATTACTATCAATTCTTTAGTTTTAATATAAGATAGACGACTTGGTTTGGATATGAAATTATGTTTTCCATCCAAAAAGTGATTGTGTAACTTACGTTATTAGTTCGTCATTCAACTTCATGTACTTGTGCATTTTCATTTCTACAAACTTTCGGCAACATGTGCTCATTATTCTATGTGTATAATAAGTATATGTTATTCTCTATTTTCCTGCATTACCTTTATGCATAATTACCTCTGCACATTATACTTAAAGAACATTGACTAGACGCTGTTGAAATTTTCTAGAAATGAAAATGCACAAGGAACACAAAGTTAGATATATCCACTATTATATTATTAATAGGATAGAAGTCTTCCTATGATAGCCACTAGAGTGTTCAAATCAACCTATAATTAAGTTTAAATTTAGAAGGAAAAACTAAATTTTTTTGTTGTTAAATGATACATGCATATAATGACAATTTGTGTCTGTATATATTGTCTAGAAGAGTTAAAAATTTACTAGCAGTAGTTGTAGATGGTCAAAATATGCTCAAGTTTAGCCTGAGATGAAGAAATGAATATACGTGGGCTAAACACCTCACATGGGCCCAAGCACAAGCCCATATCTAAGCCCACCTAAACAATAGTGAAGTTCGCCCGAGATTCAAGTGAACTTCACACCTCAAGACCTATGTGGACCACATCATCCACATATCAAAGAACATGGGTTGTCCGTGTTCTAGCAGAGTTTGCTAGAAGGAACTTCGTCTGAAACCATTTACCTAGCTTCTCCAAGAGTTGTTCAGCAAGCTTGATCCAAAACTGCTCAGCGAGATTTGCCTTTAGACTATTATAGGTGAGCCTCACCATTGACCATTTCAAGAGATACATTTAAGGAAACAGTTCTCCCCATTATCTCCAAGTTAATAACCCACTTAATCTATATTTTAGGGCCACTAATTCTCTCTCTCTCTCTCTCTCTCTCTCTCTCTCTCTCTCTCTCTCTCTCTCTCTCTCTCTCTCTCTCTCTCT
>BQKN01064557.1:357377-378740 GCA_022839385.1 Asparagus kiusianus
TCTCTCTCTCTCTCTCTCTCTCTCTCTCTCTCTCTCTCTCTCTCTCTTAGCCTATAAGAAGGGGGAATTACTCATTTTGGTAGGTTCTCTCTCTCTCTCAGCCTATAAGAAGAGGGAATTACTCATTTTGGTAGAACCTACAATTGGCATGTAGGCAATAAAAAAATTACCTTTACACAAGAGAACTCAAATCTCGCTTGTTTGACTTTGCCTGCGTGCTCAAAGCAAGCAAAGCTTGCCTGCATTCAAAAAGCCAAGCTAAGATCACCTACATTCAAGAGGCCAAGCGAATGCTTGCCTATTTGTTTGACTCGCCCACACGAGTCAAGCTCGCCTGATTGTTCGACTCACCTGCACGAGTCGATTTCGCCTACTTAGCACGAATCAAGTTCTCCTGCTTGCTTGATTCACCCACACGAACCAAGCTCGCCTGATTACTTGACTCACCACTACAAGTCAAGCTCGCCAGAATGCTTCGCTCACATACACGAGTCAAGCTTGCCTTAATGCTTCGCTTGAACACACGAGTCAAGCTCGTCTATAGGGAGTTCGCTCACACGAACCAAGCTCACCTATAGACTCAAGCTCGCCTAACACTTGATGAGTCTGCCAGCCGACCCCACCTGTTTGCTAAGCTCGCCTGTAAGGTCTCTTGAGCATTCAGACAGCCAGCCTCACCTGAGCGATGCTAGCAGTTGCTTGCTGGTAGGAGTGGGCATTCCCACTTCCCATGTTTTAAGGGATAGGAGCATGGATCCCATCACCTATAAGTGGTCACATCCCATAGCTATAGGGGAGGGTATGGTGCTCCTCACCTGTGAGCGGTTACATCCCACAAGTCAAATGCTTTTTTTTAATTTAATTTTTTAGTTCAAATGGATGCCCCTATAATCGCGATGATCTCGATTCCCTTGCACTTATTTGTAGAGAGGTTGCTGATTTGTGAAGGGCCAGAGTATAATTGATCTGTTTCGAGATTATGGAGATGCCGAGGGCCATGATCGAGAGAGATTATTAAGTTTTTAAACTCAAACAAAAATAATGTTCTTTTGAAATCATATAACTTGCTAAGTTGTGTATCTTCTGATTAAAATGTAGGCCCATGCATTTAATGACATTAAAGAAGATGTAAATGAGAGCACTGCTGAGATTCAGGATCCAAAAGTACTATCACTATTCAACAAGACCAAACGGATGATAGCCAATGTGTTCCATAAAAATCACGTCAACGAATTTTCATGTGGTGAGGATAGGACACGCATAATCATAAAGGTGTACATGCGAAGACGTAAAGCGATCACTTCTAAGGCACATGATGATGTAGTTGGCACTTCTCAGCGTGCTCCACCTAATGAGGATGATCTACCTACTATACAGCCTCATACACAGCCAAATAATGAGATCATCGAAGTTCATGTGCACGGATATCAGGGGCAGAGGTGGAGGCAGGGACGAGAGGAAGGGGTAAGAGAGGGAGACGAAGGAGGGGAGGAATTCTAGTATGTATGCGACTTATTTTATATGATATGATGGTTTTTTGTAATTGTGGATCTTTCGTGAATATATATGCTTGCATTTTAGTTGGATTGTTCAAAAAGATTATTTGTATGGATTGATTTTCGTGTATATATGTGATTGAATTTTCATGTATTGATATGGTTGGATTTTCATGTATATGTGGTTGGATTTTCGTATATACGTGGTCGGTTGGATTTGTGTATATATATGGTTGGATTATTATGAAGCAGTGTCTTCAAAGGCACGCGCCTCCTTTCGCCTAATGCACACTACGATGTGGTGCAACGACAAAGCTCCTCGCATCTGATGCAATAGCTTCTTTTGCGCCTCGCAAGTATCCTGGCTTTGCGCGAGGTACATGTAGTACATATCCTTGCATATTTTTGTTCATTAACATTTCAATTAAGCTTTCATATACGATAAGCCATATTCCAAAAAGCAGAATAAATTCATTAGTCATTTTTTGTAACCTTCAATTAAGGACCCTAGCTAATCTTCATTCACTGTTTTATTTTGCTAAGTTATTAGTCTTGATTTGATATTTGATATGAAAATTATGAACTTTGCTACTATATTGGATGTATTAGCATTAAAATTAAGACCTTATATATTGTGATTTGGTAGTAAGACACTATTTATCCTGACATATTTTTATATGAAATCTTGTACATGTTCTTTCGTGCTTGATTATCTATCTTGGAAAATTATGTTTGTGATGTTTGCTTCACATCACTCGGGCATGTGCATCGCATTAGGCCTTGTGCATGTGCGCGTAAAGATGCTTTGCACCCCGTATTGCTCCTCGCACATCGTTATTAAGTATTTAACTTGTATAAATATGTATCACAGTTAGATTACTTTTTTTTGAGATTATACACACACACACACATAATAAGTGTTGAAAAAACAAGTTATATAACCTGTTATGTAACTTGACGGTGCCCTCATGTTATGTAACAAACCCATTTAACACTGAAACTATTTAACCCCAAAAAACATGTTATATTGCGTTAAATGTGTGTTACATTATAAAACCAGTTAACATGGATTTTTTAAGGTTAAATTATATCTCTAATTAGGACACGTGGATGCATCTCTACTATCCAAATCATTTAAACCCTACCCCGTTTAGTCCTAATCACCCTATTCTTTTCCAAATATATGATCTCTTCACCTCCTCTAACCCAAACCCAACTCATTGCCTCCTCTTAAACACCTTCTCTTCATCTCTAATTAGGACGTGTGAATGCATCTCCACTGTCCAAATACACGATCTCTTCACCTCCTCCAACGCAAACCCTAACTCCTTGCCTCCTCTTAAACACCTCCGACTATTGGCAGCTTCTGCGACTTCGGTGAGGTAAATTTTTTATTTTTCAGTTATGTATTGAGCGTCTCAGTTTATATCATTTAAAAAAATGGTCATTCTGAAATTATCTTCCAAATTCCAATGTTTTCTATTGTTAATTTATCCTAAACCATATCAAACTTGCTGCTCCATTATTTTATAACCTTTAACTTAATTTATTAATATCTGTTATGGAATTAGAGTATAGAGATTAATTAGTGCGTTAATTGTATTGGTGAGATAATTACTATCAGTTATTACTTGATTTTCATTAGGCTTTAGCTTTTAGTTATTAGCTAATACTAGATTTTTTTCAAATTAAGTTTGCACACAACATCTGTATGTACAAAATTTCTTACTGTTGTTACATAATCATGTTTAGTTTGGTTGATATAGTAAACTTGATTAGAAATTATATTATTATTGTAAAGTTAAAAACTCGAGAGCTGGAAGTGTTTGGTTTATTTTAGACTTATTTTTATTGCCTTAAACTTAACGACGTTAATATATTTGATCATTTGATGATACTTTTTGGAATGATTGTTAGTCATATATGACTAACTTTTGTTAAGAACTTATGATACTATATTTTCATATTTGATAATTGTGATGTTACGTTTGAAAAGTTTGATTATTCTAAGTATAAAAGTTATTATGAATTGTTAGTATATTTATAAAATATCTAAATAATTAAAAAATAATATAACCTACGTTATGTGTTACGTTTTTTATATTTTCTCCCTTAACCCTTAACAGAAAGTCAAGCATTACATAAGTCATTTTCGTTATTCTCAATATTGGGACAAATAGCAAGTTGGAAACTTGTCACAATGAGTCTGCAACTCCACGAAATTCACAATCTCATGGAGTTTTTATTATGAAACAAACTTCATGGGATTGGTAATCCCGTGGTTTGTATGCTATAAACTCCACATGATTCTCAACCTTGTGTAATTTTAAAGAGTTCTAACCTCCACATGCATCAAAATCTACCAAACTCGACCCAGTTTTAGCCCACATTGCTGACGTGTCTGAAACTAGGTTGAATTGGCTAAGTTACAACTAGGTCGAAAACCGGTGATTATTTTTCAAAAAAGGGCTATTTGAAAATTTTGTCCTCTAATTTATGTTGGAACCAAAAAGAAAACACAAATATACAAGTTTCTACAAGTGGCATGTTAGAGCAAAATGAAAAAGTAACATGCCAAATCACTCCCTAAACACAATCTACTACTATAAAAAAAACCTAAATCCATCAAAAGTTTAAATGACCCTTTTATGTTATCCTTCATAATCCGAATTCTAAATAGGAAAAATAGCTAAATTTTATTTTTATACAAAGTCAAGTCCACATGGACACAGGATAGGGGCGAAGGCACATTGGGTCCTCCAGATCCTAGGCCCCTTTGAAATTAGGGAAAAGGAGGGCTTATGCAGCATATTGGTGGTTTTATATAACTACAGGGGGTAAAGTGTAAAGCCCTCAGTAGCCAATTTTCTCTTCTTCTATTTTATTCCAAGTCCGGATCCTCTATGCTTTTATTCCCACTAACAGATCCTTTGATTCTAGTAACTACTATCTTCTTCTACTCCACAGACTGCGATGTCGATGTGTACATCACTCCTTGCCATCTCTAACCTTGATTGTGCTCTTCCTCTCTTTTCTAGCCTTTTCCGTTATCCTTAGATCTCCTCCGATGTTATCCGCCTCCTCAGTGCTCTGATCTCACTCCTCATCACTCCTCCAGCTTTTCCACCCTCCTCGACGCCTATTTCACGTTAGTTTTTCTCCTCTTTTTTATTTTCTTTTTTGAATTTTGCTTGTTTGATTGGTTTATTTGGTGTCTTGAACGGAACTTGAGAACTACATTTCTTATGCAGCTACTCATCATATGATTTTTGTGAAATTGAAGGTATTGGTAAACTTTCTAAAAAGTTGGCTGAATCAAAGATGGATACTTTCAATATAAGGATATATTTTGTAGCACTGATGAGGAAGATGTCATGAAATGATTTCAATAAATAAAGCCAAGAAGAATGTTATATTATAATTGGAAATATAATGTTGAAAAATAATTGGAAATATAATTTTGAAAGTCTTATTATATAATGAAGTTAAAATACTATTCAACTATGTTAAAAAATTTATATATTATCTATCGTGTTTGATTTTTTTTTTTGGCTCCCCCACCGAAATTCCTCGCTCCGCCACTGACACGCGACATGAGTGCCAAGTGCTAGAATTCCTCAAAGTTTCTAACATAGTTAATTTTCATACATGAGGTGACAAGGATACAATGTGTACGTAAATATGTTTGTATGCATGCATGTATGTATAAATATGCATGTGTAGAGAGAGAAAGGGGGATGAGTTTCCTCGATACAATTTTTCTTGCAATGGTTCATAAAAACGAAAAGATAAACAATCCAAATTGATGAGCCACAGCCTCCAAAATGAATCATAATGAAAAGTGAATGACCCTAAAGAATCGAAACACAAAATGTTCTAATTGAGGTGTGTCCGTACTAATAGGCGTTTATGTTGATTTTCCCTCCAAAACCTGTTTAACAGAGTAGAGTGTTCTATTTAACACAGGAACAAACCAATGAATGCTTAGTTGACCTGTAGCTAATCATACTAGGCCTAAAGTTTGACTTGAAACCCCAACTTTATAATTGAGCCAATAAATGAGCATAAAATATGCAGGCGTGCGCGCGCGCACACACACAAAAATACAAAACAATAGAACATTCAACCAAGATCAAAAGACATAGCCTAGGTCCTGGTCCAAGTTGTTTTAGTGTCAACTTCAGTATTTGGCATATAACAAACATTCATTTCATCTATACAAAAAATATATATATAAAAGTAATAGGTATTATGGACTCAGTACAGGACCTTATGAACCAAAAGGTGTAGCCCATTCCAATGTCGTTTTAGTTTGACCATGATTTTTAACAAAGCTTCAAAAATTTATAGTCACCAAAACTCATCATTGTATCTTCAGTTACCATTCTAGCAGACCTCTGAGCTTTCCAGCAGCCTTAGCGTGGATCACTTTGATGTCATTTTAAATTTTGCTGACTACAAGAAATGAAAATCTTTCAACCCAAGTCCTGACTTTTTCACTGATCGATATTTGATCTTGTATTAAGTTTTACTGAGTATAAGAATATGAGAATGTTTGAACCCAAGTCCTGACTTTTTCACCGAAATGATCATGAAATCATGGCCCTGGATGAAAGAAATTGTTTACTAAAAATGTTTATCAGTTGGAATGGCATTTGGCCGCTTTAGAACTCTTTTATATGTCATTGTTGAAGGACCAAAAAGCATAAATACTGGAAGTTATCTAAAAAGATGGTAAGCCCATTTATTCAACATCACACATGTAATATGTTGAGAACATCACATGTAATGTTGAGCTGTATTTGAGCACTGAAATGTTTACCTTTGCTGGAAATAGAGTAGAGTTAACAACCTTTGGTGGAGTTGAGACAATGGAACAGGGAGCAAAATATTAATGGTCTTTAAGTTTTATTCTTTTCCTATTAAGATCAGGATTAGCTAAGGAATGTTGGTCATGGAGATCAGTCTTCAGGCATCAAGTACTCAGTCTGTTCGATGCATGACCATGTCGCTTGATCTTAGTTTAGAAAGCAAGGAGTCCAATAGTGAAGGCTCCTTGTGTTAGACCCTAATGCCACTAGGAAAGAACCCTAGAGGAGGGGGGGTGTGAATAGGGTGAATTCTAATCTAATCTGAACTAATACCAATTAAAAACTTAATAAGAAATTATCCTAGCAAATTAGATATGCAACAAGATATATATGCAAGGATAAGTAAACTGACCAAGAGCAAACAATATAGTGGATGAAATAAACATGATGCAATAGACGATATAAGATGAACACAAAAAAAGTGCGCCAATGCAAACACAAACAAGCAATATGATCACGGAGTTCGGACCTTCTGTCCTACGTCTCCGCTCCCCACTCTTGGGAGAATCCACTATACAACCGGGTTTTCGATGCTCACCTGAATAACGTTTACACATCACACTCTCGGTTTTCTAGCTCATCGAAAACTTTACAATCTCACACTCTTGCAATCACTCTTTACACCCTTTATGTGTTGGTCTCTAGCCCGTGTCTGTCTCATGTGTTCGGATTTACAACATCTTCCTAGGCTTTACTACCGACACTACTCCTCTTGGGACAACCCCGTCTCTCACTACACACTCCTCTCGGTGTACAAGTGTATAACAAAGTGTATCTCACAATGAAAGCACAAATATAACAATTTGTTCTCTATATGGATGAGAACACAAATAAGGCTCACTCTCAATGTCACAATCCCACAACCCCAATAAATACTATGTATGCAAATACAATAAGCTTAATGGTTGTGTGTGAACAAAGAGATTTAATAAAATCAACTAAACTCAATATAAATCTAGCTTATGAAAATTATAATCAAAACAATAAATAGCTAGAATTGAGTTTAGAAAAACATCTCTATGATGACAAGAGAGAGAGCTGAGTTGAATGCCCAAACACCAAAGAATGATCTCCTCAACCTCTTGTGAAATTTTTTTCACAAACAAATTCTTAAACACTTTTAAACAAACTAAATAAATACTTAAACTTTCTTAAAACTTATTTAAAACATTCTCATGGTTAGTGGGAGAGTTTAATTCTGAGGGGTATTTATAATATCACAATACAACAGCAAAAACCCAAAGAAAATGACCAAAAATTGACAAGAAAACAAAACCAGAAACTAGTCATTACTGTCAACGGTAACATCGGTGGTCGACCAAAGAGCCACGTCTGATCGATCGCGAACGACTGAAAAATAGAGAAAATCTCTGGACAATTCGGGGTTGACCGTCGCGACCACTCCGGTACGGTTGACCATGGACAGATATTATAGATACTCAGGTTTAAAACTAAAATGTTGATTTTTAAACTTGATTTAAAAATAGCAAAGTAATTCAAAAAAATGTAAAACTTTAGAAAATAATTATAAACATGATAATAAATATGTTACAAAAAGAAATTTTCAAATTGCATTTCCTAAATGAGAAATCTCTTTATTTTGTAAAAATATCCAAAACATAAAAATGTGATATATTTGAATGATGTTTTGACATAAACAAAAGTTTTAAAAACTCTTGTATGGCTTTATAGACTTGATAAAAGGTATAAACTATTGTTCTTAAGTCCATAAACCAAAAACATAATATATTTCCAAATATAATAGAATATGAAACAAAAGAATATGTATATGAATATAACTATTGTTTCATATCTATGAAGCTAAACCAAAACAACTTATCCACGTAGAAAGTAAGCATGTATGTATATAAATATCTTATTTGCTTGTAAAAACTTTTGTGGATAAATCAAAAACACATAAACTATTAAATTGTGTGTGTGTATAATATTGAGCTTAAAGTATCTAACACACATAATATAAACTCCTAAACTAGATTACTCAAACTTGATTGATCTTCAATATGCTCTTCTTGGTAGACTTTGCGGATGAAGCTTGAACTTGAATCTTTAACTTGAATTTCATTGCTTCACTCCACTATTTTCGCCAACCTCCATTTGATATGATCATTATAGCGCAATTCCATCCAACCTCCGACTTATTGTTTGTCTACAATAAATAGAAAAATACAAACACTAGACAAATAATATTAGTCATAAATTATTTGTTAAACATCATCAAAACAAAAAGGCCAATAATATTGATTCCTTTTATTTCATTTTATATATATGCATTAAGGCATTTTGATAGGGGGAGCTTTTCCCTATATGTGTTTTTTTGTATACTCACTGTGCTTGTAGGTAGGGGGAGTCTTCGCTCTCTTATCTTGTTTTCCTTTTTTGATGTTGTCAAAGGGGAAGAAGTATTGTGAGTATATATTTACTCACACTATGCATGATAATTATAATTTATATATTCATTCCCTTTCATGCATACATCTTTTATAAATGTTTGTCATCTTCAAAAAGGGGGAGATTGTTGGCCTTTTTGTTTTGATGATATTTAACAAATAATTTATGACTTATGTTGTTTGTCTAGTATTAGTATTTTTCTATTTATTGTAGACAAATAATAAGTTGGAGGTTGGATAGAATTGCATCGTAACGATCATATCAAATGGATGTTGGCAGAAATACTGGAGTGAAGCAATGCTATTCAAGTCAAACATTCAAGTTCAAGTTTCATCCGTAAAGTTTACCAAGAAGAGCATATTGAATATCAATCAAGCTTGGATAATCTAGTTTAGGAGTTTATATTATGAGTGTTAGATACTTTAAGTTTAATATTATACACACACACAATTTAATGGTTTATGTATTTTTGATTTATCCACAAAAGTTTTTACAAGAAAATAAGATATTTATATACATACATGCTTACTTTTAATGTGGATAAGTTGTTTTGATTTAGCTTCATAGATATGAAACAATAGTTATATTCATACACATATTCTTTTGTTTCATATTCCATTATATTTGGAAATATATTGTATTTTTGGTTTATAGACTTAAGAACAATAGTTTATACTTTTATCAAGTCTATAAAGCCACACAAGAGTTTTCAAAACTTTGGTTTATGTCAAAACATCAAATTTTAAATATATCACATTTTCATGTTTTGGACATTTTTGCAAAATGAAGAGACTTCTCATTTGGGAGATGTAATTTGAAAATTTCTTTTTCTAACATGTTTATTATCATGTTTACAATCATTTTTCAAAGTGTTACTGATGTGAAACAATGTGAATGCAGGTGCAAGATCAGCGACAGTAATGCTTCACCAAATCAGCGATCAATCTAGGCAGGAAGTTCAAGAATAAAATGAAGCGAACGATGGTTTTTAAGCAAAAGTTACAATGTACTAAGTTTGAACTTTTGTAAAATTACCCAGATAATTAATGTAATGATTTGTTCTTTTTATACAGTTCAATTTGTAATATTTAGATAAGCAGAAATACTCAGCAACAGATTTTCTCGCTCACTACTCAAACGGAATACAGCATAATCGCAATTGATACTAAGATTGATAATAACATGCAAGCAATAGCAATTCTGAAAACACTTGGGCGTAAGAAAATTAAACCTTCGTCGGATTAAACTGGTTCGACGGTGGGATCCTCTGGAGGTGGCGTAATAACTCCAAATCTGAGTAGCGGGAGTTCTCCTCCAAGAGCTACGTAATTGGGGTGAAGCGGCGTGTCTGGATAAAAACACCGGTGCCAAGAACTAATTCCCAAACTGCTCTCCACACTGTCTACAAGCTGATGAGTCACGCGTTCGACGTATTCAGGAACACTCTCGGACGTCCGATAATCAAACCACGAGGAAAGCTACAAATCAACAATACCAGTCTCTGGATCAAGCACGAGATCGTGGTCTTCAGCGTCAGGATCAGCCATACACTAATAGATCACGACTCAAAACTTAAATCACACTGAACCAAACTGAACCAACTAAACCGATCAAATCTAAACCAAAATAAACCACTCAATGAACCAAAGTAGACCAGATCCAAATATATATAGGGTCGGGCCTGTTCAAAACCCTAGACCCAAACCCGTCGGTTCAACTCCAATCTGAAGGGAAAGCGGGCGTCGGCGGCTCGAGGACGAAGAACGGCGGCGAGCTTCGTCGGGTAAGGCGACGACGGGGCGAATCTGGGATACGGTAGAGGGCGGTACTATTAGAAGTGGGGAAGTGGGGAAGTTCGACGGTGGTGGTCGAGCGGCGGAGGCTGAAGGCGGTGATTAGGGTTCGAGACTCGGGTGGGGATGCAGGCGGCGGTGGAGCTTCTCGTTTGCGTGGATGATGGCGGCGGTTGTCGAAGCCGTCAGAGGTGGGAAGAGAGGAGGCCGGTGGCTACTTGAACAGAAGAAGGAACAGAGGCGATCTAGGGTTTCACACCCACGTTTCACACGTTTAAACACAGGTAATTGCAACTAATTTTCGAATAATATTCATTGATTCGATTCTGTTTACAAAAAACGTTTATATAGAGATTATTCCAGAATTTAAAAACTCAATCATATATCTCTCAATCTTATCCAATAACAACTAGATAACTAACAACAACTCTAATCTGAAATAAACTACTAAACTGAAAAATAACTAAAAATCTAAATATCAGAACCATATCCCTGCGATCTGATGTACGGCTAAAATACAGCGTCTCCTACGCTGATAAACACAGCGAAAGTCTCGTGCACGTGCCTGGATGTCCTCATCATTCTCCCCAGGTGGGAGAGAACTCGACCCTGTCGAGTGTAAATCAAGACGGCTTTCATACTGCTCAAGAAGATCTGGATCCAGTCTCTGTAAATCATCTCGATCGAGCCAAGTATCATCAGACTCAGGTCTAATTTTCCAACGAACCAAATACCTGCGGATACCACCATTGCTAGTAGAAACAATGTTATCATTAATAATAGCATCAATGTCATGTGCTGTATATGTAGGTGATATCTGGAGAAGTTGAGGCAAAGGGGAACTCTCAGGAATAGGCTCAGGGGTAGGCTCATCAACCAGTAGGTTGTCAGGGTTAAAATGTGGGCCTTTGTACTCTACTAAATCCTCAATATTAAAAGTCGAACCAATATTAAAACCTTCAGGAAGGTCGAGAACATAAGCATTATCATTAATTTTCTTGAGAATTCTAAAAGGTCCTGCACTTCGTGCATGTAACTTTTTAACAGTTCCTAGAGGAAACCGTTCCGGACGTATCCGGACCATCACATAATCGCCTACACTAAATTCTTTAAACCTCCTTCTTAGATTTGCTCGCATTTTATAGTTAGTATTGCCGTCATTGATCTTTATACTGATGGCTTTATGCAAGTCATGAATGCGAGATGCAAATGCAGATGCTGACTCAGATACTCTGTGATGTGCAGACACGGGGACAAGATCTATAGGTTGTCTAGGTTTGTAACCATACACTACTTTAGTTGGACTGATACCTGTAGACCTATTAACAGAGTTATTATAAGCAAATTCAGCAGTAGGCAGATGTTGATCCTAATCCCTAAGATTTTCGCCTACTAGCGATCTCAATAGGTTTCCTAAGCTCATGTTGACTACTACAGTCTGACCATCGGTTTGGGGATGAAACGCTGTGAATTGAAGCTTAGTTTCCATTTTGTGCCAAAGGGTTTTCTGAAAATAACTAGTAAATTTAACGTCCCTATCATACACAATTGTTTTCGGAAGCCCGTGCAGTTTAACAACTTCATTAAAGTATAACTTGGCTACATGAGAAGCATCAGAAGTTTTGGAGCACGGTATGAAGTGGGCCATTTTGAAAATTGGTCCACAACAACAAGGACAGAATCGTGTTTTCTAATGGTCTTTGGGAGTCCTAACACGAAGTCTATGCTGATATCTTGCCAGGGACAATTTGGGACAGGGAGAGGGGTGTACAGGCCAGTGTTCTGCTTACGTTACTTAGCTAGTTGGCAGGTGTGACATCGACCCACTAGTCTAACAACGTCACGTTTAATACTTGGCCAATAGAAATGGCATTCAACTGCTTCGACAGTCTTGTTATTCCAAAAATGTCCTGCAAGGCCTCCACCGTGTAGTTCCCAAATCAAGAATTCTCTCACCGAGGTGTCGGGAATACACAACTTGCGAAAATGGAACAGATATCCATCCTTCAGGAGAAAGCCATCAATCTCACGGGTCACTCCATCATTCAGCAAACTATAAACTTCACTAAAATTAGGGCACGATTCATATTGGTCTTTAACTTTCTCAAAGCCGGTGACTTCCGCACTCAAAATGGAGAGGAAGTGCATGCGGCGGCTGAGTGCGTCGGCGGCCTTGTTTTCTACTCCCGCTTTATGTTTGATCGTGTAGGTATAATCCTGGAGGAACTCAACCTAACAACCATGTCTGGCGTTCAACTTCTTTTGGGTCGAAGAGCTTCGTGGTCAGAATATATGACGAATTCTTGTGGTAGCAGATAGTGATGCCAGTGTCGAAGAGATTTTATCACCGTATAGAATTCTTTATCATAGGTGGAATAATGTTGCCTAGTATCATTCAGCTTCTCACTAAAGTAAGCAACGAGATGTCCTTCTTGAGATAGGACTCCATCTATGCCAATACTAGAGGCATCGCACACAATTTCGAAGACTTTAGAAAAATCGGGCAGGCGCATAACAGGAGCCTACGACATCCTTTGCTTGATCTCTTCAAATGCCTTGGTAGCAGCTTTTGACCACTCAAACTCACCTTTCTTCAAGCAATCGGTAATAGGGGCCATGATGGTACTGAAGCCCTTAATAAACCGACGATAAAAAGTAGCGAGTCCGTGAAAGCTTCGAACGTCTCTAATGTTCTTGGGTTCAGGCCATTCTTCAATAGCTCTAATCTTTTCAGGGTCAGCGAATACTCCTTCAGACGAGACCACGAATCCTAGAAAAATGACTTGTTATGTAAGAAAAGTACAGTTCTTAGGGTTGGCATAAAGTTGCTCTTTTCTTAATACGGCACAGACTTGACGCAGATGGTCCACGTGTTGCTCGCGAGAATTACTGTAAATAAGGATATCGTCAAAGTACACCACCAAGAATTTTCCTATGAAGGGACGGAGTACTTGAGTCATCACTCTCATAAAAGAGCTCGGAGCGTTAGTCAATCCAAAGGGCATGACCATCCACTCATACAATCCATCTTTCGTCTTGAAAGCGGTCTTCCATTCGTCACCAAGACGGATGCGAATCTAATGGTAGCCACTCTTAAGATCAATCTTAGAGAAGATGGTGGCTCCAGACATTATGTCAAGCATGTCATCCAACCGGGGAATGGGGAAACGATATTTCATCGTGATTTTGTTGATTGCACGGCTATCCACACACATACGCCATGTGCCATCCTTTTTGGATGTTAGTAATGCGGGAACCGCACAAGGGCTCATGCTTTCTTTCACAAAGCCTTTCTTTAGAAGCTCATCAACTTGCCTCTTCAACTCTGCATGCTCATTGGGGTTCATTCGATAGTGAGGCAAATTGGGAAGGGTTGCTCCCGGGACTAAATCAATTGCGTGTTGAATATCACGCATCGGGGGTAACTGGTCCGGGAGGTCCTCAGGGACGACGTCAGAGAATTCTTCCAACACAGGAGCGACTTCTAGGGGAGCTGTATTAGCAATATCCTTAGGAGCTTCTCTAGTGGCGAGGGAGAAAATAGGAGCTCCATTGGCCAGTTCACGATCAATCTCTTTGGCTCCAATTAGATTAACGCCTTGGGAAAACTTGTTTGGATCAGGTTTCTTGTCATTACCTTTCGGTTGAACCAGAAGGATCTTGACCTTCTTCCCATCATGCTCGAATAATAGCATATTGGATCGCCCGAAGATATGAACGTCGTTATCGAATAGCCAGGGTCTTCCAAGAATAACTTGACCCACATCCATCTTCAGAACATCACACCAAACTTTGTCCTTATAAATGGAAAATTGGAGAGGGACTAAACATCTCTCTTGGACATTGAGTGCGGTGTCGTTAATCCATGATACTTTGTATGGATTAGGATGGGGTAAAACCTTAAGACCAAGCATAGCGATTACTGCTGAGGAGACCGCGTTAATGCAGCTTCCACTGTCCACGATCACTTTACAATTCTTATCACCAATCTTTGTGAACGTATGGAAAATGGAGGTACGTCTCCAATCATCAATAGCCTTGGATTGGGAGGTGGCGTATCTGACGACTGATATGATAGGAGTTTCAATTTGCCTAAGACAACCTAAGACAGTATCATCTGTATCATCCTCGAAATCATCGGTATCACCGTCAACTTGATGGATAAACTCGTCGCTATCAAGCTCAGGTTCAAATTCGTATTGTCCATCGATTATAGCAACCTTGTGACGGGTCGGACAGTTCGCAGCAACGTGTCCATACCCTTGGCATTTATAACACTTGACGTGAGGGTCGATCTTGGAGAAATCTCTCTCCGGCTCCTTGCCTTTTGGGTCGACTTTAGGCTGGGAAGAACTAGGGTTAGATCGACTCGGAGCCTGACTAGAGGTAGTGGCACGGGAAGGCTGGGAGGAATAAGTTCTAAAGTCCTGATTCCTATGGGATTTGGCTTCATCTAAATCTTGAACTAATGCGTAAGCCCTCTCAAGGGTGTCTATTCCTCTAGCAAAGAGTTCAGTTTGGAGGTCATTTCTCAATCCAGCTCTAAACTTTGACAAGACCTTCATTGGTGCCTCTTGCTCAATGGTGCCGCATCGAGTAAATAATTCGTCGAATTGCGCAACATATTCTTTTGCAGACTTGGTTCCTTGAGTGAGACGATGCCACTTGTCTAACAGTCTATGATAAAATGATGGTGGAAGGTACTTTCGTTTTAGTTCATCTGCCATTTCTCGCCAAGTTGTAATTGGTAACTCACCTCTAATATGCCTTAGCGTTCGAGGTTGGATCAATATTGGTAGGCGGGTCCAGTGAGTTTCATAGCTGCGAATTTGACCTTTCGGGGTTCCGTCAGGGCGTACCAATCAAAGTAGCGATCCATATTCTTCAGCCAATCCAAGAAAGCTTGTGGGTCGAGCTTGCCGTCAAAGGTTGGCGCGCTCACCTTAATGCTCCTCAAGTATTGCGCGTACGGGTCAGGTACAGGTTGATGTGGGGGTCGATGAGTGAAGTGCACATAACCTTGGCCTTGTGGTGGTGGGGCGATGGGTCCAAAACCTTGATCGTTCGGTGGAGGAGTTGCAACACGTGCTTCTTCGAGCCTCGCTAATCTCTCGTTATTGTCATTCAGGATCTCGCGGGTAGCTTAGCTCTCCTGGGCTAAATTACCTATTTGTCGTGCTAACTCAGCGATTTGCTTAAGGAGTTCGGGATCTGTGTTGCCTGACATACTGGATTCACTAGTTGACTCACTTGACTCTCCTAATCGATAGGGTAGACCTGTACGAGTGGGCATGCACTACAACTAAAAAGATGAAATGTGTGTACTAACAGCTAATGAGATTATTATTTTTTTTTTATAAAGACTCAACTAAAACAATTTCCTAACCTGAAAATAAAATAAAATTCCTAACCTAGAACCATGCTCTGATACCAAAAATTATGTGAAACAATGTGAATGCAGGTGTAAGATCAGCGACAGCAATGCTTTACTAAATCAGCGATCAATCTAGGCAGGAAGTTCAAGAATAAAATGAAGCGAACGATGGTTTTTAAGCAAAAGTTGCAATGTACTAAGTTTGAACCTTTGTAAAATTACCCCGATAATTAATGTAATGATTCGTTCTTTTAATACAGTTTAATTTGTAATATTTAGATAAGCAGAAATACTCAGCAACATATTCACTCGCTCACTATTCAAACTGAATACAGCATAATCGTAATTGATACTAAGATTGATAATAACATGCAAGTAATAGCAATTCCGAAAACACTTGGGCGTAAGAAAATTAAACCTTCGTCGGATTGAATTGGTTCGATGGAGGGATCCTCTGGAGGTGGCGTAATAACTCCGAATCTGAGTGGCGGGAGTTCTCCTCCAAGAGCTACGTAATTGAGGTGAAGCGACGTATCTGGATGAAAACGCCGGTGCCAAGAACTAATTTCCAAACTGGTCTCCACACTGTCTACAAGCTGATGAGTCACGCGTTCGACGTATTCAGGAACACTCTCGGACGTCCGGTAATCAAACCACAAGAAAAGCTGCAAATCAACAATACCAGTCTCTGGATCAAGCACGAGATCGTTGTCTTCAGCGTCAGGATCAGCAATACACTAATGGATCACGACTCAAAACTTAAATCACACTGAACCAAACTGAACCAAACTGAACCAACTGAACCGATCAAATCTAAACCAAAATAAACCACTCAATGAACCAAAGTAGACCAGATCCAAATATATATAGGGTCAGGCCTGTTCAAAACCCTAGACCCCAACCCGTCGGTTCAACTCCAATATGAAGGGAAAGCGGGCGCCGACGGCTTGAGGACGAAGAACTGCGGCTTGCTTCGTCGGGTAAGGCGACGACGGGGCGAATCTAGGATGCGGTAGAGGGCGGTACTGTCGGAAATGGGGAAGTGGGGAAGTTCGACGGTGGTGGTCGAGTGGCGGAGGCTGAAGGCGGCGATTAGGGTTCGAGACTCGGATGGGGATGCAGGCGGCGATGGAGCTTCTCGTTTGTGTGGATGATAGCGGCGGTTGTCGAAGCCGTCGGAGGTGGGAAGAGAGGAGGCCGGCGGCTGCTTGAAGAGAAGAAGGAACAGAGGCGATCTAGGGTTTCACACCCACGTTTCACACGTTTAAACACATGTAATTGCAACTAATTTTCGAATAATATTCATTGATTCAATTCTGATTACAAAAAACGTTTATATAGAGATTATTACAGAATTTAAAAACTCAATCATATCTCTCTCAATCTTATCCAATAACAACTAGATAACTAACAACAACTCTAATCTAAAATAAACTACTAAAGTAAAAAATAACTAAAAATCTAAATATCAGAACCATATCCCTGCGATCTGATGTACGGCTGAAATACGGCGTCTCCTACGCTGATAAACACGGCAAAAGTCCCGTGCACGTGCCTGGATGTCCTCATCAGTTATATTTTTCTGAATTTGTTTACTATGTTTAAATCAAGTTTAAAAATCAGCATTTCACTTTTAAACCTAAGTATCTGTAATATCTGTCCGCGGTCGACCGGAATGGTCCCATCAGTCGACCGCGAATTGTTCAGAGACTTTTTCTGTTATCTGCCATTCGTGATCGACCGGACGTGGCTCTGTGGTCGATCGCCGATGTTACTGTTGCACAGTAACGGCTTCTTTTGTTTTCTTGTGTTTTTTTGGTCATTTTCTTTGGGTTTTTACTGTTGTATTATGATGTTATAAATACCCCTCAACATTAAACTCTCCCACCAACCAAGAGAATGTTTTAAACAAGTTTTAAAAAAGTTCAAGTGTTTGTTTAGTTTGTTTAAAAGTGTTTAAGAGTTTGTTTGTGAAGAAATTTTCACAAGAGATTGAGGAGATTATCCTTTGGTGTTTGGGCACTCAACTCATCTCTCTCTCTCTCTTGTCATCATAGAGAAGTTTTTCTACTCATTCTAGCTATTTATTGTTTTGATTATAATTTTCATAAGCTAGATTTATATTGAGTTTAGTTGATTTTATTAAATCTCTTTGTTCACACACAACCATCACTAGTACAGATTTTTGCTTGAATAGCGCTTAAATTTGGGCTTGGATAGCGCTTTTAAGCGCTATGCAAGCTACCGCTATGGTAGCTACAATAGCGCTTAAAAAAGCGCTATCCGAAAGCTCGACTACAATAGCGCTTTATAAGATAGCGCTTATAAAAGCGCTATCCAAACATTTAAAAAAAATCGTTTGCTTCTATAGCGCATAAATAAGCGCTATTGTAGTTAAAAAAACAGCTATGATAGCGCTAAAAAAAGCGCTATTGAAGTTAGCTATTTGAACTACAATAGCGCTTTAAAAAACGCTATGCCAGTTCCAAAAAAAATACTGTATATTTACCCTATAGCGTTTAAAGAAACGCTAACTGAGTTTTTGCATCTGTTTTTTTAATTAATTTTTTTAATTTTTGCTACCTAATTTTCTAGGTCTAAATATTTAAATACTTACATAAATAACAATTTTCTATCCATCAATAACAATCTAACAAAAGGACAAAAATAATATCCATTCATACAAAATATATATATTGCAATCATTCAGTCAAAACATTATATATAACTGTTAAAATGGAAATACAAAATTAGTTTGTAGCACAATCATAACTAATATCATTAATTAATTCTCTTCTTCTTGTTGCTTGTGCTTAAGATTGATCCACTATCAGCATTTGACTCATCCAAGCTTGCCGCGTCATCTAACAAGTCAAGTTCTTCCACGATATCTACGTACTGCTGTTTTAGCCTTCTTCCCAGTGGCTCGATCCTGGCCAAATATAGTACATAACTCTACATAGTGAGGAAATGACTTACTCCTCCATTTTCCAGCAGCTTTGTGAGACTGCAAGTATGAGAAGAGGCAAAATAAACAAAATTATCACAACTCATGAGATATAACAACAAAAATTCATAATGTGTAAAACTATTGTTACATACATGTAATCTGTAAGACAATAGTGGCTGAAAGACACATAGCTTTGTTGAATAAATCATACAAAATGCATCTAGAGATAAAAAAAATGTGTAATCCACCATTCATCGTTAGAATTTTTGATGGTGCTGCAAGCAATAAGAAAGGATATGTTCAAATTATAATGTGGCAAGTTCTCCAAGAATCAGGCAGGACACGCACACGAAGAGCTAAATATACTAGATTCAAAACTTCATGTAAAATCATCTACTAAATAAAGCCTTTTTTCTTTTCAGCATGATAAAAATTGAAAAATCATCAAAAGCAAATTCTCCCCATGTTGCACGGCACTGTGTGAGGAGCGAGTGCTCAAATGAAACTTAAAACCCCGTTATCAGTATGCAACAGCCAAACATGAATATGTGATGAATTTATGATTCTACAATAGCTAAAATTGGCTAAGTATTTAGAGCCGCCTCATGATATGTAATTCAAGCTCATACACAACTTTAGCAGTGTATACATACGTACAGGTTTGATAACTATCTAAAGGGGTAAACATCAACATGGATGATGTATTTTCTGTTTTAAAGGATAAGGTATTCTTTTCCGGTTTGATTTATAAAATATTGAATACCAAAACCTTTGGCTAGTTAGGTTTAGCACATTACCAGATAATAAGCCAATTTCTCATTCTCCTCTTCCAACATCTTCCCCTGCACATTGTGCACAAGAACACAGCATCAGATAATTAATAGCAAGACCCCTGGAAAATAAGATTAAAAGTGAATTTTAAATTTACAAAAAAAGGCTTTGCAGAATCCTTCAAGCTTACATTTAGCTTGAGCATCTTCAAGAAATCCATCTGCAATAATAACAATAGTATGTCAGCAAAATGCCAAAAGTACCTTCGTTCTCTTATTGACTTAAAATGAAAGAACAAGGGAAAATCATCTCACTTGCTTAGCACGAACATTAGTCATGCCATTCTGCAAGGCTTCTTCAATTGGTATCAGTTCTCTCGGATTCAACGAGTTCAGATCTTCACCCTTCAAGTGCCTAATCAACAGAGACAAACCAATTCCACTAAAATCACATTTAAAAAAATAATTCCAGTAAAATCACATAAAAACAAACCAAAAACAATGGGCCAATTTTTCACTAGAAGAACAAAACCTGAGCTTGATCTGCAAGTTATCATTCTCCCTCTTGATCCGTTCAATCTCCGCACTCAAATTCTACCAAAAAACAAAAAATCAGCAAAAAAACGTAGTTTAATTCAATAAAGTTCATTGCAATTCCATACAACTAAAGTTCCATAAATTTCAAAACCTGAGGTTCAAATCTGCTAAAAATACCCCAAGTTTCACCATTTTAAACAATAACACCTTACGCTACCCCAACATTCAAATATCTATTGAGTTGCATCATGTGATTATCGCACGATAAAATATAAACTTCTACACTCGTAAAATGAAAAGAAATCTACCTGAATCTTTTTCTTCTTCCTTAAAATGTTCATCTCTAAACCCGTCAAAATTAAAAACATTAAATCTATTCCTTCAACTTTTTTCCAACCCAAATGGCCTAAATTCGACATCAAACCGTCATAACCCATCAAAACCCTAACCTCAAATCAAAGAAGCTTCGAGTAAATTAACCTGGAGAGGGAGGGCGTCCATGTCAGAACGGAGAGCGACGACGGGGGGCTCGCCGGATCCTACGGTGGCTACGACGCCGGTGCCGGCGACGGGGTAGGAGTAGGGGATCCCGAAGAGGTCGAGATGGTGGCGGATAAGGGCACTGGTGTTGTGTTCTTGAAAGCAGAGCTCAGGGTGGTGATGAATCTGACGACGGATGGTGAGGAGGAGGTCGGAGTCTGCTCTCGCGAGGCGGAGGAGGTCGGAGATGTCGCCAGCGGTGGTGGCGGAGGCGGCGGATGAGAGGAAGAGGAAGAGGAAGAGGAGAAGGGAAGAGGGAGGACGGTGAGGGGGCCATGAGGCGGATGACTTTAATTTGGGGATTTGAGAGTGCGGTGTTGAAAAATTTGGGGATTGACTTTAATTTGGCGCTGGACGAAAATTTTGGGGATAAATTTGGCGGTGGAATGAAAATTTTGGGGGGAACGAAATGAAAAAGGCTTTTGGGTGGAATGAAAATTTTAATTTTGAAACTGTAATAGCGCTTATGAAGCGCTATTTAAGAGAATAAAAACATAGCGTTTTAGAAGCGCTATTTAAGTGAACCCGTGTAAAACCCCGAAAGAAATTTCTATAATATATATGTGTGAATTTTTGATAAGTAAATAATTCCCGTATGATGAATAATCATAAATATATGCATG
>BQKN01064557.1:378750-394206 GCA_022839385.1 Asparagus kiusianus
TGGTTTCACCTCGGACTGCAGCCTTGTGTGAACCCAGGGGCGTCACAACCCGGAATCAACTCACATAGTGCTTTAGAAGCGCTATCGTCATATAGCGCTTTAGAAGCGCTATCCAAGTAACCCATGTAACACTTATCATATAGCGTTTTATTGAAGCGCTAAAGAAGCTTCAACTGGTATAGCGCTTAACTAACAAGCGCTATTGCTGCAATTTTTCTTTTAAATTTTTTTTATTATTATTTCAATATGCAAATAAGCGCTATTCAAGCAGCCACTTAGATAGCGCTTTTAAAAAGCGCTATCTAAGTGGCGTTTCCTAAGCCTAAATCTGTAGTAGTGCATTGAGCTTATTGTATTTGCATACATAGTATATATTGGGGTTGTAGGATTGTGACATTGAGAGTGAGCCTTATTTGTGTTCTCATCCATATAGAGAACAAATTATTGTATTTGTGCTTTCATTATGAGATACACGTTATAATACACTTGTACACCGAGAGGAGTGTATGATGAGAGAAGGTGCCATCCCAAGAGGAGTGACGTTGGTAGTAAAGCCTAGGGAGAGGTTATAAATCCGAGCACTTGAGGGAGACACGGGCTAGAGACCAACACTTAAAGGATGTAAAGTGTGATTGCAAAAGTAAGATTGTAAAGCTTTTGATGAGCTAGAAAACCGAGAGTGTGAGGTGTAAACGTTATTCGGGTGAGCGTTGAAAACCCGGTTGTATAGTGGATTCTCCCCGGGAGTGGGGAGTGGAGGCGTAGGACGGAAGGTCTGAACTCCGTGATCATATTGCTTGTTTGTGTTTGCATTGGCGCACTTATTTTTGTGTTCATCTTATATCGCCTATTGCATCTTGTTTATTTCATCCACTATATTATTTGCCCTTGCTTATATTACTTATCCTTGCGTATATATCTTGTTGCATATTTAATTTGCTAGGATAATTTCCTAATAAATTTTTAATTGGCATTAGTTCAGATTCGATTAGCATTCACCCTAGTCACCCCCCTAGGGTTCTTTCCTAATGGCATTAGGGTCTAACACCTTGTTCTAACTGATAGTTACTTGTTTACTCCATAACTCTAATCCGCTCTAGCACTGTTTTCCTTTCAAAAGTTATCCGTTGAGAACCTATTGATTTCAGATATGAACTTATTGAATATACTTATAATATATATCATTAGAATTTATGCAGATCAAACTCTGATATATTCTTGATCGAGCATAATTCTTAGAAAATTTGGCAATTAACAAACAACAGAAAATGACTATAGCAGAAATGACAGACGTGGATATACAACTAAGAGATAAGTAAGAAATGAGCGCATTCATAGGAGCTTTCTATTGATAATAAAATGAGATAAAAACTGATTGAGATGGTTTTATCAAGTGCAATAGAGGACACAAAATGCACCAATTAAGAGAGGTGATCAGATTATAGTTAATGAGGCAAAAAGGACTTAGAGTAGACCTAAGGGACTAGGTTGAAAACAATTAAGAAGAATATGATAGGAATTGTTAACCTAACAAAGGAGATAACAGGAAGATAGCCCAAACAGAGCTTAATCGAAGAATGTGATTCATGGCAAGTTTAACTCTAACAATATGCTTTTGTCCTATTGATTCTGCAGTTCTACAAAGTTTCATGTTCAACAGGTTTATAAATTCTGCTGGCCAACACATCCATATACAACGCAACTAGTATTTCTATGTAAAGCTCAAGTATAAAGAAATAAACATTGAACACTAGAAACAAATTAATTTCCTAATGAAATTAATGTAACTAAGCACTTTGTTGCATAGTTAAACTTATCAAGAAAAAATTCAAATAAATTTCTATCTGCATATAAAGGAATGTTGTGAAGTGGCAAAACTCATAATCACACCAATGTATCCAACTTTCTGATAAAGCACATTGCTCATTCGGCTCATATGACACAACAAAATAAGAAAATAAATGTATCCTACGCTCAATATCAATGACCTCAATGTGATTTTACACAGAAATAGTGATCCCTCCTGGAACAATATTAAAGTTTATAATTAGCACCAACTTTTGTTATCCATGGCCATTAGATTGACATGTATATTCTGTCTGTATTCATGGTACATTGGCAAACATTAGATTGAATGTCACCTACGACATAAAATTTATGACTTGCATCAAACAACAGAACACTTATGTCCCTTTCAGCATTTCTAAATCCATTGTCCTTGGCGAATGTGAGCTTTTTACTTCTTAACTCGTCTGTTTTCCTCCTTGATATGTATGTTGTCCTTGGCAAATCGACTCATTAATTGTTACTAAGCTAGATTATTAGTCATCAATTGCCACAAATGTCAGTCATGCTTAGTTGGCACATGATATGTATGTTGTTTGTACAGTTCCTCCTCTAAAGAATGACTAAGCTAGCACTACCCCATTACCTTCATATGAAGCAAAAGTTCTGCAATTTGCTAATTCAGACACCAAAACTTTCACCATGATTCCCGCACTATAACAGCCAAGTTGATGTAACTTCCTTTCATCAATGGTTGAGCAGTGAACATTAGTAGAAAGTAAGCCATAATGCATTGGTAGTTTGCATTTCTCTGGCAGGAGACATCCCCCATGGTTTTCCTTCCAAACTTGGAATTGACAACATTTACAAAAAATTTAACATGTATGTATGTCATTACCTTACAGCGTTGGTATTAGCTCCATTCCAGGAATATACGTTTAAGTTGTGGTATAAGTACGAAGTTCAACCCAAGTCACAAAAGTAATACTAATATTACTTTAGCAAGCTTCAATATACTGATATCATAAGCTTCAATTTACTGATAGCATGCCCATAGAGATTGCATTTTGCATCAACGTTTATTTCAAGCCACTACAATCATCACCCATGCAGACTTATAACCTTGCCATACTATTCCATTGGTTCATCAGTGACTACTGCTAATGGAAATTAATAAGCTAGTAAACCATACAATCCAAGTCAGATAGTCGCATATATTTTCACAAAAATAACAATTGCAATTTATGCAACAGGTTATAGCTATATATAGTTACCACCACAATGCATCAAGTGGACCAATTCTATTTGACTAAAATTTCATATATAAGGGGTGAAAAGACACAATAACCAGTTTCTTGCCACAAAAATCAAGATGTGCAATTTGCTTGCCAAGAAGCCTAACTTAGCAGAATGTAATGTTTCTCTTACCATGACTAGCCAATAAATTGTTAGCCATTAATGAAAAGCATGTTACAGTTTAGTAGGCTCTTAGCAGGAGACGTTTCTCCACATTGTTTCTTACAAGATTATTCTAGATACATATAACAGAACATAGAACCCGAGTTTTGAAATTCAACGAGTATCACAAAACTTGAGTCTGAACAAAAGTTAAGATGTAAGGCAAATAGAAATAATTTATGTTACTTTGCATTTCAAGATGTATTTATATGATATATCTACCTTCTAATAGCATGCATGAATATAATATTGCATCGCCATCCACTCATACTCTTGTAATCCAAGGTTCATCAGTAAATACCACTAATAGCAACAACTAATAAATCACATAATTCCTAGTAAGTCAATTTCAATCTACTCAAAATATAAAATGAAATAAGGTAGAGCCATGCTACTTAACCAAGTGAGTGCTTCAATGCAAGGAAGAATAGCCATTCGATTTTTGGTCTAATTTTGGTTTCTTCTAAAATGTTCTTTATTTGTTTTTGCAATAGTGGATAGACTTTATACTGTAGTAGATCCACAAATTTAGCGAACTTGTTTTTTGAAAGTTAACAGGAATGTTGTTTGTACACTCTCCTCTGACCGCTGGCTAAGCCACTTCTATTCACTTTCTTTCAAAATATGGTGCAGTTATGTGAATCGATTATCGAGAAACATGAATTATCACCACAGCTGGTCCTATACACCGAAATATCTTGCTTACATCCAATATTCAGCAGTCGACAAAAGTTAGATAATGCAATTGATAGCTGGCATTTCTTTAGCATGAGGGATCTATTCATGTGCTTCCTTCGAAGCTTCAGCCTGTGCAATAAATTTAGCGTGTATACACGCCATTGTTTTATAGTTTTGGTCTAATTTAATTAATTACAGAAATAATTCTGCCACTGAAAAAGCGAAGGCACAACTATAAAAAACTTATATACAGAACACTGATATAAAACTAAACATGTCTACTACTATGGATATTGTCGACGGCACTCTGGGCATGTCCTATGAGAGGACATCCACTTGTCGATGCACTCGACGTGGTAGCTGTGTGCACATGTTAAGGTCCGTAGCTGCTCACCTACTTCGTACTGACTAATACATATGGCACAAAGCTTGTCCTCTGCGTCAACGGGATCCTCCACCGATGGTGCGTATGATGAAATAGGGAACACCTCGATCTCATGACGGTTCAATCCTTGTGCTGAAGCTGGATGTATTAGAAATCGTCGTCGCACGCAAAACAATATGCATAGGAAGATGATGCCTCCTCCAAATGTAATGCTTACTATCATGGAGTATTTTACCCAGTCTGGCCATTCAGCCATGTAAGATGGTGTGTCGAACCCATAATACAGATTCATCTCTGTTTACAAAAATTACATACTCCATTATAAATGTTATGTGTGTTCACATAAACTTTTTTTTAGATTTGGTGATGAACTTATTGGGATAGTGAAAATTTACTAAAATAGCATGCAAATTTTATATTTCTCACAAACATAATGCGTATTACTTTGGGTTGACCTAATAGCAGCATTTTCATAGTCGTTCTTCTATCAATCAACTAGAGGTAAACATGAAAAATGCAGGAGCGATACATATTGGTAATCAAGGATATTAAATACTTTTTTTGTTATTTAATATATTTCATATATATTAAATCTATTTACCTTTAAATACTTTTTATTAGTTATTTAAATATATTTAATAATTTTAAAATAAAATATTCCTATTTAATATTATGCATTTAACAATCTAAAACTTTTGATATTAAAAATATTAATTATTTATCATATTTTAAATATATAAAGTAGTGTATTGAAAATAAATATATAAAGTATTGTAGTAAATAAGATTTGTCACCGGAGCACTTCTAAGCTGATATTGCTCCGGCAGTCTCCAAATTCCTTTATTTTTCTTTACTCTATCCTGCCATGTTCTCGTTGCTTTTTGAGGAATTAGTTTTTTGTCCCTTTCTTTGTTATTGGATTATCCTCTAGAAAGAGAACCCAGAATTTATATTTTCTTCAATTTTGTTGGTTTTTCTCATTCTCCAAAGGGCTTTCTTTCTTAAAATTGTAAAATGAGGACAACTACTTATAGTGCTGATCAACATGAAGATTCTTATGACTTGCAAGTGTTTGGTGCTAGACCTGAGGTTTCAAAATGTGAAGAAATCTGTCCAAGGCTAAAAAAGAAGGTGCAGATTCGGCATTGGCTAGTGATCTCCTCTATCATGTCATTGAATGTTAAATTATAGGTAGATACAATTTCAAAAGAATTTCAAAAAAAAAAAAATCATAAAATTATGTTATCATTTTTAGTGTCAGATTGATCACTAGCATTATCATTTTTTTATTTCATACAAACCATTGTGTCAAAATGATTTCAGAGAAGCAGAATTTTGATTACTTGCATTGGTATTTCTGAAAGAAGGAACCATATTCCTGAATAAAGATTTGTTTGTAATATTATCGAGGAATTTTTCCAAACCCTGAGTTTGAAACTGATCTACTTTACACCCATCTACTTACCGAAACTGCTTTTATACCCAATCCCCAATTTAAAAAAGATTTATATAGCATATCTGCTACATAACTAGCAGATTTAATTCGTTGCAGATACACTACTTTTAGTGGGCTATATGTCATGAAACTTGGATCGGTATTTTGGGTATAGAATTGATTTTCAAAATAGACACGTACATAAAAATAAACTAGTTTCAAAATTAGGATATAAAACCATTTTTTCCAAATTATCTATTATTTTAAGAAGAAATAGGCCTAGTTATGGTTGTTACTAGCTGTTACCTTCTCATAAGTTGTTAACAGTTTCTGTGTTTTACTACGTAGGCTATAGGTGTCAAGTCAAAATTATCTTGGTTACTCGTGTCAAGTGCCAATTGAACTAGGAAGATCCCCAGTAAGATTGTTGAAACACAAATCTCTGCAATAAAGTGAAATTGAAAGAGGAAGAGGAGGAGACCTGCTGCGGCGGAGGAGGAAGAATCGCGGAGGAGGAGGAGGAGTCCGCGGCTCAGGCGGCTGCTGCGGCGTGGTTGGAGCGGGAGTTGTCACGGGTTGGAAGGCAAGGGCGCGGAGGATAGCTGCTGCAGCGGAGGAGGAGTAGTCCCGGGGAAGGAGGAGGAGTCGAGGCGGAAATCACAGTAAAGGAAACACATCTCATCTATGTAAGCTCGTAGAGTACTTATAGAACGCCAACTGAGATCACATTATGTTTTCCCATTGTATTTCAAAGTTTGCAAGCTACTAATAGCACACATGCATAGTTATTACATTGCCATACTTTTGTGTTACTTGGTTTATCAAAACTACCATTAGTAGCAAATAAATAAGCCATTAAACCATCTAACTAATATACAAAACTAAAACAATTCAAGCCCATGGATAATTAGCTACGACAAGATACCAAGTAAAACACTGCAACACAACAAATATTTCCTATTTAAGGGTTGACCAAGCCAACACTAAATAATTTCTTCCCATGAAAGCAAGATTTGCAATTTGCTCCGGATGAGGCTCGAACTTGTTGGGATTTTGTCAAAACCCCTAAAGCAGCAGAAACGCAGTATAGAAGAAAGTACACCAAGATTTAACGAGGTTCGGTAACTGCCTATGTCCTCGGGAGCCACACAGTTAATTTCTTATTAATCAACAAAAAATTACACCACAAGAGCAGATCTCAAACTGAGATCTCTCAAATAAACACTGTAGCCACAGTGTTAATAATCCAAAGAGAATAATCCCTATTTAACGCTCTTAACAACAACCCCCTTTTTAATTTCCTCTCTCTCTCTCTAAAATTCCCCCTCAAATCTGAGCGCTGAGAATGAATTCACGAAAGAAAGAAAAAATAGCTGCTGCGATTTTGGGTCCGCCACCGCTGAAGGAAAACCACGCGAAGGAGAAGCTGAGGGGAGGGGAGCACTGGGTTTCCCTTTTATAAGGAAACCCTAGGTTCACGCTGGCGACAGGCTGTCGCCAGCTCACGCGCCTCTGAGGTTCGACCCTCGTCTGCCCATCTGTTCGAACTCGAACCTCGTCACCCTCACCAGATCTCGAACTTCGTCCGAAACAAAGCTCGACCCTCGTCTTCAACTGCGGGCGTCAAACTCATCCGCTCGAACTTCGTTTGCTCGAGCCTCGTCTGATCACGACCCTAGTCGAATCTCGAGCTTCGCCGTCGATGTCGCCTGCGGAGGTCTCGAGCTCGCCAACTGGAACTCGCCTCGCTAGACCCGAGGTTTGATCTACACCCTGATTCCAACAATCTCCCACTTGGAGATCAAACCGTTGTCAGCAGGCTATCTCATCAAGCATCTCCTTCTGTGTGGCTTCACCCTCATCACTCATGCATGATGGCCAACTAAAGTTGCGCACAACTCTAGTTTCTGAATGGTCACTGCCTATCGAGCTCGAGGGGGCGGTGTTGGAGGTGATGGCGGATTTAGGCGGGGGGAGGTGGCGGTGTCGGAGGAGCGGATCCGTTAGGGCGGAGGGCAAGATGTAACGCCCCTGCGCTCACTCAAGGCTACAGTCCAAGGTAAAACCAAAAATGTCAAACCTGCCATGCATCACACCGTGCAATAACATGTTTCACCATCACATTTACTATCTCTTGTGGAATCAACTACAAGTGTAGGTACAAAGCAAGTAAAAGATTATACAACAGATAAATGATGAAATGAAAGAACTCAAATTAATATGTCCTATCAACCAAACAAGCTAGAATACATAGTCAATGTCGGAAATAAATAATAACAATCTGGGGATCTTAACATGTCTCAAGTACACAATGTCTGATAAGAAGTAAATAAGGCACACAGCCTTTACAACTCTAGAATAAAGTCTCATGTCTAAATAAAATAGTCTATAGTGAATCTCCAATAATACAATAATATCTATAAAAGAAAAATAGGCGCTAATGAGTATCGTTCTCAACCTGCGACTCTCCGGGCTCCGGGCTCGTTACCTGAAAGGAGGAGGGACAACGAGCGTCAAAGCGCTAGCGAGCAACATCACAACCAACCCCAAGGGAAAGGGCTCGTTGTATAAGAAAATACAGATTTATACATAGAATAATCATATCATTACTCTTAATAAATAAAGGGTTTTAGTATTTAGGAAACTATAACACGAGCGTAGGTACGTCGAGTGAAATAATCCAAATAAGGAAACCTCATGTATATACCTTATATCTCAAATTGTAAATCCCTAAATACCGAACCCAAAGTCTAATACAAGAACAATAAAGAAAAGATACAACCTATTACAATACGTAAAACAAATGTCATGTCGGAACCACATAAGTGTCATCTCCAGCCTAAATAGCTATCATGTCTTAACTTCATATAATCATGTCATGTCCTGATTCAGCTAAGTGTCATGCTCGTAGTCTAACCAATATCTAACACATGGACTGATTTGTGAGTGTCCAACACGAGAATTTCAATGAATTATAGTCCAACACGAGGACTTCAATGGATTATAGTCCAACACGAGGACTGTGTATATAAAACATGGAATGCTAAAGTTAAAGATATACATATCCTATTATTGCACGTGTCTCGATGTACAGATCTAAGCTTGTGACAAATGTGTCATCTTACATGTGTAGATGAAATCATCAATACTAAAATTTAATTCCTGATAAACGAGGCGGCTCCTTGTACTCAAAATGATAAACAGTACACTCGAATATATATACACTATATATATATACACAGCAGGTGGTTAAACAAAAAAAAAATCCCTCGTCAGTCGACTCATTGTCGACTAGGGTCATTAGTCGACTCATGGTCGACTGGGATCACCAGTCGACTCATGGTCGACCGAAAGAAGAAAATCTAGAACCCGACAGTCGACTCACGGTCGATTGGGGTCATCAATCGACTCGCAGTCGACTGAACAGAGGGGTTTTCCCTGTTCGTGCATGCTGTGATATTTTTGTAAAAATTCATCTAAAAATCAAATTCATCAAGCCCAAACAATATATTATCAATTCTAAACATATGAGATAGTGAAAAATTTGTATAAAACATGGAAAACGAAATCTTGCATGTTAGATCTAATATTTAATCCCTAAACATGTATGAGAGTAATTAATCAAAATAGAAACTCGCTTTTAAAAAAAATCCCAGATCTGGGTTTCATCACAGATTCGTTGGTGAGGATTTAGAGATCTGAAACACATGATTTTTTTAGCATCTACACTAATAAGAACATCGATTTATACATGAAAATAATTCATAGGCTCAATAAACCTCATGAAAAACGTTTAGAAACTCTTAAAAACGTGGGAGAGGGATTGGGCAAGATGCTACTCACCTCTGGTGTGTTGAACAACGCCTGGATCCGTGAGAGACGACTCCCTTCGCTGCAAACCACAACAAGCTGCTGAAAATCCCCGAAAATCTCCTAAAAACGCCCAAAATCCGAAGCTAGGGTTTAGAGGGGAAATGGGGCTAGGGTTTCTAGGGAGGACTGATGAAAGGGTGTCTTTCTCGGGTAAAAAGAGATAAATACCAATAGTTAAAACTCAACCCGAAATCCCAAACAGACCCGAACTGTAAAAACCTAAAATCAGCCATTAGTCGACTCAGGGTCGACCGAACCCATCAGTTGACTCGCGGTCGACCGAACAGGCTATATTTCTGCCTGTGCATGATTTGCAAATTTGCAAAACTCAACCTCAAACCTGATGCATATATAAATTCACATAAACGCAAAACACTAGTTATCATGCACAACCATGATATAAAGACACTTATCATAAAAAAAACATTATTTTCCACTAATAATCACATATATAAATTATCAAAATGTATAGGGTTTTAAATTCTTCCCCCCTTAAAAGAATTTCATCCTTGAAATTCAGAAATCATATCTAACGCATAATAATACTAGAAAAGCACATAGAGGGTCTAATTCAACCCGCAAACATAAACATCTCAGAATATTTACTCTTGATAAGCATATAGGGATATTTATATTTAACAATCTAGGATGACTATATTCCCACTCAACCTTTAATCGAATGGAACTAGTACGTCAGGCGAAAAATCCAAACAAAGAAGCCCCATATATATACCATGTGTTCCAAAAGGTTAAGAATTAAGCGAAAATATCCTCATTCTAGCGTTAAATCTGAATATAACCATACAAATAATCGCACACATAAATCAATCTACTTCTTCAATAGGCGTAAGAAGTCGCGCGGCATAACATCTTCACGCTCCCGAAAATCATCTTCGATGTCTACACTTAACCATCAAAAATATAAATACCCCCACTTAACCCCTAACTAAATAGAACAAGTACATCGAGCGAAAAATCCAAACAAGGAACCCCTCATATATATACCATATGTTCCAAGTACTTAGGAGATAAGTGTTAATAGCCTCATTTTAGTGTTAAGTATAAACATCACCATACGTGTAACCATAAGTCATATATAAACCATACAAAAATTTAATTTACTTGATCACACAGGTGTGGGTAGGCGCAATGAATACCCTCCTCGCGTTCTCAAGAAACCTCCTCAACTCCTTTACGGTTCCACTGAATTGTCACCAAGGGAAAAACATCTTGTTTCTAAATTTCTTGTCTTCTCTGGCAAGCATACAAACTTGGATTTCAATCATAGACAAAACATCCTGAAGTTAAATCTCCGGTGCGTTCAACACTCGCTGTTGCTCTACATCATGCAATTGTTTCTTAAGCATTGAAATATGAAATACATTTTGTATAGTAGACACTGATGCTGGAAGATCTAGTCTGTATAACATAGCTTCGATGCGCTCTAAAATCTGATACGGTCCAATATATCTCAGCGTAAGTTTTCCCGATCTTCCGAATCGCTGAACGCCTTTCATAGGTGATACCCTTAGCATAACTGAATCTCCAATCTGAAACTCTAATGGTCTTCGTCTCTTATCAGTATAGCTCTTTTGCCGACTCTGAGCGGCTAGAGTCTGATCTCTAATCAATGTTATTTTCTCAGTAATCTGTCTTATAAGCTCTGGCCCAAGCATTAAACTCTTCTCCGACTCATAAGTAAGGCCTCCCGTACGATGCTTCATACGGGGTCATACCGATTGTTGCTTGATAATTATTGTTATAAGCCAGCTCTATTAGTGGAATATGATCCTCCCGGCTGTCTTGAAAGTCAACGAAACAAGCTCGCAATATGTTCTCTAACATCTTATTTACTCTCTCCGTCTGACCATCCGTCTTTGGGTGGGATGCACTATTGTAAGATAAATCTGTTGCCAAATGAATTCTGGAAACTCTTCTAAAAATGTGGAATAAACACTAAATCTTGATCTGATACCATCGTATCTGGAACTACTTGAAGTCGAATTATCTCCTGAATAAATATCCTCGCATACATCTTAGCTGAATAATTAGTCTTCACTGGAATAGAATGTGCTGACTTCATTAGTCTATCTACTATCACCCAAACAGAATCATTCTTTTTCTTCGACTTCGACAACCTTACAATAAAGTCCATAGAAATGTCCGCCCACTTCCACTCAGAAATGGGTAAAGGCTGAAGCGTTCCTGCCGGTCTCTGATGTTCCACCTTTATTCACTGATAGGTAAGATACTTAGCTACATACTCTAAAATCTTCCTACGCATATCACTCCATCAAAAGTGTCTCTTTAGGTCCTTGTACATCTTAGTGGTCCCTGAATGTACTGTGTACCGAGTACGATATGCTTCATCTAGCAACTCCTTCTTAAGCCCTGCATTTGCTGGCATAACAAATCTATCCTTCACCCATAGACTTCCATCTGCTCCAACGGTCTAATCAGCCTTAGGCTCTTTGAAAATCTCCTCCTTTCGGATTTGAATCCAAGAGTCCTCCAGCTGGGCCCTAACAACTCTGGTACTCTAAGATGGCCGCACTGACACAGCTCTTAAAAATGCTCTGGTTCCACCAATCTTAGGTCTAAAATCATACTGGCTAAGGGTGAGAATATCTTGATACAACGAGCACCTCAAAGCCGAAACCCGATGTCGACGTTTCCTACTCAAGGCATCCACTATGACATTGGCCTTTCCCAGATGATACTGAATTAAGAATTCATGGTCAAACCCAATCCACCTCCTCTGTCTCTGGTTGAGTTCCCTCTGGGAGGAAAGATACTTCAGACTCTGATGGTCTATGAACAACTCAAACTCTACTCCATATAAGTAATGCCTCCATGACTTCAGTGCAATTACTATTGCTGCTAACTCTAAGTCATGAGTGGGATAGTTCTGCTCATGCTCTCTCAATTGTCGTGAGACATATGTTACTACCCTCAAAATATGCATCAAAACGCCTCCTAAATCTGCCAATGATGTATCTGTGTAGACCACAAATATCTTGTCGCTGTTCAAAATAGTCAAAATTGGCGCTGTGGACAACTTAGCCTTAAGGTATCAAGGTCTTTTGGCACTCCATGCTCCAAATGAACTGTACATTCTTTTTCGTAAAGCGTGTAAGTGGTATCAAAATCTTCGAGAAGTCCTGGATAAACTTCTAATAATAGCAGGCTAAACCCGAAAAGCTACAAATCTTTGTCTCCGTCTTCGGTGGATTCCCAATTAAGAACTGCTGTAATCTTAGCCGGATCCACTGCTATGCCCTCTCTGCTGATGACGTGGCCGAGAAATCTGACTTCTGAAAGCTAAAACTCACATTTGCTACACTTGGCATAAAGCTGATGCTTCTGCAGAGTCTGCAAAGCTAACCGGAGATGCTACTCGTGTTCTGCCTCCGATCTCGAATATATGAGAAAATCATCAATAAAGATAAGTAAAAACTAGTCCAAGAAGGGATGAAAAACCCCGGTTCATCAAATCCATGAATATCACGGGTGCATTAGTCAACCCAAATGGCATAACCAGAGACTCAAAAGATTTAAATTGAATCAGGAAAAACAACTTTAGGAAGATCCATCTCTCGAACTCTAACTACATTAACCTAAAACGAAGATCAATCTTTGAGAAACATTACGCTTCACGCAGCTGATCAAACAAGACATAAGTCCTATTAAATCCGGATAGTGAACTTGTTCACATCATAAAAATCTACATAAAATCATAAGTCATTATCCTATTCTCCCGAAGAGGATCAGTGCTCCCATAAATAAAAAAAAGATACTCTAGTGAGTAATACTCTAAAATGATAATTCATTTATCTATTTCTATCTATAGCTCCCTCATCTCAGCAGGTGTCGTATGATAGGGTGCTTAGGATATCGGTACTATGCTCGGCTGCAACTAGATGCAGGAAACAATCTCTCTCACTGGAGGGAATCTAGGCATGTCCTGAAAGACATCCTGATACTCTGAAACAACTCCGGTCTCGCATAAATCAGCACTCTGATCCCTCAGCATTACCTACTCGACGTATACCAGAAATGACTTCACATTTCGGTCACCCTATGAGGTTACTACTCACAAGCTGACTGTTTCAGTAAAACAGTCGATACCAATATGATATGATGATAGCTAATCCATACCAAGAATGATGTCAAAATTTGACATAAGCAACACGATCAACTGGATGACTAACTCAGACTCATTTAGTTTGATTACACATCTCCTACAGATAGAAGGGACACCCCCTAAGAGGAGTAGATATTGACAACAAAATATCTAAGGAATGTGCCACAAGCTGAAACCTATCAACGAAGGTACGAAAGATAAAAGATAAGCTAAATTTCCTAAATCAAACTAGATCCGAACTGAAAAGGAAATCACAAATAAATCTCCACTCGTACTATGATCACGCGATACACCTGAATAGAGTCTGCTGGATAATGCAAATCTCTTGGATAATACAAATCTGGCCTACTGGCCTCTAAATCCTCGGATTAACACGTAGTGCCTCTATTTCCCCACTGCTGGCCGAAATTACAACTCTAAGACTGTCGACTAAGACCTTTATCATGCTAGCTTCCTGCTGGTGTACTGCGATAATTCTTTCGCTATTTGTTCGATCTTGTTGTGATTGTAACATGTTCTCCGAACTCTGCGCTACTTTGGCGCTCTCAAATCATATTTTGCTCCTTTCTTTTGTTGTCCTTGTTGCTGGGGTAAAATCATTCTCCTGCTGCTAGGTTTCTCTAGATTTTGCAATAGTTCTCTTGCCATTATCATTGTCACTATTCTGGTTTTAATTTCTTCCTTCACCACGGGTATATCTCTTCGCTTCACTTAGACTAGCTCTAATTGCTTGTTGAAGTAGTGATAAAAATTTCTCCCAAATAGATGATAAATGTTGCCCCGTCAAAAATCTGGATGTCGTTGCTATCCTCCAGCGACGTCCTTAATGTTGAATACATATAACTCCTGCTTAGTACTAAGTCAACGTTCAAGAAATTTTTACATACTTTTTCCCTTTATAGGTTACAATTGAAATTGGTGTGCCTTGAAACTCTGGTGCTCTCATTGTCTGATATCTTTCTTATTCTTTCAGAGTTAAACCTCATGCTCTACGGCTCTATCAATAGCTAATTGTAGTGGTGTACTCATTGGTATTACCTCTTTACTTCCACAACGGGTATAACCGGTGGTGAATCTCTTGAATGTGGTATTGCTGACAGAAACAGATACACCTCTTGCTCCTCGAGTGTTGTAAGATTTTGCTACTAACAGCGCTATGAAGTCAATCAAATATTGTGGAGCTTGCTGCGGCTCGGCTCTGCATGCCCAACTCTTCAGGTACGAGTTTTACCTTGACCACATCCTCGTTTGATATTTATAACATCAAAAGGAGAAATTAATTATCATAGTAAATGAGATAGCAAATATATATATATATATATATATATATATATATATATATATATAGGGTCAAGTGAATCTGCGGTGACTCCGTAGGCTGGCTCTGAGGATGCACGATCTGGGCCGTTTATTCAAAACCCCTCAGAGAGATCTAAGCCCTTCGTTGAAAATCTCGTCCCCCAAAATCCCTACCCTTCTCTCATCTCTCCCGCGCTCAGACCCCTTCCCGCCTCCTCCTCTCCAGCGCCCGAAATCACCACCGGAGCTCGCCGCCCCCGATCAGTGTCGCCATCGGAGCAAGATCGCGAATTCGGTCGCCATCACCGGCCCCCTCCTCCTCACCACCGCCCGAAAGCGCCGCCGCCCAAGCTCGGCCAAGCCCTCGACGTCCCCGTTCAGCGTCGCCGCCATCCCCTT
>BQKN01064557.1:404206-428332 GCA_022839385.1 Asparagus kiusianus
GGTTTGGAGTAGTCGACGTAGGCATATTTCTTTATGCCTGTCATCTCGTAGTACCAAAGCTGTAACAAATACATTAAGCACTCAAATTAGAACTAGCAAGGCATAAATTAGAACTAAAATGATTACCGAAGTAAATAAAACATGGGTGCAGCTAGAACTAACATGCTAAAAGTTAGAACTCACATGGCATAAATTGGAGCTAACATGATCTCTGTTAGTTCTAACTTATGTCCACAGATAGAACCAACATGACCCCAATTAGAACTAACATGAAATAAGTTAGAACCAACATGGAAAAAACTAGAACTAATATGACCATACATTAGAACTCACATGACATAAATCAGAACAAAACATGGAACTTACACACAATAGTGTCATGCAACCTGGGACATATGTCACCCCTGGCTTCTTCTTTCCCTTCAAAGCAACCCCAATGCCCCTGATAATTTCTGAATAAATTAATTAGGCCCATGCAACTCCATTGACCCTCTCAATGCTATATAGGTACCTGAGTATAGGTCTAGGGATACCCTCCCCGCATCTGGGGCATCATATCATAGAGCATTGGTATAGAATTTGCAGCAGAACAAAGTCTTGGATATCCTGCTGTTCTGTAGATTCCACAAGCCTCTCGAGTTGCCCTTCGAGGTATCTGCGATGGGTGATTGTTGCTTTTTTTAACTTCTTCCCCTCTTCAGTCTTGAAAAGAGGAGCGAAGTATTGCACCCAGATTCTGTTTTTTGAGTCCCGATTGATACTTGGGACTTCTCCATTAACTAGGAAATATGTATGGTTGTGTACCCATTGTATATCAAATTTAACTCTTTTCACCCCACTAGTCTTTGAATCGGGGATAGAAAATTCGCCATTGGCTTCATCATAATAGCTCAGCAGCAGTTCCAGTAAGGGGTGATCAGGCGCAGGAGACCCAAATAAAATATAGTGCTCAAATATAGAGCCACAGTACGCATCCCTATGCCACTGGCGTACTTCGGGGCAATCCGCTTCATGAATTCCCAATACGCCCCAAAATTGGCATTTAGCCTTGTTGATTCAACTGATTCAGTATAAGCAAGCTTTTTCCTGTAAAGAAATAAAATTTTCAAGTTAAATTAGAACTAACGCCCACTGAAATTAAACCTAACACTAACGTCATCTAATAGAACTAACGCGGGCTGTTATAAAACTAACATGAACTCAATCTATAACTAACATTGACTCAAACTAGAACCAACATGGGCTATGCTTGAACCTATCACTGTTTAGGATGAACTAAAATTAGGGCAAATTACGTCAGGTCACAGAATATTATATAACCTAGCACATACTACTTTTTTGGGGACGGTTCGCTGGTACGTCTAACCTCTGCTGTAAATCTTTCCCGGTCTCGCGCTTCGACTGCCTACCTTTGAATGACCAAGAGGGTTTGAGTGGCTTCCTCCGCGCTGCCAATCCCAGATGAACCATCTTTTTCCTTCGAATCGGCGCAATGAGCGACTTCGGAATCGTTAACGGATTCTACTTCCACGGACGACATTTTTCCGGTGATATCCTTACCATTGTTGAAATCCGATGAGAAAGTTGGAAGTTGGAGAGTTTTGGCTCCTAAGCGGTGTAAGAGAGAGAGAGAGAGAGAGAGAGAGAGAGAGAGAGAGAGAGAGAGTGAGAAAGGGTACTTGAGTAGGTAGGGGGCGCAGTAACCCATGTTAGTCCTTTCAGATGGGCAAGTTCGTAACTTTCCGGGCACTTAGGTGGGATGTGTGACTATTCTGGGTGAATCGATAATACCAGGATATTCATAATAAGAGGATCAGGGTTCGAAGGGATATGTCTTGTCTTGGGAACACGCGAAGTTAGAGATAGCAAGAAATGCGGTAGAACTAATGCGATCTAAACAAAAGCTAACACTTACTGTATTATAACTAACACGAAGCTAGAAATAAAAATAAAATGTTACAATGTATTATAACTAACACGAAGCTAACACTTATATTATTAGAAGTATTAAATATAATACAATATAAAATTATATAATGTATTATAATGTTCTATTGTACTTAATGAGTTATATTATTTTATAATTATTACATATTATTTTCAAATAATTATATATTTAATAATTTTGGTAAATCAAATTGTTATGGTTATATATTATATTATATTTTTAAAATAACCTTATTTTATTATTAATATAATATAATATTATACTATTGTTAATATAATATAATATTATACTCTCATTCATATAATATAATAGGGAAAATTGCTTCTAGCCCCTAAAACTGCCCATAATATGCTCTGCCCCTCCAAGACTATTTCAACGGGCCCTTTACCCCCAAAACCGCCCCCGATTTTCTTCCAGCCCCCAAAACCAATCCCCAGGCGTAACGCCGTTTAAACCCCGCTCGAAATGCCCAAAATATCCTTACGTTTAAAATTCCCCGTTATGAGTTACCTCCTCGTCCATACCCTGTCATCTCTCTCTTCTGCAAGCAAACCGACCCCAGAAACCCAATTCAAAACCCTAGCCCTAAATCAATTAACCCCAACGCAAACCCAATCAAAGCAAAGGGATCAAAATGACGGGCGATTCAACCCCCAAAGCCAACCTCAATGCCGACTATAACGAAAGCGATGACGCCCAGCGGTGCGAAATCTCAGATAGTGCAGTGCAGAATGAATCTAAAGCTCGAGCTGCGATTGGCGATGTTCTAGAGGACATCGCAACCAGCCATTCTCATCCCAGAAGCCCAGCTCAAAATTTAAGTGTAGGCCTCCGCGAAGGTCTAGAGGGCAGCACCGACACCACCGGCGCGTCCAACGATGCCACTAGAGTGCTCCTTAGTTTACAGAGAGGAGAAAAAGAGCAGCACGTGGCAGCACCCAAAAGGTAATTTTTACCGCAAGTTTTATGTTGTTAAGGTTATGGTTTGATTGATAATGCTCTTAGTCTGGTGGAAAGGTCCAAAATTACGGTGTCTGTTAGCTGTTGAGGTTACTGTTAACATGCAAGGTCTATGCTTTTATTGTTGAGGTTGTGTTTAGTTGTTGAGGTTAGGCTTTGGTTGTTAAGGTTAGGTTTTGGTTGACAAGGTTGTACGGTTGTTGTTAAGTTTGTTGGTTGATAAGGTTATGCCTTTATCGTTGAGGTTGTAGTTTAGTTGTTGAGGTTAGGCTTTGGTTGTTAAGGTTAGGTTTTTGTTGTTAAGGTTATTGGGTTGTTGTTAAGGTTGTTGGTTTACCCGCAAAGTTTATATCATAGTTGTTATGTTTACTGATTATACTCAAAAATGCTCTCGTCTTGTGTTTTTGTTTTGTAGAAAAAGGGCAAGGCCAGCTATTACGTTGCGGCCCACCACCAGCTTCGGTTCCTATCACGACTTCATGCAGAAATTGGTGACGCATATGGGGCTAAGGCATTTTGCGGCCTACGAAGATAGTGTATTCAGACACTACGTCCAATTTGGCCCACCTGGCGTCGATCTTTCCACCTTTGAGCACATTTTGAGTCAGTGGGACAAGAAGAGCAGAAAATTCATCTTCACCGATAGGAATGATGGAGAAGAGATCGCATGCTCATTCAACCTTGAGTGGGTAATGGAGCATACATGGTTCTCCAATGAGGGGCTTCGTGTTGACCACAATCGGGACAGGAAAAATAGGATTTGGTCCAGGTTCTTTGACAAACCCGAGGCGGGGGGTTCCAGCAGTATAGCTCCCCCAAAGGAGGCCCCACCAGACGCAATATGGAGGACCTGCTCTTGAAGCTGGTACTATCTTCTGATCGCCGAGTGTTCGCGGGAAAAACCGTGTCTTTCTTCATTGATTCCATTGCACACTCTTGTAATAGTTTATCGATTACAGAAATCTAGTCTTTTTTATAAGATCCGGTTACAATGAAAAATCAAATAAAAGAAATGAAAAAAGATTACAACTTTTTCTCCTTTTGTGTCGAACAAATCACGAGCTCTTGTTTTGCGGTCGCTCGCTTGCATGGGTTGTTTGCCTGCGCCGGGGGTTTATCCGTTGACCACCGCGTGATCTAGATCCGAACAGATCTACGTAATATCACGGGTATTATCTCACCAAGGAAATAATAGCCGGAGGGATTATTTCACCAAGGAAACAATCACTCAAATCTCGGGATCAAAGACCAAGCTTTGATCCGGAGTATAGCAACGTAGATCTGAAGATTTGGTTCCCTCGAACTCCTGCCTTTTGTGATGCGGGTGCTCGTCAAGAACCAGATCCAAACGTCCAAGTCTTCAAGCCTTCGAAAACTCGAGCACAAGTTCTCAATCCGGCAGAGTTTCGGTTCTCAAAAAATCCTCCCAAATGATGAATCACCCCGCCTATTTATAGGCAACCAGATCTGTGCATTTGGCACAGATCTGGGCGGCCACCTCAGGGTGGCTCGGCACTGGGCCGAGCCACCCTGAGGTGGCTCGGCCTTGGCCGAGCCACCTTGAGATGGCTCGGTTTTTGCCGAGCCCCCTTTTAGGGTGTTTTCCGTTGTTTTCTGCTTTCTGGTTCTGTATTTGATTTATCCGAACCTCGATTTGATAGTCTGGATCTTCATTTAGTAGTAAATCCGCCTTGGTGTTTGAGTTCGAATCTGTTTTATGGTTGGACGACTCGTTGACTTCCCGAACCGTTGGATTGGCTCCGCACACGAATTCCGTTGCTCGTGTGCAATTCGTTGACCTTGTTGCCTCGTCACTCGATGGTTCGTTATTTTGTTGAATCACCGTGTCGAGCTGTGCTAAGGGACCTATAGGCAATTTTATACGCCTACAGATACCCCCTCCAAAGTATTTCAGCCTCGTTCTTTTATAGAAGGGTCTGGAATGCTTTGGATATGATTGCCCCTACCCTTAGTCGGTGTAACGGGACCTTAGAATGACTTTTTGTTCTGTATTCCTTCAATCCTTCAGGCTATTCGGTGCTTTGTCGAATGTCTGTAGGGGTTCCGGTGCTGCATTTATTGTCTGACCATTGTCGGAATTTTGAACTTGAAATCGATTCCTGATTTTCCAGTCTTTAGCTCATGCTTGTTGGTTCAACATATAACTGACCATCGATTGTTGGCATTGAGTCTTTATTTGCGACGCGTTGTCCGGCGTTGTGTTATTGAGTTATCCTTAAGAATATTTTTAGAAAAATATTCTCCAGGAACTTCTCAAAATATAGGGAATAGTTTATACTCGTATACCTTATTGGAGTATTTCTCATATCTGAATGAGCTGAACCGGTATAATTATCTGAACCTGTATAATTATCTGAACCGGTCTGATAATGACCCAAAAAGGCAGTAATTTAGCTTGAAAATTCTTCCGATCCTTCCGAATGCGCGGGAGAGACCAAAATAAACAAGGGATTGAACCCTCGGTCGATTTGAAGTTGTTTAGACGCTCAATTCAGCTTCAATTTGAATTCTGGTTCAATTCTGGTTCAAACTGGTTCAACCTGGTTCAAGACTGGTTCAACCTGGTTCAAACTGGTTCAGAACTGGTTCAAGACTGGTTCAGACTGGTTCATCCTGGTCTGGTCTGGTTCAGTCTGGTCCGGTCTGGTTCAAGGCTGGTTCACTATATAAAAGGGGGTCTTTTTTTTTCTTTTCCTTTCTTTTCTTTTTCTCCTCTAGGGCCGGCCCCCCTACTCCTTCTTTTTGAATTTTCTCTTCCCTCAGGTCTCTTTTCTCCATCCAACCCTCAGATCTGTCTTAGATCTAGCTTTCCTTTGGATCTTAGACTGAGAAATCTCCCAAAAACTCCAAACAAAAGGTTTCTTTTAGGCCCCTCGAGCGCGTGGTTCAAGTTTCCTTAAAGATCTCATCTTTATTGGATCTCGAGCTTTTCTTCAGGTAAATCCTCCATGATCTTGGTCTATTTCATGTTCGATCTAATGTATGGAGTCGTGGGATTGTATGTAAGGGTTGAGGGCGTGATTTAACGCCCCGAGCTAATCCTTTAGGGGGTAAAAATTGAAATTTTGAGGGGTTTTTATGCAAAAATTAGGGGCTGAATTTTTTTTTTTGAATTTAACCCCTTGAGCTATTTTGCAGGTCATCATGTCCCGTGCCCCGAGAGGTCGCTCCCCTGCTGCGTCAGCTGATGGCGCCTCCCTCTTACCCTGGTGAGCTATTTTTGGTAATATTTAGAAATTTACAAATTAGCCCCTTTTTTCTTAGAAATTTGCAAATTGGTCCTTTTACCCCACGTTGTTCTCCTTGGTGAGGCAATCGGGAAGAGCCTTGATTCTCCTTGGTGAGGATCAACGCTTTAAAGATAGGTTTTGCTTGGTCAAAACCATATCTCAAAATAAATGGGGCGATTTGAAGCTACATTGTGCTTTATAAGGCAGGGATATATTATCAATATACCCTATCTTGTAATTGCACAATGTGGCCAAATCGTCTCACCCTTTATAAGGCAATGATTCTATTTTACCCATTTGTAAAATGAGTTCAATTTCTTTTTATAATTGAGACTAACAGGTGTTTAACTGTTCATTTCCGGTGGGATATCCTTCTGGATCATTCTCATCTCATGCAGTATATGGACGTCGTGGCGAGTACTATTCGACTTCCGATGATCTTTCCCCCATTCCAGTTACTCCTCAGTTCGTTTTGGGCACGTCGACTGAGGTTGCCCAGGTGGTGAAGGAAGGTGGGCACCGAGCTCTTCGACAGTTGATTACCGATGCACCTTTCGTGAAGGACGCCAGTTCTATTCAGCCTCTTCGGAAGAGTGATTTCTTATTTGGCGACTCTGTCGAAGACCCATATGCCGTGTTTATTAAGGCCGAGCAGTGGCTTCATAAAACTGGCAGTGGCTTCATATATTTGCCGAAGATTCCTCGGCATTGTTCATTGACTGAGCTCGGGCGTCAGGCTGTGACACGGGAGATGTCGTGGCGCTTGACGGAGGAGCATGAGAGCGTCCACTGCGGCTACATCACTCATCAGGCATTTCCTGGCTCGAGCACAAGTCATGTCATCGGATTGCGTCCTGGGGTATTGGGGCTGGATGCACCACCACGTAACGAGTTCCTTGCCACTGCTTCTACCTTGAGGAATCGCCTCGCTGCTCTAGGACGAGAGATGCCTGCGACGCGTCACAGGATTTATGGTTGGGTCCATTCTTTGGACAAGTTTTTGTGGACTCGCATGACGACGTACGTCTTGAGCCGATGGGGTGAGGAGTTGCACGCCTGTGGTTTATATGCAGCCGTTCGTGCCACCATGTATAGCTTGCCTGTCAGCGCCAGGCATTTCTGTGCTTTGTCGAGCTTTATAATCCAGATTCGAACACTTTTCTGACCCGGCAAGGGGAGTTGGGCTTGGCTCTTCACGAGATGCACAGGATTTCTGGCTTACCCATGGGACAGATGTTATATCAGGAATACTTTCCCTCCAACCATGAATTGAGTCAGCTGAAGGATCGTATTCCCGATCACTATGAGACTCTATGGGACCTCACTTGTCTCTATCATATAGCTTTGGCGCAGTCTGAGCCTTTAGCAAAGAGGACTAAGGTATTCATGAGTCTGAAGCAGTTTGCCAATTATTTGTTCAAGAATCTGGAGAGTAATTCTGGCGAGGCTATTTGTGAGTTGGCCCCACTTACTCCTTCAGGGGTGAACAGTCTACTGAAGAAGATTGACGCTCATTCTTATACCACTAGCAGTCCTGAGGGTGGCTTTCCTGCAGGGACCAAGTTCAAATCATTCTTATGGCATGCAACCGCACCGATTCGACCGATGACTCTTCTTACCGGTTATCTCGCTATTTGGTTAAAGAAGTGCGTAGTTCCATATCAGTCTGGCGACGCCTTGCCCTTGGAAGTGCTCTATCCAGCAGTTCAGCTCGCCTACAAGAAAGAACTTTCACTTTTTCCGGTGATGGTGGCCAACATTCATCGAGGACTTCGATAGCTTTCTGGTGCCTTTACACGGAAGGAAAGTGATTTGCTGGGTCAGATTCCCACCATTAAGACGAAGCTCCCGTACACTTATTTGATGGCCTGGTTCGTCATTCACCGTTCGGATATGATGTCGGTACCGAACGCCACAAACCACTCCGTTCCCCTACTACAGTTGCTTGAGAATGGCAAGTGGGAGGGGCGTGGATTTTCTGACATCAGACAGCAGCTGCAGGTCCACAAGTGTTGGACATTTTCCACTTGCTTCCCGCAGTTCTCCGTCCGATACGGCGATTGTTTGATAGATGAGGAGAGGCCGAGAGAGTATCGAACTCACTTGGACATCGGCTGCTTTAACTGGCTAGTGAACATTAGGCCAGGTTATCTAACTTTTCGGGTGAGGGATCAGTGTTTCATAGAGCCATATCTACCTTGTCGATTCGCTCGTCAGTTTGGCTATGATCAGCTTTACGTCGGGAATCCTCGTCAGCAGCTTCGGGCCCACGGCGGTTTGGTGGATGGTCTCCGTGCTTGGTTGTGGACCGTGACTGGCTGTACTAGTGCTAAGTTCAGTCTCCCGAGTGTTGATCAGCAGTTGAACCTCACTTTCTTAAGCTGCAAGTGGTTGTTAGCCACTAATAAGACTATCCCCGTGAAGCCGATTGCAGAACTAGAGGCCGAGGAAGCTTCTCAGGTTGATTCCCGTAGGATTTGGGAAAACGCTCGGTCACAGAGGATACGGAACAAGACTCGTCGGATTGATGAAGAGGGAAAGAGGACCTTCCATTCTGCAGACGAGGCTTCAGGAGGAGATCCTGAAGATTACGATGACTTTTCCGAGCGAGGTTAATCATTCATCTTTTTCTTCTGCTTTCCAGAATTATTAAAGCTGACAATGGTTTGATGTTTCAGGGACCACTGGTGACCAGGAAGAAGAGCTCCGCCCTCCTTCCCAGGCGAGACCTTCGATTATTGTCCCTGCTGCTAGGCGGAAGAGATTAGCTCGCAAGCCGCGTGCAGCTTCCCGAGCATCTGATATGGATTTGGCTGGTGATGATCCTGCTAGTGACGGAGGTAACATCTACCCTGTAAATCATTCTCTTGGTTATTCAAAACATTGACTCATGCTTTTCCATCTCTATATAGGAGAATGTGGAGAGAGCAAGATGAGTCCCGATCCCGTTCTTGTATCTCCTGGTGAGCCTGACCCACTGCCTCATGTAGAGAGGCCTACAGGGGTTGATGACATTAGGGAGGATATCGATGTAGGACCTGATTCCGCGAATCCAGGTACATCTACCATTGACAATGTCTCTTTTAGATGACACATAAAGAAATTTGTGCATCCTCTAATTGTCTCTGTACTTCTTGCTCTTTCAGATAACTTGCAGGAGGCGAACGTGGGTTTTGGAAATAAAGAGGCTAATGCACCCGTGAAAGGTAATTCATTTCTACTGGTTGTAGTCTCTTCGTTCTTCTTTGGTACTTATATTCTCTTGTGTCAGACTTCTTGATTGATGATTTTGATAAGGAAGGCCTGTTTGCGGACACTCTTATGCTGCACTTCATGTATAGCCCCCCTCAGATTGATGACCAGCGACCTGGAGATATGTTTTCTGAGTCCACATTCGCTAAAAATCCCAAGGATGGTTCCTTTGAAGGTATGTGCCTCCTTCTAAGTTGATTATAGGACTAGCCAATTTTGACTAATGCAGCTATAATGTGATGCCTCTACGAATTCTGTGAATTTGACAGGAGCTTTTGTTGAGAATGATCCTGTTAAGCCGGCTGTGAGACCAACTACACCAGTCGATACACCCGCAGCCGTTGCATCTCCACTACCCCCAGTGACTCAAGAGGGTATGAATTAAACAACTGAGAATGTTATTTCTTCTTCCTCATGGTCTTTTTCTGACGGATTTCTCCTTCTTTGTGTAGGGCTTTCTTCTCGGCTCCATGTCCTTGTGAAAGAGTTGCCATCAAACGACGATCCTGAGAAGATCGTTCTCTGCATAGAACTTCGCTCCTTCTTCTCCTTCGTGAATGCTATGATTGTCAAGCTCTTCCACGGTGGACTCTTCCTTCACCAATTCAAGCATTTTCTTGATTCCAAAGTCAATTTGATAAGGGAAGCAGGATATCCAGATTTAGCACAGGCTATAGTTGATGACCTTGATTACCTAGAGCATGAGCTTCAGATGTTTCGTGAGCTCTGAGATGCAGGCGCCTCCTCATTTCTTGCTGCCGAGCTGGACACCCGCTTATAGTCATCACGCGAGACTCTGATTCTTGCTGAGCTTGAGATTCAGATGTAGCGGGGCTGAGTAGATCGAGTTAAGACCAGCCTTGCTACTAGATCATCTTCGCTTGCCGAGCTCGATCTTTCTATTATCTCCTGTGCGACCGAGATTGACCAGCTCAGAAGAACACTCCGTGAAAAAGAGGAGACTTTGGATATTCTTCAGATGACGAAAGCACAGGATCAGCAAACCCACATTGCTTTATCTGATGAGTTGAGATCCTTGGAGCAGAAGCTAGCCGAGACAGAAGAGATTGCTGCGAGGACTTCAGCCACCACCGAGGAGTCCATCAGAGCTGAACTTAGACAAGCTTATGATGAGAAGCTTTCTAATATCAGTTAGCAAATTTTTGGTCATGGGCTTGATGTATGATTTTGTTTGTTGAGTACTTTGACCTTTGATTCCTTTAGTGAAACTGGTTTTCATCTTTATTTTTATTATGATTCGTCATTCCGTTTGAAATGATTGACCATAATACTCATAGGATTTTTGGCAAACCCTCAGCTATCAACGGGTTTGATGAGCCTTTACCGACTACCGTTTGAGTCGGGCTAGCATGCAGATTGTTTAAATCCGTTCACATGTAACGTTGTGCTCAGAGATTGAATTCTCTGAGACTCTGTGCTATGATATCGAATACATAGTCTTCGCCATTGTTACGGGAATAGTCTACCCGGCGACACATGTTTGGTGTTGGCTTTAGGATTTTTGGCTAACCCCCAGCCTTCAATAGATTTGATTAGCCTTTACCGACTACCGTTTGAGTCGGGCTAGCATGCGGATTGTCTAAATCCGTCCCGCACATGACGTTAAGCTAAAAGAGTTAACTCTTTTAGTGCTACGATATTGAATACGTAGACTTCGTCTTTCTCCTGTGAAAAGATTAAACAGCAACGTGTATGAGACGTTGACTAAGGATTTTTGGCAAATCCTCAGCCTTTAACGGATTTGATGTGCTCTTACCGACTACCGTTTGAGTCGGGCTTACAAGTGGATTATTTTAATCCGTTCCGCATGTGACGTTGCGCTAAAGGAATGAACTCCCTTAGACTTCGTGCTACAACTTCGAATATGTAGACTTCGCCATTGTTATGGGAATAGGCTACCCAGCAACGTGTATTAGACGTTAGCTTATCCCTACTTAGGCTTTGAGATAATGGTCCCCAGAGTCAGGCTCTGGTATCTTTTTCTACGGATAAAGACCAAACCGGCGACGCGTGTTAGGCGTCGACATATCCTTTCCTAGGATTCAGGATAAAATTCCCCATGCGTGTGAGGCATGGATTTTGGTGTTATTAATAACAACCTGCCATAATGTTGAATATGTGGGCAAGTGTTCTTTTTAACGGTTAAGAACTAACCAGCAGCGCGTGTTAGGCGCAGACTTATCCTTGCTTAGGTTTTAGGATAAAATACCCCAGAATCGAACTCTGGTGTCTTTTTCAATCGGAAAAAAGACTAAACCGGCAGCGCGTGTTAGGTGCAGACTTATCCCTGCTTAGGATTCGGGATAAACTTCCTAGGATGAATCCTAAATTATTAAATTTTGGAAAAAGAGCTGGTGTGAGAAAGGAAGAATTTTATATTCTATCCCCCGAGCAAGGAAGGAAGAATTTTATATTCTATTCCTTGATTCTGGAAAAGAAGAATTTTATATTCTATTTTCAGTGCAAAAAGAAAACTAGAAGTGGGATCTCCACTCCGAGAATCCGGAAGATCTAGATAAACTTACCTTTTATAGGATTGGTTATCTGATCAGAAGATGAGCTTTTCGTTTATCGAACTGAAATTTCAACTTCGGTTATGACCATGAGGAGGTTTAACCAAGGAGAAAAGGAAGGGAGTTCTTTCGTTTATCGAAAGGGGACTCCGAACTGAAAGGGGACCTCTTGTTCATGGAGAGAGTCAAGAGGGCCAGAAGAACATTTTGATGGTCTCACTGTAAATTGGAATTGATCAGTGAGGGATTTTGGTGGTTAAAATGAATTTGGGTTATCCTCTAGAATATTGAATGTAATATTCTTCAAGGAACTTCCCGATAAATGAGTTGTCCTGAATGTACTAGGGATAGTACTTTTTCAAAAACTTCCCATTTATTGGCATTAATTGCCTGACACCCTCTAGAGAAATTAAGCGATAAGCGCCATTTGAATAGACTGTGTTTATTACAAACGGTCCTTCCCACTTAGGTTCGAATTTACCTTTCTTCTTGGAATTGAGGATTATTGGTCGGCGAGCAGCGAGGACCAGATCTCCTTCCTTGAAGCTTCTTTGGTGGACCCTTTTGTCAAAAGCCCTAGACATTCTAGACTGATAGAACTCAATGTGTTGTTAAGCTTCCAAGCGCTTTTCGTCTAGCCTCTCGAGTTCCTCGAGACGTTTCAAATGTTGCTTTTCGATCGTCATCTCCGTTGCGAGAGCGATCCGGAGGGAGGGGATTTGAATCTCCAATGGTAGCACAGCTTCACATTCGTACACCAACGAATATGGGGTGGCTCCCGTAGGCGTACGTATGGTAGTGTGATAAGCCCAGAGCGCTTCGCCGAGTTTATCGTCCCAATCTCGCTTATTGGTTTTCACGAGTTTTGACAAGATCTTGATGATCGTCTTGTTAAAAGCCTCAGCTAATCCATTAGCAGTGGGATAATAAGCCGTTGACGAAACATCTTAAATCTTGAATTTGTCACAGAACCTGATGAAAGCTTTGCGTATGAATTACGGACCGTTGTCATGAATGATCCGCCTTGGCACGCCGGGTCGGTATATGACATGATGCTTGATGAAGTTGATGACATTGTTCGTCTTCACTTCTTTAAGCGGAATGGCTTCAGCCCACTTTGAAAAGTAGTCGGTGATAGCGAGGATAAACTGATCGCCTTTGACTGAAGGGGGAAAAATAGGACCGACAATGTCCATTCCCCATGTCTCGAATGGCCAGGACGTGGTCGACGTATGTAACCGCTCCGGTGGTTGGTGCATATAATTCGCATGCACTTGACAGGCGTGACATTCTCGGGCGTACTCGATCGCATCATGTACCATTGTTGGCCAGAAATATCCCATTCTTCTGATTCGATCATAAAGTTTAGGACCGGGCTGATGTGCGCCGCATTCTCCTTCATGTGCTTCCTTAAGAACTTCTTTTGCTTCTTCGTTTGAAAGGCATCGGAGAAGCAAATCATCATACCCTCGACGGTATAATGTGCGGGTCTCGGTATTGTAAAAGAACCGTGGTGCTCTTCGGCGAATAGGTTCTCTTTCTTTTACATCCTCCGGCAAAATACCATATTGGACGTAATCAATAATGGGAAAGCGCCAATCTCGGGACTCAGACCCGATTTGGGTTGAGTTCACCTCTTTGGCGTTTACGTTTCTATCATCCTCCTCTTTGATATCCATATCGTATATGGGTATGCAGAGTTGGTGTGATCTTACTGTGACTAGCAGTTCAGCTTCGAGCGGTTGTGCGAGTGATACTGCTAGTGCTGCCAGTGCATCTGCATAAGCATTCTGGAGACGTGGGATGTATTCGATATAAAATTCTTCAAAAGAATATGCCATTCTGATGGCCTCCTGGTCGTACGGAATCAGATCTGGGTTCCTGACTTCATACTCTCCACGAACTTGGTTGACTATCAATTGAGAATCTCCAAAAGCTTCGAGATATTTGACCCCCAGCTCTTTGGCGAAACTGAGTCCAATGAGGAGCGCGTTGTACACGGCTACGTTATTGGAACATGGATTCGTCAGTGAATAAGCTCGAGGCATCACGTGCTTCCCTGGGGAAACTAAGACAACTCCAACTCCGGAGGAGACTCTAGAACATCCAGGGGTTATTGCCTTATTAACTGCTCTCGAAGCACCATCAAAGTACAATTGCCATACTTGTTGGTGTGATGTGGTGTTAACCTTATGGGTTTCATCTGGCAAGTCATCATATACTTTAACCGTATCTGTTGTTGGACTTGCCGCCAAAAGATCACAAATCGCTTGTCCTTTGACCGACTTCTGCTGTTTAGTGCAAATCATACTGGGACAAGAGAAGGGCCCACTTTGCTAACCGCCAATTCATCGAACCCGGTTGAGTCATGAATACCCGTACCGGATTAACATTAGCAATGGCGTAAATCGTCTGGCCAACCAAGTAATGTCGCATCTTCTGTACTGCGAATACCAACGCGAGACATTCTTTCTCAATCATCGGGTATCGAGACTCGGCACCTATCAAGGTCCGACTTAGGTAATAGACTGCCTGTTCGTGACCATTATCATCGTCTTGTGCTAATAAAGCACTTATCGAATGGTTCATCACCTTGATGTAAATCAAGAATGGTTTACCTGATTTTGGAGCAATAAGAACAGGGGGATTCATCAGATATGTCTTGATATCTTCGAATGCTTTTTGGCACGCATCGTCCCAAATAAATGACACGCCCTTCTTGTTTAGCTTAGAAAATGGTTGGCACTTCCCAGAAAGATTTGAGATGAACCTCCGGATGTAAGCTAAACGCCCTCGCAATCCTCTGAGCTCTCTTAAAGTCCTCGGGGGTTGCAATTCATGTATTGCCTTTACTTTGTCTGGGTCGATGTGTATACCCTTAGTGGTGACGACGAATCTAAGGAATTTTCCACTGGACATTCCGAGGATGGATTTTGTGGGATTCATCTTCAATTGATGACTCCGCATGAGATCAAACATCGTTCCCAAGTCCTTGATGTGATCTTCTTTATTATGGCTTTTTACCACAAAATCATCAACGTAGCATTCAACCGTTTTCCTGAGGTGCTTCTGGAAAATCTTAGTCATCGCTCGTTGGTATGTGGCGCCTGCGTTCTTCAGACCGAAAGGCATCACCGTGTAGCAGAAGACACCGAGGGGCGTTCTGAATGCTATATGTTTTTCGTCATCCGGGTGCATCTTAATTTAATTATACCCCGAAAAGCCATCCATGAAGGACATTCTCTCAAATCCGCATGTATTGTCGATAATGACATCCGTGATTGGGAGAGGGAAATCATCTTTTGGACATGCTTCATTCAGGTTCCTGAAGTCGATGCAAATCCTGATTTTGCCATTTTTCTTCATGACGGGAACGATGTTGGCTAACCCCCAGCTCTGTAAGAGTTTCTTTGTTTAGGAACCGTAATCACCCCCAGCTTTGTGAGAGTTTTGGCTGGTCCCCGTTTTGTCACCCCCTGCTCAGCTAATTGATCACCAGGAGATGGATATTTAAAGTGATACTCATTTCCACCCCGGGTCGCGAAGACTTCCTGTTCTTCGTCGGAAAGCGGGAAAGTGGGGATTCTTTCGTCATCTTCTCTTGGGATAGCAGAGACTCCGCAATAAGACTTCCCTTTCCCTTTTGACTTCTTCTTGGATGACGATCCGGCCCATTGTTCATCTTCAATCAGGTCGGGGTGCACCCAGAGAATTTCACCGTTTGGGGCCGTGTGTGGGATGAGTCCTTTTTGGCGCTGTCCGTGCGGGTCATCATTCACCGTCTTCATCCCGACTTTGGTGACGCGCTTTGGCTCGAACCAAGTTGTAGGCACCGATCCAAAACTGATTTACACCGTGTTTGCTCCCACATTCTTAGCCGGTTTCGGGGTTATGACTCCTACGTCGATTAACGCCTGGATCTTGTCCTTGAGATGGTAGCAAGACTTCGTTGGGTGGTGGACCGCTCTATGGTACGCGCAGTATTTCGGGTCCGTCACCTTAGTGGCTCCTTCATGATCTACGATTGCCGGAAGCTGGATTTTGTTGTTCTCCAATAGGTACTTGAAGATGCCGGGAACTTCATCATCCTTGAAGGAGTAGACTTTGGAAAATCTCGGCTCCGAAGACTTTTGCTTCTGAGGTCGTTGCTGCCAATGTGGCTGCGATTGTTGTGGCGCTTGTTGCTGCTGCTGTTGCTGAGGTTGTAACTAAAAAGTTTGGTTAGCATCAACGGCATTAGCATGAGCTTTACCTTTCCCTTTTTGGTTGAAGTTCTGCTTCGAAGGATTTGTTGCCGGTTGGCCTCTCTCCGCCTTCTTTCTCCTGAAGAATCGCTCAGCTTGCTCCCCTCGGACCTTCAAATCCTTCCATGTCTTGGATGGTGCTGTGCCCATTGCTTCCAACACATCCAGCGAAAGGTTGTTGTGGTAGGTCTGGAGGATGAACTCCTCAGTGATCGGATCCCGGCAATTCATCGCCTTGTTCCGGAACCTTTTGACGAAGGTGTCGACTAACTCCCCGTCTTTCTGCTTCTCGTCGAGCAACGATCCGATAGAGATATCGGTGTCGTCGTCGAAGAAATTTGTGAGGAACTTAGTCTCCATGTCGTCCCAGCTGTTTTTGCTTCCTGGCTTGAGGCGACGATACCAATCGAAGGCGGCTCTGCGAAGAGTGCCCACGAATGACCGCACCATCAGAGGCTCATTACCAGAGATGACTCCCAAGTGCGATTTGAAGTAAATCAAATGCTGAGTGGGTGAACCCATCCCATTAAATGGTGTGAAGTTAATTAGACTGAACTTCTCCGGATATGGGATCGATTCCCACTCTCTTGGGTATGGACAAGGAATGCCCGTCTTTTTCGTCTCTTGAGCGGAAATCAATGTATTGATTTTGCTCTCGATGTTTTTAATTTTTAGGCTTTCACCTGTGTCTTCACTAGCATTCTCGTTACCACCCCCTGCATTGATGGGAGGGTTATTGGCATTACGAGTTTCATTTGTGTCTTCATCTTCCAGGTTGTTCTGGTTATGACGACTTGGTTCGCCTTGTTGGTTCCTCAATGCTTGGATCTGTTGGTCATGCATTTCTCTCATGTTCTGCATGGCCATTTGCATTTCAAACCTAAAGCTTTCTTGTTGTTTGGCCATGGCTTCTTCGAGCATCTTGGCCTCTTGCTCCGCGCTTATCATGAATGACTCGCGGGGCTGTCCTTCACTGGACACAGTATTGTCAGACGCAACAGCTGAGCCGACATCTGATTCTTCGTCTCCCGAAGGTACTCTTGTCCGAACCCTACCATACGTCGCACGAATGATAGCCCCAGATTGTAGATGAGTTACTCATCGGGGTATTTCTGGAATCGCCTCGGGGTTATCCTGAGCCGATGTTCCTATGCTGGTCATGTTGGCGGTGACCCTTGAATGTTCACCATCTTCGACCATCGTTCTTCTTCTTTGGAAACGCCTAGACCTTGGCTTTGGTGTTTCAATGCTGAGTCTTTCGAATACAGAAACTCTTTCGGGGACTGCCTTGACACAGTTGCACTCAGACAGTACCGCCCGAATGAGTTTTGAACAAGGACAATGAGTTTCGAGCCTTCGAGGGCTTCTCTTTCTGGATTTATTCGTACCCCTGGCACGATAGTACAGCTCATCCGTTTGAAAGTTGGAGCAACCTATCGTGTATTGGCACGATCTCCCAGGTATAACGTCATCGTCATCAGACGATAACGTTTCCTTCTGAGGATGAATTGCCTTCTTTGGGCTTTCCAGAGTCACGCGCCTCGAAACGCGCATTTGTGGGCGTGAATCTTTAGCGGGCTCTTGCACTTCGATGCGCAAAGTTGTGCGCTTGGGTGCCACGATTTTCTCCAAGTGTTGAGGGTTGCGGCGACCCCCAGCATGTTGAATCGTTTGGGACTTCTTCATTGGCCCCAACCGTTCTTAGACTGGAGCTTTGCCTCGTTCTTTGGGAAGTGGACCGAGGCGCTCCAAAACTGACTTCCTCTTCTGGGATGGTCCTGTGGGATCTCTCGAAACAGTTGCGGAAATCACCGGCGACTTGGGTTGATTCACCGGAGGTTGAGCTTTCGAAGGCTGCAGTTGTTGCTCCTTGGTCTGAACCGCCGCTTCAGACTTTGGTTTCCAAACCCTACGAGTTGATGGCGGCTTCTTGACCACCTCCTTCTGTAGCTTCCGACGGGCTTCTTCAGCTCTGGCCCGTGCTTGCGTTGATAATGCATGGCGTTTGCGGATACGCTCCTCCAGCGTCAAACGGTTCCGTTTGACACGGACCCACTCCATCGTCGATGGCTTGGAGGAACCACCCTTCATTTGTTGTTGAGGCTGTTTGCCTCGTTTGCTCTTCAGATCCGCGTTGTAGCGGACCCCGTCAACAGACTCCATGGCCTTTGCGAATTGCTTCGCAAGGCGTTGACGCTGCCTCTGGCGAGCTCTCTTAGAGAGAGTCACCACGCCTTCAACGGCGGATTTGACCTACTTAGAGGCCGGTGGGACTTCACCCGACGCAACTTCGGCGTCGATCGGGGTGAGGTTGTCATTGGTGGCTTCAACTTCTTCGCACCAACGGACTTTTCTCCTAGAGGAGAACTTCTAGAATTTCTTGGACTTACGGGGGGAGGTTGATCTAGACGAGGACACGTACTCCTCGTACTTCTGCTGGTCGAACTCATACTCGACCTCCTCCACGACCGGGATCGAGATCCGCGGCTGCGACGCTCCGATCTCGGCAGCGAGATCGGTGGCTCCCACTATGGTCGCCAGATTGTTCGAGGGAAAAACCATGTCTTTCTTCATTGATTCCATTGCACACTCTTGTAACAGTTTATCGATTACAGAAATCCGGTCTTTTTATAAGATCCGGTTACAATGAAAAATCAAATAAAAGAAATGAAAAAAGATTACAACTTTTTCTCCTTTTGTGTCGAACAAATCACGAGCTCCTGTTTTGCGGTCGCTCGCTTGCGTGGGTTGTTTGCCTGCGCTGGGGGTTTATCCGTTGACCACCGTGCGATCTAGATCTGAACAGATCTACGCAAAATCACGGGTATTATCTCACCAAGGAAATAATAGCCGGAGGGATTATTTCACCAAGGAAACAATCGCTCAAATCTCGGGATCAAAGACCAAGCTTTGATCCGGAGTATAGTAACGTAGATCTGAAGATTTGGTTCCCTCGAACTCCTACCTTTTGTGATGCGGGTGCTCGTCAAGAACCAGATCCAAACGTCCAAGTCTTCAAGCCTTCGAAAACTCGAGCACAAGTTCTCAATCCGGTAGAGTTTCAGCTCTCCAAAAGTCCTCCCAAATGATGAATCACCCCGCCTATTTACAGGCAACCAGATCTGTTCATTTGGCACAGATTTGGGCGGCCACCTCAGGGTGGGTCGGCACTGGGCCGAGCTACCCTGGGGTGGCTCGGCTATCGAGCCACCTCAGGGTGGCTCGGCCTTGGCCGAGCCACCTTGAGGTGGCTCAGTTTTTGTCGAGCCCCCTTTTGGGGTGTTTTCCGTCATTTTCTGCTTTCTGGTTCTGTATTTGATTTATCCGGACCTTGATTTGATAGTCTGGATCTTCATTTAGCAGTAAATCCGCCTTGGTGTTTGAGTTCGAATCTGTTTTATGGTTGGACGACTCGTTGACTTCCCGAACCGTTGGATTGGTTCCGCACACGAATTCCGTTGCTCGTGTGCAATTCGTTGACCTCGTCGCCTCGTCACTCGATGGTTCGTTGTTTTGTTGAATCACCGTGTCGAGCTGTGCTAAGGGACCTATAGGCAATTTTATACGCCTACACCGAGATGTGAAGGGCTTTGTCCTGCTACAGATCCTCTATCAGCTGAGCATGATTTGGTATCCAAGCAGTATTTCCGATGTTCCTAGGCATTTATTCAAGTACGTCGACAACATCGAACAGGTCAACAACACTGCTTGATGTGATAGAGAGGGCACTGAAGGGTCCTGAGCCAGGGAAGACAACATTATATCTGCAAGGGTGTACCCCTCTAGTTTGTGTAAGTAATCATGTTTTTACTGATTGTGAAGGTTAGGGTTTAGTTGTTAATGTTACAGTTTCGTTGTCAAGGTTACGGTTTGGTTGTTAATATTATGGTTTGGTTGTTAATATTACGCTTTGGTTGTTAAGGTTACGTTTTTATTGTTAGGGTTACTTATTAATTGTTACGGATGAAGGTGTTTGTTAAGTTTCTATTTCTCTAATGTGCAGTTGTGGTATTATGAACTCACCGTCATCAAGAAGCTAACCCTTGGTTGTACGGTGAGGCCTCCCCTGACAAATTGGGTGAGACTTAGGCACGTTGCTGGTTCTTTGAGATTGGCCACTATTGTTGCGAAAGCAAGCAAAGCTACGATAAAGCTTCCACAGCAACATGGACAACTTCAAAGAATCGAGGGAGGTTTTCGTGGGAAGGAGCAGGGGATAGAGAAAGAGAAGAGGAGAGAGAGGGAGAAGAGGAGGATTAAGGGTCCGGCTGCAGTAGACGCCGGCAGGGCTCGTGGCCCAAGAGACCTTCTTCACAAGAATAAGAGGAGAGCAGAAGATGATGACATCCCAATTGATGCACTTGTAAGAACTTAGCAATCGTTGATTTCATTTGTTTTTGAATTAATTAATTAATCCTTTTAATAGTACTCTACCTATCCGTTGCATATGTGATGCCACGGGATATTGATGAAGACACCGAACAGCCAAATGATGCAGTTGAGCAAATGGATTGGCCTTAGCAAGTTATCTACTGGAAGAACATCGCGGCAATGAACGAAGCATTATGCCGCGAGAACGAGAATAAATTCAAGGATATGATTGCTGCAGACCGTGTAAAGATAAGTGCTTTTTCTGTGAAGGTGGCTAAGCTGTCTGCTCAAAACAGAAGACTGAGAGAGGAACTAAGCGAAGCACGATCCGGAACCCTCTCTGTATACAAGGATAAGAGCCCTACAGGATTGGTGTCCAGCCCATTGATGGAGCCGCAAACTTGTACAGGTTAGATGTGTCTTGCAATTACGTTTGCGTGTTATGTTTAAAAATTGATTGATAAGTATATGGATTTATTGTTAAGGTTAAGAATGTATTGTTCACTTTACGGGTCTAATGTTAAGGTTAGGGATTTATTGTTAAGGTTAAGAATGTATTGTTAAGGTTTAAGGTTAAGAATGTATTGTTAACTTTACGTATCTAATGTTAAGGTCAGGGATTTATTGCCAAGGTTGGAGATTGATTGTTAAGTATCTTGGTTAGTTTTAAGGTTATGTAACTGATGCTATGTTTTTTTTTTGACAATGAAGTACCTAAGCTCATTTGTGTTTATTTTTTGAATCAGACACTCCAGGCACCGTGGGTGGCATTGATGTACAGTACGAGGGGGATGTTAATAAATCATTATTATTTGATGAAGCTAATAAGGAGAGCGAGGCCCCTCCAACAGGGAGGGCCTCTCCACAACCATTGTTTTCTGATATCCACAAGGAGAGTGAAGATGCTCCGCCAGGAGAATTACCTCCACCAGAGGCATCTGCTGTTGACAAGGCCCTTGAGGCAGAAATAAACGACGGAGAGAAGGTGTCCTCGCCAGCGAAGGAGCTACTAACTTGTACAGGTTAGCTTGCTTTTGTACTATATGTTAGAGATTGGTTATTATGTCCACGTATTGGTTGTTAAGCTTTTTATTGTTTATACTCTGAATATTATCAGAAACAGGTACTCAACGCGAGGGCACTGGAAGGGAAATAACGCCGGGGGTTGAAGTCCCTTCTGCAGGTGATGGTGAGACGCAAACTTGTATAGGTTAGCAACTTTTTCACCATGTGTTTAGGCATCAGTTGTTAGGTTTACTATGAAATTGTTAAGTTTAGATAGAAGGGGCTATGTTTTCTTAATATTTATACTTCGAATGGGTTGTTTGGAATCAGACACTCTGCGGGAGGACACTGGGATGGGAATAAAGCAATCAGAGAATGCCCCTGCACCAGCAATAGAGACATCAACTGATGACGAAGATGCTCCTATTGTGTTTTTAAAGGCTTTGAATAAGAGAAAGAGGGGTGCAACGGGGGCACGCGGGAAGGTGGCCGCTGCTGCACCCCCTAAACGGAAAAGATGCAAAAAAACGGTGAAGCCTTCCAAGTGGGTGGTCACCCCTTACACTGAAGGGAAGAAGAAGAAAGAAAACGATAACATAGGGGACAAGGCTATAATAGAAGTGGGTGGGGAGGAGGAGGCGCTGGTGCAGGAAAACAATGCAGAGTTGGCTCCTACTCGGCTACAAAGTGACCCCACTCTATCTGGGAAAAACACATGAGTTCCCCTATGAGTTCAGAAGAACAAATGTACAGAGATAAGCTGAATGAGGGGATTCCCTTTCTAGATGGCTTCATCATCAAGTTTTTGGGCGACAAGTACACATTTGTACATAACTATAAGGTGTCAGCAGATGTTGCCGCGCTACTGACCGAAGAGGAGCAAAAAGCTCTTGACCATTTTTGCATTTGTAGATGTAACAAGTAAGTATTTAACTCACATCTCAAGTATTTACGTTTGTTGTTTAGTTTACGGGTTTGTTGTTATGGTTACGGGTTTTTTTGTTATGGTTATTGATTTGTTGTAGAGGTTAAGGGTTTTTTTGTTATCGTTATTGATTTGTTGTTAAGGTTACGTGGTAGTTGTAAGGATACGTGTTTGATGTTAAGGTTACGTGTTTGTTGTTATAGTTACGGGTTCTTTGTTATGGTTATTGATTTGTTGTTTAGGTTAAGGGTTTTTCGTTATAGTTATTGATTTGTTCTTGCTGCTAATTGTTAGTTGCTAACTATAATTTTTGTTTTTTCCCTGTTTACAGTTTTATTAAAGCTTACGAGGGAACAGCAGGGTCTATTACCTGGCTTGAGATCCTCAATATATTACGCGGTGGGCGACTGGATGATTCAGTAAGATTTTCGATTGGTATTTATTCATTAGCATATTTAACAATACTATTATTAATTACTTGTTGCCAACTTATGATAGCTTGTTGATACGCTGCTTGAGTTAGTTCGTGAAAATCAGAGAGCGTCGTCCAATATAAAATTCAGGGTGGTCCATGTTTGGTTTAGTGTAAGTTTATGTCTGGCGTGGCGTACTCCTAACTATCAGCACATAATCTATGTTAAAAGGAACCTGATCGGGTTAATTCTTTATTGCAGCACCAGATACATGTGCCGAAACCAGATTACCAAGAGCTGCATGATATCTAAATCAAACGCTTGGTCGATGAAGGGTGTACTAACCTCTTAGTCCCCATTGTCCAGGGCGATCATTGGCATCTTCTGGAGTTTGATGTCGAAAATGATATTGCCAGGCATTATGACTCCTAGAAGGAGAGATCTGGACATTGGGACCCTGTGCTCAATATTGTCAAAGCCTTCAACTACATTAAAGCTGGCTTCAATGAGAACCAATTGCGCAATGTATTCGACCCAATCAAAGTTCCATGCGAGAAGCAAAAGGGATCGTAAGTTTGTCGGAACCCTTGTTGGAATTCATTATTGGAAACTGGTTTTTAAGGTTACGAATTTGTTGTTATGTTTTGATTGAAAGCAACAATGGTCTCAATGCTTCCTTGTTTTTGTGTGCTGGTATGACTATGGGATCTATGTCTACCAGTTCGTACAAGCGATTACCGAAGGTAGAGATGTCTTGCATGTCACGCCCGAAGAGCATAACACATGGGTGGTTCGTGCGAAGCTAGCAGCGTACTTACTGATTGAAGGCAGGAAGAGGAAAAAAGAGGTGGGAAAACTTGATGATGATGATGTTGAGATGTAGATTTTTTGTAAATGATATATTACAATTCTTTATTGTTAATAGCAATATACACGTAAATATTATAAGGTTGATATCAAGGGATAACATTAACAACAAACCCATGAGTTCAACAACAAAACCGTAACCTTAACAACAAACAGCAAAGCTTAACAACATTGCAAGATTTTGCTAACTTGTGCTTCAAATGCAACCAAACAAAATTCGAAAAGATTTCTGTAAATGATATATTACAATTCTTTGTTGTTAATAGCAATATACACGTAACTATTATAAGGTTGATATCAAGGGATAAAATTAACAACAAACCCATGAGTTCAATAACAAAACCGTAACCTCAACA
>BQKN01064558.1:5375-21066 GCA_022839385.1 Asparagus kiusianus
GAGAGAGAGAGAGAGAGAGAGAGAGAGAGAGAGAGAGAGAGAGAGAGAGAGAGAGATGATCAAATCCCCTGATCCTTGTTCAACTTCTTCTCAATGCGCTATTCATCAGAGTTTGATTCAGCGAGAAGGAATGCCCTACACCTACAAAGCTACAACCTTATTCACGGATCTTCATCTACATCGATTTGAAGAACAATTTGATAAAGAACTGCAAGATTGTTCTTTTAATTTATACTTTAATTATTTTGGGTTGGTTGTATTTCAAACTTGTGAGTTTCACGGCGTACTCAAGCAAAGGTAATTGAGGGTTGGCTTAGTCAAGCTATATTAACTGAGGGTTTGACTAGCTAGGGCTAGTTTCTTCTGATCATTGTGAAGAGTTAACTTAGGCGACTGGTTTTGGATAGATTCCAGGGTGTGGTCTTTAAAGCCTACCAAATCGGGTTTTAATTTGGGTAAGCTCTGGTCATAGTAAAGAAGGCCATTCGTGAGAAGGAAGAGTGAACGCATGATTTTAATCCGAACCATTATAAAAATATTGTGTGATTCTGTGTTGATTTGCTTTTAGTTTTTCGCTTATTTTATTTTCGCTACTTATTCTGAGTTAGTCGAAGAATTATAGCAATACTATTCACCCTCTCTCTAGGCTTGCATCTCAGTTCCAACACCAAGTGCAAGAGACATTTTACGGGGGCTTTGGGAAAAGTAAAAAAAATGTTGTGGGGGCTATTTGAGGCACTTTGGAGTTTTTGATGGGTGGCCGTTAGGGAGAAAAATGAAGTTTAAGGAATTTTTTGGGAGAATGCTCCAAAGTTAGTTTCTTTTATTAAAATAATAACGGAGATATTCTCGCACATAAAAAACAACGAAGTATTGATCTCTAAAACCAACTGTCCTACTTCAGTCAACTCTTAGATCGCATGCCTAAACCTTCATGATTATGTTCATAGTTCCTTGATTTCATCTTTAATATATCCATTCTTTCTCATTTAAAAGTTCTATATTCCCACTCCAAATAGAAAAAGAACAGAAGTACGTCACAACTTTATATTATAAATAAAATAATAATGCATGCTAGTGCCACTTGAGCGATCTTAATTTTCTTTATGTTTAGCCCCTAATTTATGTATATGCACCCTACTTTCTTCACTATGGCATGAAATAATCAACCTCCTTCAAAAATATTAAAGGTATCTTGCAATTATATAAAGTACCAGTCCGTCCATGCATATATAAGTCTATAACTTGCTAAAAGGTAACTGTACACACTTTTGACTCAAAATCAAAAGTACAATAGAAAATTTGGCTTAGTATCTACTTCACTTTAGATCTATACAATTATTAATATTAATCCACAATACAAAACATTCTACATCTCTAAGATCTCAACAGAAAAATACTGAGCTCCTGCCCCGTACTCCCAACCGGATTCATCATATGAAAGGACTCCGAATCAACCGACCCGATAACCCGCTCAAACCTCGCCCTCAAGTACATCATGTCCCCGCTCTCCGGCTTCACCAACCCCGGAAAAACTCCGGCACCGACCGACGTCGACTTCATCGTCTTCAACAGTAGAGCAACGTCTCCTTCACTCATCTGCCTCTTCAACGCGTACCCAACCCGTCTGCCGTTACAGTACATTGTCCAGACGGGTATGTTAAACAACTGACCCGACCTGGACCTGGACCCGACCCGGTTGCACTCGAGGGCGATGCGGAGGAGGCCGTACTGCATTTCCTTGGCTAGGTAGGAGGTGGGGATGGAGAATTCGAGGAGGAGGAGGGGGACGGAACTGGAGTGGGATTGGATGCAGAAGCTGATGCGGCCTTTTCGGTAGCCGAAGAAGGTGCCGGTGACGGTGGAGGTGGTGGTGGTGGTGACTGTGGAGGAGTCGGAGTCGGAGGAGTCGGAGGAGGGGAGATGAGAGGGGTGGAAGCCGCAGCAGGGGACCATGCACTCGACGAGGGAGCGGAAGGAGCGGCGGGCGAAGCGGACGTCCTTGGTGCAGTCGACCGAGGTTGAGGTGTCGATGATGCAGAGGGGGCCTCGCTGGTTGCCGAGGTCTACCATCCTCATTTTTGTCGTTGTTTGAAGTTGAGAAAGTGAGAGGGAGGAGGGGGTTTTGGTTTGGTGAGTTGTAACTTGTAAGGGGAAGCGAGGTGGGTAGTGGGGGTATTTATAGGTTGGAGAGAAGAATTGAAGGAGTGGGGAAAATAGGCATGTTTGTTTTCTTGCGTTATTTGGATATATACACCCCTTACATCATGTGTATTTATAAAAATACCCTCCAAATATCAGTATTTGTAAAATTGCTTCTCAAATTATCAATTTTGAAAAAGAATATCCTCAAAGCAATTAATCATCAACTTAATTTGATAAGCTAATTTGTAATTTTTATCACCAAGTTGAGGTTTTTTTGATTTTAGGGGTATTTTTTCCCCAAAGTTAATAATTTGAGGGGTAATTTTTTAAAGACTAAGGTATGGGGGGCCTTTTAGCAAATACCCATTATTTAATGGGTGTATATGCGAACAACCCTTTTTAAATAAATATTTAGATAGTTTTACATACTAATAAATAATAAACAATAGAAAAGTAGTATTTTGAAATGTAAGGTCTAATAATTGGTCTTCCTCTTTTTTGTGGTAGTAGACGGGATCTGAAATCTTATTAAAGAGACGTGTACGTAAGATGCTGTTCGCTATATCATAATTAATTTCAAAGTTAAAGTGAGTATTTTTGAAGTTATACTTTTATTTCCTAACTTTTTTTTAAATTGAATTGAATTGTCATTTTAATAGGTTGAAATTTGAACTTAAACATATTCAGTTTTTTTTCCTAATTTTAAATTTATGACCGATGAGATTTAAACTTGAGTTGATTTGTTATTATTTTAAAATTTCTTCCAATGTGTCAAAATTTCGAAGTTAAGGTAAAAATTAAGGATTATAACTTTTATATTTTAAGACAGATATTGTTAAAATTTTGTGCCACAGATGTTAAAGCAAAGAAGATTTAGCTTTTCTCCCCCATATTGTTTTGTGAGAGTGAAAGCGTGGGCCGAGGAATCATGGACAATAATTCTGTTGCACGAGGGGAGTAGGACCCAACTTTGTTTGGGGGCGGGTGTGGCATTTGCAAGGGAAAAGGAAAGAGGAGTATATTCCAGTGTTTACTTGGGGAGGTGATGATGGGAGTGTGGAAACTTCTGGGGAGATGTTTTGAACTTTCCAAGTGCTTTTCTTTAGCTTAATAAACGCTTCAAGCCTTTGTGTCACATATGAGCCACTTTTTCTTGCTTAGTAAATTGATGCCTTTTATCTTGTGCATTCCGATTCAGGTATTCACTTTGCTTATTCAATTTAGTGACCAAAGCTGTGGGTGCTTGCAAGAGAATTGAGCTGTTATAAAATTATTGTGGAGGAAGATGTCAAAGTTTGATTGCAATTTTTCATGTCTTGGATCTATCACATAAATAGTATATATACTTCAAAACTTAAACTCGTCACTAGCTTTTCGGCTTGCCAACAGAAGAGTAAAGAGTTGGGCGAGAAGGCAGGAAGAACAGAATATATGTTCTTAGTAATCATTGAGGCAAATTGAGAGTTCGATATCAAGCCCGATTAGACACTTTCATGAAGTATACAGAAACGAGTTCATGGAATGACCTATGACTGGCATGGTGATGTATTGCCCGTGTTGTAGGTATAAGAATAAAGGGTTGGTGGATAGCAGCAGTGAGGCGAAGGCAAAGGTAAATATCACTTTCACCTCAGGTGGAGACGACACATTAATATGCTCTTTGGAGAGCAGAGAGGAATCTTGGGTGTTAGATTCAAGAGCGTCGTTTCATGCTACTTCTCAGAAAGAATTCTTCGAGAAGTATGTTCCCAAAAATCTTGGATATGTATATATTTGTGATGATCAACCGTGTGCTATTGTGAGCAAAGGTGTAATGAAAATTAAGTTGAACGGGTCAGTATGGGAGCTAAAGGATGTCAGACATATTCCTGACCCGAGAAAGAACTTAATATCCATAGGCAAGTTTGCTATAGAAGGGTACACTACAACCTTCCATGGAGATGATTGGAAGATCTCAAAGAGTGCAATGACGATTGCCCGAGGCAAGAAGACTGGTACCTTGTATATGACAGCAGATGCACATTATTTGATCTCAGTTGTAGTAGGTAATGAGGCTTGAAAGCTGTGGCACCAGAGACTCAGTCATATGAGTGAGAAGGGGATGAAAATCATGCACACAAAGAGAAAACTTCTAGGACTACAGTCACTGGAGATGGACATGTGTGAAGAATGCATACTTGGAAAGCAGAAGAAAGTTAGCTTTCAGACAAGTGGCAGACCCCTCAGGAAGGAGAAGCTAGAGCTCGTTCACTCAGATAATTGAGGACCAACCACCATCACGTCCATTGTTGGGAAACACTACTTTGTGACTTTTATTGATGATCACTCTCGGAAAGTGTGAGTCTACTTTCTGATGCATAAGTCAAAAGTATTTGATTTTCAGGAGATGGAAAGCCATGGTCGAGAATGAGACCGATCTGAGAATAAAGAAGCTCAGAACCGACAATAGTGGTGAGTATGAAGACACCGGATTCAAAAAGTTCTGTTATGAGCACGGGATCAAAATGGAGAGAACCGTGCCAGCCACGCCTCAGCACAATGGTGTAGCTAGGCGGATGAACAGAACGTTAACAGAGAGAGCGAGAAGTATTTGGATACAGTCAGATATACCGAAGCAGTTTTGGGCAGAAGCAGTCAACACAGCAGCTTACTTGATCAACCAAGGTCCATCGGTTCTATTGGAGCACAGAATACCAGAAGAGGTATGATGCGGAAAGGAGGTAAAACTCTCACATCTCAAAGTTTTTGGTTGTGTAGCTTATATGCATATTAGTGATCAAGGCAGGAATAAGCTTGATTCCAAGTCAAAGAAATTCACTTTCATCGGGTATAGTGAAGATGAGTTCGGCTACCATATTTGGGACAACGAAAACAAGAAGGTGATCAGGAGCAGAGATGTGATATTCAACAAGAAGGTGATGTACAAGGACATGCACAAGATAGATGACTCAGAGAGTGAGTCAATGTTTGTAGATGCAGATGTTGTCCCGAGTAACCTCTCAGAAGAACCTAATGCAAAAGGTTCTCAGCCAGAAGACCCTGTTGGACAGAACGGTGTGCAGGAGTCCGACACACCAGCTCTGATATTAAGAAGATCTTATCAGCCTCCTATGCCTAACAGGAGATATATAAACTATTTTTTGTTGACAGATGGAGGGGAGCCTAAAAGCTATGATGAAGCTTGTCACACTAGAGATGCGAGCAAGTGGGAGCTTTCTATGAAAGATGAGATGAAGTCTCTCATCTCAAACCAGACGTAGGATCTAGCTGAGTTACCCATGGGTAAGAAGACACTCCACAACAAATAGGTGTATCGGGTGAAAGACGAGCAGGATGGTTCTAGAAGATATAAAGCCTGACTAGTTATCAAATGATTCCAACAGAAGGAAGGAATTGACTACACCGATTTTTTTCCCCGTGGTGAAGCTCAATACTATCAGGACAGTGATGAGTATTGTAGCTATTGAAGATCTTCACCTTGAGCAGTTGGACGTGAAGATGATGTTTCCTCACGGAAATCTAGAAGAGGATATATACATGCACCAACTAGAAGGTTTTCTTAGAAGAAAAGAAGAAGAACTTAGTGTGCAGACTCAAGAAGAGCTTGTATGGCCTTAAACAATCCCCAAGGCAGTGGTACAAAAAGTTTGACGGTTTTATGCACAAGGAAGGTTTTCAGAAGTGCAACACCAACCACTGTTACTACTTTAAAAAATATCAGTCCAGTTATATCATCTTACTGCTGTATGTTGATGATATGTTGGTTGCAGGTACAGATATGGAGGATATCAGGAGTTTGAAGTAGCAGTTGTCAAAAGAGTTTGACATGAAAGACTTAGGTCCAGCAAAGAAAATCCTTGGAATACAAATCACGAGAGACAAGAAGAAAGGGTTCTCGCAGTTGTCTCAGACATATTACATCAACCGTGTTTTGTAAAGATTCAATATGAGCGACGCCAAGCCAGTCAACACACCCTTGGCTAACAATTTTCGTTTATCAAATGATCTATCTCCTTAGTAAGAAGAAGAGAAAGAGAGTATGGCTAAGGTCCTTACACCTCAGCCATCGGAAGTTTGATGTACGTAATGTTCTGTACGAGACTAGACATTGGCCATGCAGTGGGAGTGGTCAGCCGGTTTATGTCGAATCCAGGAAAACCTCATTGGGAAACGGTCAAGTGGATTCTGAGATATCTACGAGGTACAACACAAAAGTATTTGCACTTTAGTAAGATAGAGGTGAAAGTGCAAGTGTACATAGATGCAGACTTCGGAGGTGAAGTCGATCTCCGAAGAAGCACCACCGGCTATGTATTCACTGTCAGAACTACAACTATTAGTTAGATGTAACAGATACAGAAGATTGTTACTCTATCCACTACAGAAGCTGAGTATGTAGTAGTAACTGAAGCCATCAAAGAGATGATATGGCTTCAGGGTTTATTAATTGAGCTGGGATTCAAACAGGAGAAGATTGTTTTGCATAGTGATAGTTAGAGTGTGATTCACTTGGCGAGCTCCTCGAGTGCGAGCGAGCTTTTCCCAGGCTGTCGACAGCCTGTCGACAGCTTGGCGCTAGAGTTTTCCTATAAAAGGGAAACCCAGATCCGAGATTTTAGTAGCTTCTTCTAGCGATTTCTTGGAGGCGCTTCTTCTCTTCCCTGCTGCTATTTTTCTTCTGCTCTTTTTCTCCAGTGCTCAAAGAGTTGAGGGGAGATTTTGAGGGGAGGAAGTTATTGAGTAGAATTCATTGAGGGGAACTTAATTATTAAAGAGGGCGAAAAGGTGGGGAATCAACATTGTAGCTACAGTGTTGATTTGCATTTATAGAGAGATCTCAAGTTTGAGATCTGCTCTTACATTATAATTTCTTGTTGATTAATAAGAAATTAATTGTGTGGCTCCCGAGGACGTAGCTAAGTTTGCCGAACCTCGTAAATCTTGGTGTTTTTTCTCTATACCGCGTTTTGCTATTTTAGGGGTTTAGCTTAGCCCCGGTTATTCCCAATAGGTCATATATATTTGACTAAAGACATTGCTTAGAATAGAAGGTGGCATAAGGAAGAGCGTGAAATGATGGTAAATGGAATTCAGATAGATTTAGCAATCATTTTCACAAAAATAAGGTTAAAAAGTTCTTAAATCAGCATGTGTGTATGATATGAGAAGTTTCCGGGAAATCTTCTCACATTTGCATAATAAAAGGCATTTCAATGCAATTTTAAGGACTTCAGGGTATACAAGTGCTGCAAAAAAAAAAGAAAAAAAAAAGAAGAAGTGTGGGAATGAAAGTGGAAAGTAAGGGAAGCTATTGTAAGGGGTATTTAAGTGCCAATTAGCCAAATTATATAGAGTGTGTTGGGTTCTTGCCAGCCAATAACTTGGTAAGCTCAGTGGGCCTCATGCAAGAGGCCAAAGGTATGCATATGAGCTGGAGGAGATATTGATGGATACATGTGTGTATAATGTAATATGATTCATATGATGGAGGCGTCGAGCTCGAAGCAATTTATAGGGACCAATCTAAGTTGTGACTGCTCGCGAGGTTGCGACGAACCAGGAGTCAAAGAGACCCGAACCAACTTTTGTGCAGCCAACCAAAAGCTTTGTGGTCCTCTTAAACCAAACATGCTCATCACTGTTACAATCCCCAGCGTGCGAAGCATGGCCAAAGAAGTCCCAAAAGCCATAAGTTAGATGCCCTCCAATGATCTCCTCAGTTCTATATTGAAATAAATTCACATGTGAATTTATTTCAATATACTTTGTTTTTTTTTTTCCTTCATTGGAAATTTCAATATAATTTGTTTCCCCACTTTAGTTGGGCATTTAATCAGGCTGCTTGAACAATTTGTTAATTAATTAGCCTAGCGAGTTATCATTACAAGAGGTGGTCCTCTAAGAACATGTTATTATTTTTTAAGCCGATATGGTCTTAAAGTAGGATCGACTGATCGAGACTGGAGAATGGTGATCATATGAAGAGTGATATTGGGGAGAACTTGGGCAAATGCTATATATAGGGCAGTATGATCCATAAAGTAAGCTTATTAATTTGCCACGATTTTCTGGTGAAGTAAACTCACTCCTATTTATGCTCAATAATTTCTTCCTCCTCTATTTATCCAGAGAGAAGAACTGAGTTAGAGCTCTCACAAACTCGGGAGGGGGAATGAGAACTTTATTCACTGAAGGGGGGGGGAGGGATGATAAAGGATAACAAAACACCAACAACCATGAATCACATAATGACTATCGTAGTCTTGAGGATCTTTTTACAACAGCTATAGTCACTGAATAAATACGAGTCATTTTTCTAACTCATCGAGCTTGACAGCTGTTTTGCTCTCCGACGGACCACACGACTCAGCTTTTGATCCATTTTAATGTAAAACATGAACGCCCAAACAAATAAAAAGGTTGGGGCCGCAAATTGTTAGATCCAATAATAGAGATCTAAACCTTAAAGTCATGATTAATTCAAAGAGATTAACAAGAATAAAAAAACGCGGAAGCATATACCTGAATCAATTGAGGAAAACCTGATTAGGGTTTTGATGATCTTCTAACCTTAGGGTTTCCCCTTATGGATCTCTTTAAATGGGGATAAGAGAATGAGAGTGGCTAACCCTAGATTATGGACCATAACCCCATATATATAGGTGTTATACATTTGTAATTTGGCCCCTCATCAAATTACAATTACAACCTGATATCTTCACATATAACCCCATGATTTATTTAAATACCCATTAACCTAAATTAATTGATCACTTTAGTGGGTTATTCTGAAGGATAACAATACACATAGATTACTTATATGTGCCCACAAATAGATTTAATTAGATTTAAATCCAACAATCTCCCACTTGGGCACCATATGATTCCTTAATTAAATTGTGTATAACCTTATGAGCTCAAAATTGCTATCACTGAAAAGGTATTTCCGAACAATCTCATCCATTGACTATATCAATATAGGATCAAAGCGGCATTTGTCACATTTATCGTGACTCGACCCATCAATGGTCACATATATCAATACAATCAAACGACATAGATCAATCATGGATGTGCAGCATGAAAATTACATGCAATGTGATCAATACATGTCTATTTTCAACTGATCCTACTTTAATGAGGTCAAAACCAAACATAATGTAACAGAGTGTCTTCACTGAATACTTTATTCTAATCAGATAATACAACCTAACATAAAGCACTACAATTACAAACTCCCACTAAATCATGATATCCTCAAATAATACCACACCCATATGAGCAGTATGCTCATGAAAGACCTTGGGTGGCAATCCCTTAGTAAGAGGATCAGCTATCATGGAGTTTGTCCCAATGTGCTTTATGGATATCTGTCCACGCTGTATTCTTTTTTTCACAACTAGAAACTTAATGTCAATATATTTTGACTTAGTTGAACTCCTGTTGTTATTAGAATACATTACTGTAGATTTATTGTTACAATATAACCTTATTGGTCTTTCCATATTTTCCATAATGCGCAGTCCCGTGACAAAATTTTGCAGTCATATTCCCTGATTAGATGTCTCATAGCAAGCTATAAATTCTGCTGTCATAGTGGAGGAAGCTACAAGTGTCTGTTTAACACTTTTCCATGATATAGCTCCTCCTGCTAACATATAAATGTAGCCTGATGTAAACTTCCTGCTATCTTGACATCCAGCAAAATCAGAATCAGAGTACCCACTGACCTCCAGCTGATCTGATTTTCTGTATGTGAGCATATAATCTTTTGTTTTCTGAAGATACCTCATAACCCTTTTGACTGCTATCCAATGATCCATACCAGGGTTGCTTAAGTATCTGCCTAACATCCTAACAATATACGCAATATCCGGACGCGTACATACCTGAGCATATATTAGACTTCCTATAGCCGAAGCATAAGGAATCTTCTGCATTTCCTGAATTTCAAGGTTGCCTTTAGGGAACTGATTGAGACTAAACTTGTCTCCTTTAGCCACAGGGGTGTCTCCTGGTCTGCAGTCTTGCATGCCAAACCTTTTAAGTACTTTATCGATATAGCTCTTTTATGATAATCCAAGAATATCCTGAGAGCGATCTCGATGTATTTGGATTCCTAATATAAAAGAGGCGTCCCCAATATCTTTCATCTTAAAATTCTTTGATAGAAATCTCTTGGTTTCGTACAACATGCCTATATCATTCGTGGCAAGCAATATGTCATCGACATACAGAACCAGAAAAATATACTAACTCCCACTGAACTTGTGATATACACAGTCATTAATAATGTTCATCTCAAAACCGAATAAGATAATTTTTTGTTGAAACTTGTAATACCATTGACGAGGAGCTTGCTTGAGTCCATAGATGGATTTTCTTAATTTACAAACCATATTCTTTGGGTCTCCTAACACAGAGTTTTCTGGTTGTACCATATAAATCATCTCATCAATGTCACCATTGAGAAATACAGTCTTAACATCCATATGATGTAACTCAAGATCATAATGAGCAACAAGTGCCATGATTGTTCTGAAAGAGTCTTTCGATGAAACTGGAGAGAAAGTCTCTGTATAATCAATGCCTTCCTTTTGAGTGAATCCTTTAGTTACAAGCCGTGCCTTATACCTTTCCATATTACCATTTGCATCCCGCTTGGTTTTAAAAATCCATTTACAACCAATTAGTTTTGCACTTTCTGGTAATGAGACAAGTTCCCAAACCTTATTGTCTTACGTAGACTTGTACTCTTCATTCATGGCATCAATCCACTGTTGAGAGTTAGAACTTTTCATGGCCTGAGAGAAGTTGATTGGATCATCTTCCAACATTCCATTACTTTCCTCATGTTCTTGGAGAAATACAATATAATCATCCGAAACAGCATTTCTCCTTTCTCTCGTGGATCTTCTTAATGGCACTGGTTCTTAAGGTTGTTGAGTTTGTTCTTCTGGAATAGGGAGTTGTTCAACATTGTCATCTTAAGGTTCCGGATTTTCTTCTTGAGCAACAACAGGTATAGAAACCTGAATATTGTCAAAAATAACTGTATAGATTGGATCTGAAGCCAATTCCCCCTCAAAAGTAATGTCTCTGACCTTATTTCTCCCCACAAACTCAACATCCTCAAATAATATTGCTGTTCCCGTCTCAAAAATATTCCTTAGTGTGGGATCATAGAACTTATAGCCCCTAGAGCATTCAGAATACCCAATTAAGTAGCTGCTAACTGTTTTGGAATCTAATTTCTTTTCATTTAGCCTATAAGGCCTTACCTCAGCTGGACATCTCCAAATATGTAAGTGCTTTAAACCAGGCTTTCGACCAGTCCAAAGCTCATAAGGTGTTTTATCAACTGCTTTAATTGGCACTCTGTTCAGAATGTAAGCTCCTGTCTTTAGTGCTTCTCCCCAGACTGACTCTGGTAAAGAAGAATGAGCAATCATACTTCTTACCATATCCTTAAGAGTCCTATTTCGTCTTTTAGCTACACCATTCATGCTAGGTGAACCCGACATGGTGTACTGTGGGACGATACCGTATTCATCTAGGTATCTAGCAAATGGTCCTGGATGTTGTTCGCCTGAACCATCATATCTGTCGTAGTACTCACCACCACGATCAGATCTAACGGTTTTAATTCTTTTGTTGAGTTGATTCTCAACTTCAGCTTTATAGGCTTTGAACATATCTAGAGACTCAGATTTCTCATGAATGAGATATAGGTACCCATAACGTGAGTAATCGTCTATGAATGATATAAAATATTATTGACCATTCCAGGATGCCGTAGGGAATAGCCCACAAATATCCGTATGTATCAATTCTAAGACATCCAAAGATCTGTTGGCACCTAATCTCTTAACTTTAGTCTGTTTTCCCTTAATACATTCAACACATACGTCGAACTCCGAAAAATCAAGGAAATCTAAAATTCCATCTGACACAAGACGCTCAACTCTACCTTTTAAGATATGACCCAAGCACTTATGTCATAATGTCGCCGAATTTTCCTTATTTAATTTACGCTTAGTACCACGCGATTCCGCATGTAAAGTTTCATTATAAGAAGCAATTGTATCAAGCAAATATAGGTTGTTATAAGTACTCAAGTAACCAGTTCCCACAACATTTGAATTAAAAGATAAACTGAATTGATTGTTTCCAAATAAACAAGAATAACCTGATTTGTCCAATACAGAAACAGAAAAATCAAATTCCGTCTAAAAGACGGTACTACAAAAATATCTTTCAAATCCAAATAGGAACCAGTTCCTAACATCAACCTAAAGTGCCCAATTGCTTCCACATCTACCGATTGATCATCGCCCACAAAGATGTGTCTTTCAACATCACTTGGCTTTCGGTAGTTCAGGCAATCCTGCATAGAAACACTTATGTGAGTAGTAGCACCAGAGTCTAACCACCAAGTGTTTCTAGGTACTGAAGCTAAATTAACCTCAGAACAAACCAAAGCAAAGAACGTACCCTTATTAGCACGCCAGGCGTGATATTTGGTACAATCCTTCTTTACGTGTCCAGGCTTGTTACAGAAGAAACAACCCTGATTTTCCTTATGTTGTTTCTTCTAAAATGGACTCTTAGTAGCTTCATTATCATTCTTTCTTTTCTTGCCCTTATCCTTAGAGACATAGGCCAAATGAGCACTTTCAGTCTTATCTTACTTTAACTTGTCTTCTTCTTGCACACAGTATGAAATAAGCTCATTTAGAGTCCATTTCTCCTTTTGGCAGTTATAGCTGACCTTAAACTGGTTAAATTGTACAGGAAGAGATAACAAAACCAGATGCACTAATAACTCATCACAAAGATCGAGTTTAAGTACCTTAAGCTTTGAAGCAATATGAGACATTTCTATAATGTACTCACTGATATTTCCTTTGCCCTTATACTTCATTGAAATCAAGCAAGCTAAAAGCGTGCTTGTTTCTACCTTATCGTTTTTCGCAAAACGTTTCTCAATTTCGGCAAGGAAATCTTTAGCCTTAGTAATCCCTTCGGATTCTATGCCTTTGAAGGCTTCCGGAACGCCGCGCTTAATGATCATAAGACTTATGCGATTTGAACGCTCCCACTTCTCATACTCCTGCTTTGCATCAGGAGTGCTATCCGTATTAAGAGGTTGAGGTTGTTTAGTTATTAATGCAAGGTCTAGATCCATGCAGCCAAGAATAATTAATATGTTCTCTTTCCAAACCTTGAAATTAGTCCCGTTGAGTATGGGAATTGAATTGATGTTAGCAGAAATTGTTACAGCAGATGCATTAGCTAAAAAAAAATAAAAGATACTCACATCAATAACCATAATTAGTAATCAATAAGATTCAAATAATGACAAATCACATCTCAAGATATCTGGCACAATATTAATATCAAGTTTTGGACAGTAATATTAACTTGTAATTGATATCTTGTTGCAATGATCAAACATTGATAATAACTCATGTCAAATAATAAAACTATCTTTGGATCGATTCATTATTCACATGTAAACCTTATAATTATCACACGTTTATCATCGCAGATTAAATATTTACACGAAAACATACACACAAACATATGACATCCCTCATGAACAATCTGCACAAGAGAGGTTACTTTGGCAACATCTTATTTCAATTAATCATTTGGAATGAGAGACAACTTAATATCTTAGTGTCATATTATTTGAATTAAATAATTGATTAACTACCAAAATTAATTCAAATTAAACAACTTAATTTAAATTAACAGAATTTTCCATAGCTTAATTAGGGCCCATAACTTAATTTAATAAATTAAGTATACCAAAGTGGACCCATAATTTAATATGAAAAGCCAAGGCTTAACCATAGTGAATACGAAGTTCTCTTGACTTCGAACGCTAGGTTCATCTAAATTGAGTACGAGACTCACCCAAGAACGAACGCAAGGTTCGTCTGAAAATGAACGTGATGTTCAACTTGAGAACGAACGCAAGGTTCGTTTGGATTGAGCACAAGGCTCGTCTGAGGATTAACGCGGGGTTCGACTTGAGAACGAACACGAGGTTCGACTGAAAAAACGAACGTGAGGTTCGACTAAAAAACGAACGCGAGGTTCGACTGAAAACGAACGTAAGGTTCGACTGAAAACGAATGCGAGGTTCGACTGAAAACGAACACGAGGTTCGACTTGAGAGTGAACTCAGGGTTCAACTTGAGAACGAAAGCGAGGTTCGTTTGAATCGAGCGCGAGGCTCACCTGAGAACGAACACGAGGTTCGTTAGACTTGAGCACGAGGCTCGCCTTAGAACGAATGCGAAGTTCATTTGAACTGAGCGCGAGGCTCACCTTAGAACGAACGCGAAGTTCGTTAGAAGCTTTCAAGCCTCGCCAAAAATTGAGGTAACCACCTCCTTAATTTTCGCACGTTTTCACGCGCACGAACCCCTTGAGGATTTAATCTGAAACCGCCGCCGCCATTGCTCCCGCACCCAAAGGTCAAAACCCTAGGGTTTCCTAATGCTATCGTCACCGTCGGAGTCGAGAGCGAGGCCGCCGGCGACATTTTGTCAGCCAGGAGCACGGGGACCGACGACCAAACAAAAAATAAAACTAAAAATTCCTCGATTTTATTTCAAAACCAGATCTAGAATCGAAAAAATAAATTTTCTTGATCCAGATCCAAGACAAATCGAAGAAAAAAAGCCTTAAAAATAAAAAAACTTTACTGTTCACGGTGATTTTTACTATTCATCCAAAAAAACAAAAATGTTACTGTTCATTCGTGAACAGATCTGAATAAAACACAAATTAAGATCAAAGAACCCTAATTTTAATCTTAATCTCTTAGAACAAATCAACGGTGGCTCTGATACCACTTATTAGATCTAATAATAGAGATCTAAACCTTAAAGCCATGATTAATTCAAAGAGATTAACAAGAATCAAAAAAAAAAAAACGCGAAAGCATATACCTGAATCCATTGAGGAAAACCTGATTAGGGTTTTGATGATCTTCTAACCTTAGGGTTTCCCCTTATGGATCTCTTTAAATGGGGATAAGAGAATGAGAGTGACTAACCCTAGATTAGGGACCATAACCCCATATATATAGGTGTTGTACATTTCTAATTTGGCCCATCATCAAATTACAATTACAAGCTGGTATCTGCACATATAACCCCATGATTTATTTAAATACCCATTAATCCAAATTAATTGATCACTTTAGTAGGTTATCCTGAAGGATGGCAATACACACAGATTAATCATATGTGCCCACAAATAGATTTAATTAGATTTAAATCCAACACAAATATTATTGGATAATTATAGCCCTTTCTCTTTCGTAATAAAAGGGGTCATGGCTACCATCGGTTTGGTTCACGTGGAAAGGAATGGATTAGGGGTGTCCAAAAAGCCCGGTGCCCGGCCCGGGCCCGGCCCGGTGCCCGGAAACCGGTGCCCGGCCGGTGCCCGGAAACCGGTGCCCGGCCGGTGCCCGGAAACCGGTGCCCGGCCCGGGCCCGGAAACCGGTGCCCGGCCCGGGCCCGG
>BQKN01064558.1:41066-121453 GCA_022839385.1 Asparagus kiusianus
TATATTTGTGTGTGTGTGTGTGTCTAGGTAGTGAAAATTGCCTAAAGTGTCAAAACTCGCCGGATGGCCCCGCCTGCCAATAGCTTAGGCTCGTCTGCATATTAAGCGAGCCCAGCAAAGCTCGCCTACAAGCACTAGCGAGCTTGCCCACACTCTGATCGCCAGTACAAGCCAAACATCTCCTGTTTATTGAGATCGCCCACAGAGCCCAATCGCCTCCTTGATGAGCTCGCCCATAGAGTTTTGCTTCTCCTGTTTGTTGAGCTCTCTTTTAGAACTCAACCTCGCCTCCTTGATGAGCTCACCCGTTGTGCTCAGCTTCTCCTGTTTGTTGAGCTCGCCTATAAAGCTCAACCTTACCTGTTTGTTGAGCTCGCTTGTAGAGCTCGACCCCGCCTATTTGTTAAGCTCACCCGCAGAGCTCGATCTCCCCTGTTCATTGAGTTCGCCTGCAGAATTCAACCTCTCATTGTTTATTTAGCTCACCCGCAGAGCTCAAGCAACCCATGTTAGCTTTACTCCCCGCATAGATCAAGCTCGTCAAATCATTAAGCTTGCCAGTATGAGTTCAACCTCACCTGAATGTATCTCTCACCCTCACGAGCCAATCACATCTGCAGGGAGTTCGTCCGCACAAACTCTGTATGCCAACGAACACCAGTTCACATGTTGGAGGGCCCGCCAACTGACCCTACATATTCCCTAAGCTCTCTTGCAAGCTCGCCTGAGCATTCAGACAGCTTGCGATCTCGCTCGTAGCTTTGCCAGCCTCACCTGAGCAATGCAAGCGGGCTGCTTTCTTGTGGGAGTGGGCCTACCCACTTCCCACATCCTTGGTGATGATGTAGCATGGCTTTCATCACTACTATAGTGGTCACATCCCATCGCTAGAAGAGCGCATAGTACCCTCACCCCTTATTGGTCATATCCCACGAATCAAGGGATGGCCCATGCCATCCCTTACCTATTTATAGCCCTCTTCATGCAATGTGAAGAGGCTAGAAGTGGAAGAATGTGCATCTTTGATTGAGGCTGGGGATTTTCATGCCCAAGGCTCTTCAAACAGAGACCTTCAGTTGGCTCATTTGCTTGGTAGAACATTCCTAGCTCCTTGCTTGGATTGTTAAAGTAGACTCAATCTGAACTCTTAGATTTGAGGCTCATCAGCTCTTTGCAAACTTTTGCATCATAGCTCTCTCCAAGCTCGCAGCTTTGGTACTATTCAAGCTCGAGTATAGTTGAACTCGATCACTCTGGAGCCTCTACTGCACACTGAAGCTCCAACCACAACTTCGATTAGATCGTCCAAGGGAAGCAAACATGACGTGAGCATCGAGGGAGACATCCTACCACTACCAACGAACACACGTTAAATAAGAAGGGCCATTTCCTTCTCCTCTATTATAAAACATTGATATTAGTATGTAATAAGCCATTCTTATAAACGCAAATAGGCCTCTTATCGGGAAGTCAATCTTTTATGCACCGACAGAAGATGGTGACCACAATGGGAGAAACCATTTATTTTGATGAATTGGTGGTGGCACAGTTCGACGAAGTTGTAGAAGGGACAACTGTTGAGTCCCTTATGATCGAGTTCGACCAAACCAAGTACGAAGAATACTTATCTTCTTCTTCCTCTAGTAGTCATGTATCACGTAAGTGCTATAGAGTCGCGTGTGTGGCCTGAACCTAAGTGATCAAGGCAACCATGCCTGAGAGCTCTACCCGAGCTAAAGAAGGGGGTTCTATCTCCCCCAGGCCAGCTAAGGCCGAGCCAAAAGCTAAGCAAGCGAGTCAAAGGACTGCTCGTTGGGTTCCCAAGCAACCAACGTAGTCTCCCATGAAAGAGGAGACTATGTTACGTGTTGGCGTGGAACACGTCTTCGCCATCGACATGAGTCTCCCCCTCTCTAGAAGAGCCCAATGGCGACGACGACAAGTTCTCACCCGCCATGAAGCCCTAGCCTTAACTTTCTATGATGGTCTGAATTACTATTCAGGCCTAAGAAGAGCCATACATGAATGAAAAGCCTTAGTGATAATCACATTTTATTGCTATTTTATACCCTTATTATCTATTTTATATGAATAAATATACGACTAATAATTGTTTTTATCTTTAATTGCAAGTTAATGAAGAATAAATCTCAAAAATCCCTTCTCTCAACAAAGGCCATTGATTTAATGAAGAAATGAAGCAAAAGTGAAATCAAGAAGGCCATTGGAAAATCAAATTGCTAATTTATCCAAAAGCACAAAGCAAAAGAATCAAGTTATGAAGAAATGAAGCCCATGAAAGCAAACAATTTCTTTCAATATTCAATAAAGTGTTGAAGCCCAAATGAAGAAAAAAAAGGCCAAAGCCCAAAAGAAGAAAAAAATACCAAAAGCCCAAGCCCAAAAGCCAAAGAAAAGAGAAGTTGTGGGCTGAAATTGGAGAAAGGCTCACATCGATGCTAACATCGCTAGGGGCATCGATGCCAGCATCGATACCATCGGCTAGGCAGTTAAAATCTAAAGGCTAAAATTTGTTGTTTTTGGATAAGATTTTAATCCAATGGCTCTTATTCACTGATGTTAACTATAAATAGGGGTAGAGAGTAAGGGGTTAGAGGTGTGAAAAATTTTGTAACTCCATTTGAAGAGGAGGGCTACTCTTAATTGAGAAGGCCTTCAAAAAATTATAACTTTTGTTGCAAATAATAATAATAATTTTTCTCTACTTTAAAATTTTCTTTTCTCCTCTTTGTTGAATGATGAGGATGGAGATGAAGAGCAATTTGAAGGTTTGCATTTCTTTTATTTTCCTCTTTTATTTCTTGTAAGTAATTTGTTTATTATTGCTTATTAGTTAGATTTACATTCATGCTTGTAATATAGATTTATTTTCTTGTCTTTTTAATTCTTTTTGCACTTTATTTTTGTAGAGTAGATTTATTTTCTTGCATTTAATTTTTACAATTTATTTTGTAGTTTAGATTTTAATTCTTTGTAGTTAGATTTATTTCTTGTTCATAGTTTAGATTTTTTCTTTTCTTTTTCTTTTTATAATTAGTTATTTTTCTTCTTGCTTTTATTTCTTAAGATGTGAAATTAATTCTTGTAGGAATATTAAAATTATATGAAACTAGTCTAATTTTCTTTATGCAAATTATTCTCTTATACTTAAAATATTTATGTTTAGGATAATCAACTAGAGAACTAATCGGTAGAAGAAGAATTTGATAATCTATGCTTATCTTAAATGGTTTGATAGGTTATGCTTATGAATTCCAGGATTACTATATTGTTGTTATTTTTATCATGAATAGTAATTTTAACTTAGATGATAATTTGATAGGTTATACTTCCCTTCAATGGTTTGATAGTCTATGCTTAATAAATCTAAGTTGAAATATGATAAAAAGAGAATAGTTTGTATTTTGTAATTGAGATTAGCTAGTAGATTAAATTCTAGATTTCTCATATCTTAATTGAATCCTCCATATTGACTTTCTTGAATTGATTTTATTTTTTGATTTTATTCATTTTTCTTTCTTGTCCTATAATTTCATTTATTCCTTGATTCTTATTTCTTTTCTCTAAAATTCAATTTATTGTCTCTTGCATATATTCACAACAAACACTCATCACAATCACACTTATTCTTTAATCATATTTTTTCACGAACACAACATAAGAACCTATTCTAATAATCTCTTATAATCACCTTTCTCGTGGGATCGATAACTTTTATACTATAACTTGATCAATTGTGCACTTGTAATTTTAGTACATAATTATGCCGCATCAAGTTTTTAGCGCCGTTACCGGGGAGGGTGCTAAAATAGGATTTTATTATTTTGGTTCTTTAACTTGTGTATTTTCTTGTGAAGGAACCGCTTGGAGCTTGAAAACCTTGAATCGAAGATCAAGAAGAACTTGGAGAATTGCTTTCGGGTAAGTCCTCTTTCTAGCATTTTTAATTCCACCCTTTTTAGTTAGCTTCACAATTAGAGTCAATTAGGATTTAAAAAAACAAAAAGATTTTATTTTTATTGACCATAATAAAATCCACCTTTCACTTGGACATTAAATAACAAGATAATAAATTCAAACAAGAGTTCTTTTCTCACATTTGATTGTTGTTGACCATAATTAAAAAAAAAGATTTTTTTCTCATACTTTTTAGTCGCTTTTAATTTCTAGGGTTGCATTTCATATAGTTTGAAGGAATTCACCAAAGTGATTGTAGCACTTGATTTGGCACATACTTAAAACATTCTTAAGGGCAAAACCCATAATCAAGATAAGGTAAGGGATTTCATCACCCTTTCCTTAGCCCACAAATCACTAATTCCTCACTTCACAAACCCAAGCCTTCTAAAACTCATTAGTTGGCCCCTAAGGATTCGAACTCAATAAGGAACAAGAAATCCATAAGTGAACTGGTTTAAGTTTTCTCAGATTAGTTGGTGTCTAAGGCAAGCTTTAGGGGTTGCGACCAGCGCTCCGCAAGGAATGAGGTACTTAATTGATCTCTGATCACCTTCTAGTACTATCCTTACCTGGCTAACTACCTGGGTAAAACTTTAATCTTTTCACTGTAGGAGATTTTGGTTAGGAGCTGGTCTAGTTGAGTTAGGTTAAACCCTAGAATTAGAATGACTGAAATGTGATTGCTTTGATTTATTTTAGTTAGGTTTTCTCTATCTTTTTCTTCTTAAAAAAAACTAATTTTTTTTCTTTCCTTAAAATTAAAAAAAAAGTTGTTTTGGTATATGCAAACTTGGGTTAGGGATAATTCTCACCGTTTAATCCGTGTTGAACCAATCTAAGAAATGGCGAATCTACCCGTTCTCCAAGATATGTGTTACCCTACCAGAAATGCAATTCCATCTTGCATAAGGCTTCCCGAAGTAAATGGAGTAAATTTTGAGCTTAGACCGTATTACATAAACATGCTTCCTAAATTCCTTGGTAATAAAACAGAAGATGCATATATTTTTATCTCGGAATTTGAGGAAATGTGTATTATGATTAAAATAAGAGAATTAACCGAAGATGCAATTAAGCTTAGATTTATTCCATTTGCTCTTAAGGATAAAGCTAAAAAATGGCTGTACAGCTTACCGACAAATTTCATCTCAACTTGGGATGAATTTGTCACCGTTTTTCTTAAGAAAATTTTCCTTATTCACAAAACGGTAAAGCTAAGGAACAGCATTCAAAACTTTAAAATTATCCCGGGAGAGCCATTCTGGAAATATTTCGACCGATTCAAAGATCTTTTAATCCAATGTCCTCATCATGGTCTAGAAAAATGGCGATTGTCAAGTCATATATGAAGGATTGGACTATTCTTTAAAAACATCTTTAGAATCGATGTGTCAGGGAGATTTTATGAGGAAAAGCGCAGATGAAGCTTGGGAATTCCTAGAGAGTGTATCCGAAAAACAATACAGTGGGAACACTATGATGACAGGGTTTCATCAGTTCCCCAATCTAAGTCTAGTAGTCTTTCCCTGGAGTCAAACATTACATCTGAAGCGAAGATGGTGACGATTATGCGAAGGTTAGAAACCTTAGAAGTTAAGGAACGAGCTCCATCTCAAATCAATCATGTTTCTGTCCTGGGATGTCATAACTGTCAGTCTTCTACTCACATTTCAGAGGAATGCCCTCTCCTAGAAAACAACCATGCATTAGAACAGATGAACGTTGTATTCCAACATCCTAGAAATGATCCATTTTCTTCAACCTACAATCCAGGTTGGAGAAATCATCCCAACTTTGCATGGAATCAATGAAATTCTCCTGGAAATCAAAACTTCATTCCCGTGTCGAACAAACAATTCCCTATGGGAAATACTATCCCGTTCAACGCACCAAATAATTTTTAACAAGCTAACCCAGTTTTTCCAACCCAACATCCTCATCCTCACTAGCCCACAAATCCTACAAATTTTGATCATGACAAACGTTTGAGTGTCTTAGAAAAGGGTTTAGAAGCTATGATCAAAGCTTCTACACAAACTACCAACATGTTGACCCAATCATCCACCACTCTAAATTCATTCATGCAAACCACCGGCCAAGTGCTCAACTCGAACACTCAAGCCATAGCCCGATTAGAAACCTAACTTGGGCAACTAGCCACTGCTGTAAGTGAGAGAGAAAAAGAAAAATTCCAAGTCAACCTGTTGCAAACCCTAAAGACAACGGATCCAGTTCAAACCATCCAGCTCATGTGAATGCAGTTCACACACTGCGATCAGGAATACAAGTAGACAATCAGGTTAGAACGCCACCAGATCAAACTCCTTCTCCCATCCAACACACTCCTTCCGATGAAGCAATTCCTTCTGATGACCAAAACGCTGAACATGAGATTGAGCCTGATCTAGATATGTATAGGCCCATTGCCCCCCTTTCCAGATAGATTCAAACCATGGAAAAACTCCCCGCAGGTTAAGAAAATCCTAGAAATGTTTAAACAGGTCAAGATCAACATCCCTCTCCTAGATGCAATCGAACAAATCCCCTCTTATGCAAAGTTCTTGAAGGACTTATGCACTAAGAAAAGAACCACCAACGTCCCCAAGAAAGTCTTCTTAGCTGCCAACCTCAGTAAAATTTTTTCAAAACTCATGCCGTTAAAATACAAGGACCCTGGTTGTCCCACAATTCCATGCGTCATAGGTAACACTCACATTGATAAGGCACTTCTAGACTTGGGAGCCATCGTCAACCTCCTTCCTTATTCAGTCTATCAACAGCTAGGTATAGGAGAACTTAAACCGACAAGATGCACTCTGCAGTTAGCTGATAGATCTATAAAAATTCCCAAAGGAGAGGTAGAGGATGTTCTGATCAAAGTTGGAGAGTTTATTTTCCCTATTAATTTTATTGTCTTGGAAACGGAGCCCATTTCCAATCTCAAAAGTTAAATCCCCATCATTCTAGGAAGATCGTTCTTAGCTACCTCAAATGCTTTGATAAATTGTAGAACCGGTCAGAAGAAACTATCTTTTGGGAATATGACTGTTGACCTCAATATCTTCAACCTAGGAAGGCTTCCTAGTGATCCATCTGATGAACCCATGGAAGTGAATTTCATTCAAGGAATATCTAGTGAACAACAAGAGGGAGAGTGTGAGTTTGATTCAAATGCATCTGATTTAATGATTCAAATGCATCTGATTTAATGATTGAGGAGCTTTCTGATGACGAACTAGAGATAGAACTGTTGGTCAATCATGTTTCTACTGTTGGCTGGCAACGAGAACCTTTGGAGATAGAACCCCGAGTCCAGCTTCGCCCATCTGTGGAGGAACCCCCTAAGTTAGAGCACAAACCTCTACCTAAAAATCTAGAGTATGCCTACTTAGGGGAGAACGAGTCTTTACCAGTTATCATTTTTTCTGATTTGACTACAGGTCAAAAGGAAGCTGTCTTAGATGTTTTAAGAGAGAATAGGGAAGCCATTGGATGAACCATGGATGATATCAAAAGGATTAGTCAAACCATTGTTCAATACCGAATCCATTTAATAGATGACGCCAAACCTACTAGAGATCCTCAACGTAGGTTAAACCCAGTGATGAAGAAGCCGTTAGGAAAGACATTCTGAAATGTCTCGATCATGGGATCATTTATCCTATTTCTGATAGTTCATGGGCGAGTCCGGTCCAAGTTGTTCCAAAAAAATCTGGGATCACCGTGATCCAAAATGAGGCTAATGAGCTGATTCCCACTCGAATCCAAACTGGATGGCAAGTTTGTATTGACTACAGAAAACTCAACTTAGCTACTCGGAAAGATCACTTCCCTCTTCCTTTCATTGACCAAATGTTAGAGCGTTTAGCAGGACACGAGTTCTATTGTTTCCCGGATGCATATTCAGGTTACAATCAAATCCCTATCGCTCTCGAAGATCAGGAGAAAACCACCTTCACTTGCCCGTATGGAACATTCGCATACCGACGCTTGCCTTTTGGGCTGTGTAATGCACCTGCCACTTTCCAACACTGCATGATCAGTATATTTTCCGACATGGTAGAGTGATTTCTCAAAATTTTTATGGACGACTTTTCTATTTTTGGTGACACATTTTCCTAATATTTTCATCATCTTAAACTGGTCCTAGAACGATGTAGGGAGAAAAATCTGACTCTGAATTAGGAGAAATATCATTTCATGGTCAAACAAGGCATTGTCTTAGGACATGTAGTTTCCAATAGGGGAATCGAAGTGGACAAAGCTAAGGTAGATCTCATTTCCAATCTCCCTCCTCCCAAAACAGTCAAAGATGTCAGATCATTTGTTGGTCATGCTGGTTTTTACTGATGTTTCATCAAGGATTTCAGCAAAATTGCTAGACCCTTGACCAATCTCTTAGCCAAGGATACATCATTTGTCTTCTCTCCCGACCGCCTCAAAGCTTTTTAATATCTGAAAAAGGAGCTAACCACAGCTCCTATCATTCATGCACCGGACTGGACCTTACCCTTCGAACTGATGTGTGATGCATCTGTTTCTGCGATTGGTGCTGTTTTAGGACAACGGTTTGATGGAAAACCGCATGTGATCTACTACGCCAGTAGGACTCTGAATGATGCCCAACAAAATTATTCTGTCACAGAAAAAGTGTTTTTAGCTGTAGTCTTTGCCTTAGAAAAATTCAGGTCCTACCTCATCGGTTCCTTAACCAAAGTTTTTACAGATCATGCCGCACTAAAGTATCTTTTGACCAAAAAGGGTGCTAAAGCACGGCTCATTAGATGGATTCTCCTTCTTAAAGAGTTTGACATTCAAATTCTTGACAGAAGGGGAACAGAGAACCCCGTAGCAGATCACCTCTCTCGACTCCTAAATGCACCAACATCAACCGTCCTGATCAATGAACATTTTCCAGATGAACAACTCCTAGAAATCCAATCTGTTCCATGGTTCGCCGACATTGTGAACTATATAGTCATGAACCAGATCCCTTCTTATTGGTCGAAATAGGATAGATCCCATTTTCTCTCCCAAGTAAAATACTTTTACTGGGATGATCCATATCTGTTCAAATACTGTCCTGGTCAGATCTTTAGGAGGTGTGTTCCCACTGAAGAAATTAAGAGTGTTCTATCCTTTTATCACGAGCAAGCATGTGGGGGCCACTTTGGCCCAAGAAAAACAGCAGAAAAAATTCTCCAATCTGGGCTATACCGGCCAACTCTTTTCAAGGATTCATATGAGTTTAGTAAAACCTGTAACCGCTGTCAGCTTTTAGGGAAGGTCACTAGGAGAAATATGATGCCCTTACAACCTATCTTATCTGTTGAACTTTTTGATCTGTGGGGTATCGATTTCATAGGACCATTTCCAAATTCCTTTGGAAATGTTTACATTCTAGTAGCCATTGAATACATGTCAAAATAGGTTTAGACGGTAGCTTAAAAACTAATGATAATAAGGTCGTTGTCAAGTTTTGGAAAGAGAACATTTTTGTACGGTTTAGAGTACCCTGAGCGATCATCAGTGATAATGGTACACATTTCTGTAACCGTTCTTTTGAGGCTTTGATGAGGAAATATTCAATCACACATAAATTGTCAACGCCTTATCACCCCCAAACCAGTGGATAAGTAGAGGTCACAAATAGACAGATCAAACAAATATTAGAAAAACAGTTAATCATAACAGAAAAGATTGGTCTGTAAAATTATGTGATACTCTGTGAGTATATAGAACAGCTTTCAAGGCTAATTTGGGGATGTCACCATACATACTAGTGTTTGGGAAAGCTTATCACCTACCAGTGGAGTTAGAGCATCGAGCAATGTGGGCAATAAAATAGTTAAATTTTGACTCAGACTCGACAGGTAAGAACAGATTGCTCTAAATAAATGAGTTGGAAGAAATTTGAATTGATGCATACATAAACTTAAAAATTTACAAAGAGAAAACCAAATTTTTTTCATGATAAATCAATTTTACGAAAAAATTTCTCTCCAGGACAGAAAGTTTTATTGTACAATTCAAAATTATATCTTTTTCCTAAAAAATTAAGATTAAGATGGACAGGTTCATTTTTTGTCAAACAAGTTTTTCCGCATGGGGCTGTCGAGATAGAAATCCTAAAAATGGTAACATTTTAAAAACAAATGGTTAACATCTGAAACCATTTTTAGAATTTTCTACGCTCGGATAGGAAGAGGTGTTGGTTCTTTATGAACCTCATTATCTGTTAAAAAAATAATAAATAAATAAATAAATAAATAAATAACAATAAAAATAAAATAAATTTGTTTCTCTTATTTGATTTCTTCATCCTCATACTAACAGTAATTGCAGATCCTTATCATCATTGTCGACCGAACAAATGTAAGTTCTTCAATTCTTATCTGCTTTACTTTGTGCATCAGCGAATTTGCATTGAGGACAATGCAAAATTTAGGTGTGGGGGTGGGAAGTACATATTTTCCTCTTTATTTTATCCTTTTGTTGCATTTTTGACATAATTTTTGTTTCAAAAAAAATATTGTCACTTGCCAAATTAATAGAGTTAAGTAATAATTGATCTAATTGATAGATTTTAAATTTTCTAATTCCTAGTTAGTGACATACTCAAGTTTACCTTTTATGATAACTCCAAATAAAATTCTTAAGAAATAATTTTTCAACTAGTATACTTTACTTAAGTCTTACCTTAGATTTTTAATTAAAAATAATAAAATTTTTGCATGCTTAACTTAGAGTCGAAAATATTTTTTCAAGTTATCTTGATTTACACAATTTTTTTTCAGATTATATATACTTACACATATATATTTATAAAAAAAGAAAAAAACTCTTAAATTCAAGGTGATTCTATCTTATAAAGCCTAAGTTGACTGAGTAATTAAGCCCAATGAGTATTTCTATACTTAATGACCTAAGCCCATTTGGGTTGGGATTCATTGGCTAAAAATTCGTTAAATGGTCACTTAGAAAGCCCGTTAAAATAGAAAATAATCACCAAGAATTAGAGAGTGAAGGAAAAAAAATATTATATGCATATATATATCTATAACACTAACCATTTTTTTTATATATATTGTTGTTTTGTATATATGGTCTTGAAAAACAATTTTTGATCAAGAGACTTGAAAGTTATTTAAACAAAGAGTTAGCATGTTTTTTTCAAAACTTTTAAATTTAATCTCCAAGATTTGACTTGGTTTTGTATTGCTATAATAAAAAAGATTTTCTAAGGGATTTACATTAGAGTTATATATAAAAACTTTTTCTTGATTATTAACTAGCTTCAATTAGAATGTCTAAATATATCAAAGAAAATTAGTTATTTACTGACTTATTTAACTTGGCAAGTTGACCGAATTTTGTGGGTATATTCACTGCAAACCCTCAAGAGACTACAACTCGTCCACTAGGGTAACCTAGGGGTTTAAAGGCTTGTTGTATACGCTAAATACAACCGCGATTCCTGCGAAAGTGAGTTAGGATTTTCTTTTTATTTTCTTTGCTAGAGCACTAGCAAAAGTTTAGGTGTGAGGGTATTTGATAATCACATTTCATTATAATTTTATACCCTCATTATCTATTTTATATGAAAAAATATACCACTAATAATTGTTTTTATCTTTAATTGCAGGTTAATGAAGAATAAATCTCAAAAATCATATCTCTCAACAAAGGCCCTTGATTTAATGAAGAAATGAAGCAAAAGAGAAATCAAGAAGGCCATTGGAAAATCAAATTGCTAATTTATCCAAAAGCCCAAAGCAAAAGAATCAAGCCATGAAAAAATGAAGCCCATGAAAGCAAAGAATTTCTTTCAATATTCAATGAAGTGTTGAAGCCCAAATGAAGAAAAAAAAAACGCCAAAGCCCAAAAGAAGAAAAAAATACCAAAAGCCCAAGCCCAAAAGCCAAAGAGAAGAGAAGTTGCAGGCTGAAATTGGAGAAAGGCTCACATCGATGCCAGCAACGATGCTGGCATCGATACCCCTATTGATGCTGGCATTGATACCATCGGCTAGGCAGTTACAATCTAAAGGCTGAAATTTATTGTTTTTGGATAAGATTTCAATCAAATGGCTCTTATTCACTGATGTTTACTATAAATAGGGGTAGAGAGTGAGGGGTTAAAGGTGTGAAAAATTTTATAACTCCATTTGGAGAGGAGGGCTACTCTTAATTGAGAAGACCTTCCAAAAATTATAACTTTTGTTACAATTAATAATAATAATTTTTCTCCACTTTAAAATTTTCTTTCTCCTCTTTGTTGAATGATGAGGATGGAGATGAAGAGCAATTTGAAGGTTTGTATTTCTTTTATTTTCCTCTTTTGTTTTTTTAGTAATTTTTTTATTATTGCTTATTAGTTAGATTTACATTCATGCTTGTAGTGTAGATTTATTTTCTTATCTTTTTAATTCTTTTTGCACTTTATTTTGTAGAGTAGATTTATTTTTTTGCATTTAATTTTATAATTTATTTTGTAGTTTAGATTTTAATTCTTTGTAGTTCGATTTATTTTTTGTTCATAGTTTAGATTTTTCTTTTCTTTTTCTTTTTGTAATTAGTTATTTTTCTTCTTGCTTTTATTTTTTAGGATGTGAAATTAATTCTTATAGGAATCTTAGAATTGTATGAAACTAGTCTAATTTTCTTTATGCAAATTATTCTCTTACACTTAAAATATTCATGTTTAGGATGATCAACTAGAGAACTAATCGGTAGAAGAAGAATTTGATAATTATGCTTATCTTAAATGGTTTGATAGGTTTTGGTTATAAATTCTAGGATTACTATCTTGTTGTTATTTTTATCATGAATAGTAATTTTAACTTAGATGATAATTTGATAGGTTATACTTCCCTTAAATGATTTGATAGTCTATGCTTAATAAATCTAAGTTGAAATATGATAAAAAAAAATAGTTTGTATTTTATAATTGAGATTAGCTAGTAGATTAAATTCTAGATTTCTCATATCTTAATTGAATCCTCCATCTTGACTTTCTTTAATTGATTTTATTTCTTGATTTTATTCATTCATCTTTCTTGCCTTCTGATTTTATTTATTCTTTGATTCTTATTTCTTTTCTCTAAAATTTAATTTATTGTCTCTTGCATATTTTCACAACAATCACTCATCACAATCACACTTATTCTTTAATCCTATTTTGTCATGCACACAACATAAGAACCTATTCTAATAATCTCTTAAAATCACCTTCCTCGTGGGATCGATAACTTTTATACTATAACTTGATCAATTGTGCACTTATAATTTTGGTACATAATTATGCCACATCACATAGTTTTGGCGGATCAAGTCGATTAGGCGAGCCTACCTATTCAGGCGGGTTCCCCTGTAGTGGAAAGTTTTAAAAACTGGTGAACTTAGCGTTCCAAGCGAGCCTGACATTTTAGGCAAGCCTCACTCCAGCAATCAAGTTCCCAACTTGGGTGAACTCAGAAACTCAAGTAAGCCCACCAAATCAGGCTGGCTTCGCTCTTCAAGTCGCCTGCCCAAATTAGGTGAGTCGTCCAGATCAAGTGAACCCCATGATACAGGCGAGTTTCACACAATAGGCGAGCTTCGCCTCCCAAATAGAGACCAACATGTGGGCGAACCCCAGCAGGACCACCTAAGAACCAACCTTGGCAAAAAAGGCAAAGCAGAACAACTCAAGTGAGCAAACCTCACCTGAATGAACACACAGCTTGAGCTAGCCAGTAGTCGACTGAAGCTCGCCTAATCTCAGGACCTCACTTGTCAAAGTAAGATCGTATGAAGTCGACACTTGGTAAATTCCCCAAATGTTCTCACCTCGACTCCATTGAGTCTCTTCCGTGCAATTGCACCTCTGGTCCTTTCGACACTGGGGGTTGCCACCATCAACCCGCAGGAGATCTCAGGGATCATCTAACTCACAAATGCACTATTCACGAGGCTAACCCTTATTGTCATTGCGAGAGGCTCATCCAGGCGGTACTTACCAACTACCAATGCGCTGAGGCACTAAAGCCATCAGTCATCGGGAGGCTTTCTCGACATTCTCCTGAGCCAAGACATCCCAGCCGAAGACGCCATAGTCAGATGAGGTGAGCCATGGGTAACTTAGAGCTTTCACTAGCCATAGTCAACATGACAAGAAAGGATAAATCCTAGTATTCGGGTTCATCAGATCCTGAATATACCCTAGGATTCAAATGGCCCCCTGTTGAAAATGAGGGTGTACACCAGTGCAGTCGCTATTAAACAGGGGCGGCTATCCCATTTGATTATGCCTGTTTGTCACCCATCTACGACAGTGAGGATGAGGTGTGCTCTACAGCAGCAACATCTCAGACCTCAAGCTCAGCCTATGGCAAGCATGGAAAGGTGCACATGGCGGAGGCCTCCGACGACCTCGCTAAAAAGTTCGAGGAGCAGCAGGCAACCATCAGCTCTCTAAGGGAGATGATGGAACAACTTCTTAGCGAGAAGATGAAGAAGAGGAATTCGCAAAATTGATGAAGACCCTTAAGGAATAGAGAGCAAGAGCTTACTCCTCCTCACACAATTGAAGAAGAAGATAATCGCGAGCCGCATTCAGATTATTCTAACAAATCCTCGGGAAGACACTCATATTTGGGTAGCACTCCCGAGACAAAAGGTTCAATGAGTTCCAGAGTCAGCTCAACACCTTGAAACTCCAGACAAACATGAACGAGCTGGGAGTGGTTCGACCGTATCTAGTCAAATGAGACACGGTCGCCTACCCGGCAAACTTCAAACCAATAAGCTTGGTCCAGTTTCATGGCAATGGCTCTCCCTCACAGCACATCTACTATTTCCTATCTTAGACATGATTCCTCATGGGAAACGACGCCATTCTCACCTCACTGTTCATTGGTACCCTGAGAGGAGTAGCCTTTGAGTGGTTTCGTAAGCTAGAACTAGGCTCCATTACGGCTTGGGCCAATGTGGAGAGACTTTTCTTAGTCCGTTTCTTCGATGATGATAAGGAGGTATCGATGGCCACCCTGCTAGCTGACAAACAAAAGAATATGGAGTCAGTCAACGATTTCATCAAGAGATTCAAGAATCGAACACTTAAGTGTCAGGACCAAGTCTCCTTGAGCACCCTGGTTGAGATGTGTTGCAACAACCTCTTAATCAATATTCTATCCAGAATCGTCATGGTGGAAACCCTGATCTGGAAGGAACTTGTTCACCAAAGTAAGCAAGTCGAGAACATGATCAAAAGATTGGAAGCCAAAGAGCCTCTCTCCAAGAGCACAGATTCGAAACCAAACACCTCTAAGAACCTTCGGTCAAGTAGGCAAGAGATCATGGCTATCGATTCCATCCTAACCCCCAAGCCCACGCAGAGGCAAAAAACCAGGCCTTTCGAACAATACCCGCGAAGGCGATATAACTTTATAGAAGGCCAGGTGGTGGCTACCTTCAACACCCTGCTCAAGAGAAACGAGATCAAGCTATCAGAAGTCATGAAACCTTAAGACGTAAACAAAATGAATGATCTAGGCTACTGTACATACTACAGATTTGTCAGGCACCACATCTCCAAATGTTATATCCTTTAGGATAAGCTGCATGCTCTTTACGACACAGCAGTTCTAAAGAAGGAGAAAGTGCAGTTTGCAGTGACTACAAACATGGTCACCCTTAAATTCGGAACGGGTCTCCTTAAGGTTCATACACCGGTAGGAGTAACACATATCCCCAAGGCAGAATTGATGATTGTCAATGACTACCCTCACAATCAATGAGGAAAAGGCTTGGTACCACTGACCCATCCGTCAAGACAGATGATGTGGGTTCATCATGACCTCCTTGACGATGAGCAATGGATTTCCAACAAGACCAAGGGCAAGTCTAAGCTTTGTAATGTCATTTCAGCAATTTCGGACAATAACAAAGCGGAGGTAATGACCCTCACTAATTTCGACGAGGAGATAGACATATTGATCACCTGAATAGGGAAGGACTTTTCCAAGAACTACCCTCCGATGATAGAGAGTCCGACGAGGCTACCAGTGGGACCGCCACCCGTAGTTCAGCCAAGTCCTGACGGGCCAAGCTCGAGTGGTCAACCCTTTCGGTTCGACCTACTCACCCAGCTAAAGAATATTCCAGCCAAGATCACCTTGTACGAGCTCTTACGGTTGTCCAGGGTGAACCATGAAGCCCTACGAGAGGCACTAACTAATTCAAAAGCTTTTGTCACACATTTCTTACCCACTTCCAAGGAGGAGGCAGAAATAGGATGTCCACAATGCTGCCAGGCATCCAAAACAATAGATCCCCTGTATCACTTTCACTTTGGAGGATATGCTCATCAAAAGCACGTCTCACGACCAACCCTTGTACTTTATAGGATACATCGACTCTTTGAGAGTAGACAGAATATAAGTGGATCTAGGGTCTGCACTGAGCATTGCCCCCCTGAAGCTCATCAAGCACTTGGGGGTGCCTTAAAATCGGTTGTCTTTAACAACCACCACAATCTTTGGCTTCAACGCCACTGGAACTCGGCCGCTCGGGAAGACTCGTCTCAAATGTCGATTGGGTGACATAAAAACTTAGGTGATCTGCTATTCCATCAACGCAGAACCATCATACAACATGCTGTTTGGCCGACCATGGATCCATAGCAACAGGATAGTCCCATTCATATTACACTAAATCTTGAAATATGTGGACAACTATGACAAGGTGAAGATGGTAGTTGCGGATAAACAACCCTTCAAATGGGTTGAAAACTACTTCACCGACTCCCTGCTCTACTAGGACTCTGAACCGAGGAACAAACCACTAGTCGAGGAAGGGGACAGCAACAATGAGGTCGATAGTGAGTCTGAGTACAACGAGAGTCTTGTCTTAAATGATATTGAATCCATTGTAATCAGCTACGAAGGTATTGCTATAACCGATGCTGACAAGGCGGACGAACTTACCCTGAACGAGGAACCTCATCTTGCTTATTTGTTGTCTGGTGTAGAATCTGTTGATGAGTTCAGCAACTTGATCTCAGGATGGTACTCCAATTCTTCTTTACACTTGACCGTGCACTCGACGTTTGTCATGAACAAGCAGATGATCGAATCCTTACAAGTTGTCTTTGTCATACCTACCCGGAATATTTTTCAGCAAGAGATTATCTTCGGAAGGATAGACCAACTCACACGCACACTATGGGACGAGGCAGATAAAGACGAACCTGCTCCTTAATTCTCATGTTACAGCCCCATCGCAAAATGCTTGATAGAGAGCATGGGTTATGACTTCATTCGCTAAGAATGTTTGAAATATAGCAAAGGTCGGAAGACGCTCCTTCGACCTACCTATGTTCTAAAAGGGAAGCCTGACAATTACTATAGCAAAACACGAAGAGGGTTAGGTTACTCCTCTTCCTCAGAGTTGTGCTACAATTTTGACGAAATATTTGATGATGCTTGCTCAGATGATCAATCATCAACGTCCCTAACTTGGGATTTAGATGACAGCATCAGGGACCTTTTCAAATACTTCACGTTCAACATGGCTACGGTCGATACTGCTAAAATCCAAGAAGACTAACATATCCTATTTGACTATGAAGCTTGGGATCGTCATGTCAAGGCCCAATGGAGTGGTCGCTTCGAACAGTGGGAACCACCCACGGAAGAAAAAACCCTTCAGATTAATATGGGAGATGAGACAAATCCTAAACCCATATTTATCAATGATAGCTTACCTCCCCAGGAGAAGGAAGATATCATATCCCTTATATAGAATATATTAATGTCTTCGCATGGAATTATGAGGACATGCCCGACCTTGATCCTCAGATCGCCATGCATCGCCTCAACATTAGCTTAGATGCTAAACCCATCAAACAACAGCAGAGACGGTTTCGTGCACAAATCATGGAGGTAATCGAATCCGAAGTAAAGAAGATGATCGAATCAGGCTTCATCAGAGAGGAGCAACACCCCGATTAGGTGGATAACATTGTTCTTGTCCTAAAGAGGAATGGAAAAAATCCGTATCTTCATCGACTTTAGAGACCTCAATGCTGCATGTCTCAAGGATGAATTCCCTTTACCCATTATGGATGTCATCATCGAAAACACCTGTGGCTTCGAGAGGATGTCATTCATGGACGGATTCTCAGGGTATAATCAGATTAAGATGCACCCTGAGGATGAGAAACACACTTTGTTTAGAACTCTGATGGGGGTGTCCTATTACACAGTCATGCCCTTCAGGCTCAAGAATGTCGGTGCAACTTATCGACACGCCATGAGCATCATCTTCCGAGATCATCTACGAAAGACAGTTGAATGCTACATGGATGACCTGTTCGTGTAGAGTCGTAGCAAACATGATCAACTTCAAGACCTGAGAGTCATGTTCGACCTTATGCACTCCCATCAACTAAAGATGAACCCTGCAAAGTCATTCTTAGGCATGACGAGTGGCAAGTTCCTCGGATTCGTCATCACAACAAAGGGATTCGCATTGATCCCGATAAAGTGCAAGCTATCCAAGAACTCCAACTACACAGAAATCTCATGGAATTGAGGGGAATACAAGGATGTTTAGCCTACATCAAAAGATTCATTACAAATCTTTAGGGCAAGTGCCAACCCTTCTCCAAGCTTATGAAGAAAGGCGTCTCCTGCGTATGGGATGAGCCTTGCTAATAAGTTTTTGAGGAGATCAAAAATTATCTCTCGAATCAACTAGTCTTAACGACCCCATCTCAGGCAAACCCTTCCTGATCTATATGCAGGCAATGAAGCATTCTCTCGGTGCCCTCTTAACACAGAACGGTGTTGCAGGCCATGAGCAAGGAATCTACTACCTGAGGATGACCCTGCAAGCTGCTGAATGGTGATACCCTATGGCCGAAAAGGAATGCCTGGCCTTAGTGTTCACAATTCAGAAAATGCAACACTACTTGGTCGGTCAAACCATTCATGTCATCTCCCGGATGAACCCCATCCGAGTCTTCATGACACACCTTAGATCCTTAAGCTTGCACATCGCAAGGTGGGTACTCTTGCTATCTCAATACGAAATCCACTTCATACCATAGAAGTTTGTCAAAAGATAGGCAATCTGTGATCTCATGGCCAGCCACTCACTGGAGTCAAAGGCTGGCTTGTTTGAAGACATGTCGGACGAAACCCTTGAAGTCAATGCTACCTCGTAGGAAAAAGTCTGGCGACTATACTTCAACGATGATTATCACATGGGTTCAAGTGGGTCTATCATCACAAGTGTAGGGGTGGTCTTGATTTCTCCACAAAACCATGTATTACCCTGAGCTTTCTCACTAACTGAGCCATGTACCAATAACATGACTATGTACAATGCTCTGCTCATTAGACTCGACTTCACCCAAGAATTAGGAGTGAAGCACCTTGAAGCCTACGGTGACTCTCAGCTCATTGTCAAGCAAATGACGGGGGAATATAAAGTTAGAAATGGCGACTTAATCCCATATCACCAAGCGGCCATTAAATTATCCAAATAATTTGACAGCTTCTGCATTAAGCACGTGCTCTATTCTAAGAACACACATACAGATACATTAGCGTCATTGGCAGGTAACCTAGCTCAACCGCTAGGGGCAAGCCAACAAGTCATCGTCGCAAGCCGACAACTCTACCAACCGGAGTGTGCCCTAGAGGCAAACACAACTTACCTAGTGCCAGATCAACTCAAACTGAGAGATTGGTGCTTCCCAATCATTGACTACATCTTGTATGGTATACTACCTAAAGACATTAAGGAGTGAGATTCTATTCGTAGACGCGCACCGAGATTCTACTACGATGCAACCACAATGGTATTGTATCGTAGATCTTATGATGACATGCTCCTTTGATGTCTCTCAATGACAAAAGCACAGGAAGTCCTACGGGAAGACCATGATTGCACTTGCGGCTCTCACTAACCCAGACCCAAGCTTTGGGACTGCTTATGAAGAATCAACTACTATTAGCCCAAAATGGTCAATGACGCTGTCGCTTATGCTAAGAATTACCATGCTGGTTAAATCCACGCCAATTACATGCACAAACCATCCAAAGACTTGCATCTAACGGCAACTTCATGGCCATTTGAGACATGGGGGATGGATATCGTCAGACCGATGTCTCCTCCATCAGCCAAAGGTCATAGATTCATCCTTGCGATAACCAACTACTTCTCTAAGTGGGCCGAAGGTGTGCCCTTAAGAGAAGTCAAAACAAGTGATGTGATCAAGTTTATCAAGAATCATGTTATCTACCAATACGACATCCTGAGGCGCATCATTCATGACAACGGATCACAATTCATGAGTCATGTCTTCCCTCGGTTTTGTGACAAATTCAGAATACAGAACATGGCATCCACAGCTTATAATCCCTCAGCAAACGGATTAGCCGAGACTTTCAACAAGACGATCATCAAGATCTTGACTAAACTGACCCCTAATAGCAAGCATGACTGGGATGAGAAGCTAGGTGAAAGCTTATGGGCGTATCGGACCACAGTTCACATGCCGATTGGCTCCACACTTTACTCATTGGTATACGGTTGCGAGGCTATGTTACTACTCAAAATTCAGATTTTGTACCTACGTGTCATACTGGCAACGAGGATGATTACTAAAGAAAATCATCAATGGTGTCTCATCGAACTCGAGGCGTTAGATGAAAAACTACTTGAGGCTCAACAACACATTGAGTTCTATCAAGCCTGAATCTCCAAGGCTTTCGCTAAGAAAGTCAAACACAGATCCTTCAAGGAGGGAGAGCTAGTCCTCCCAGTTCGGCGACCCATGATCCTAACTCTAAGATGAAAGGCAAATTCCAACCCAAATGGGAAGATCCATTTTTAATAGAAACAGTCTATTCGAATGGAGCATATCGCCTCGTCAAACCAAAGGACGACAAGATTCTGATGCCTATCAACTACAAATTCCTAAGAAGTACTACCCATAGTCTTCCTTTCTTCATATACTCTGACAAGTACATGAGTATAAATTGCTACTTCTATACTCCGACAAGTACACGAGTATAAACTGCTCCTTCATTACTCCAACGGGTATACGAGTATAAATTGTTCCCCCTAACTTCTAACTGGTGTACGAGGCTAAACTATTTCCTACCATTGACGGGAAGTTTCTGGAGAATACTACATATGATATTCTTAAGGATAACCCGACAACCCCTGCTGTGTCTGTTTAATCATGTCCAAAATGATTAAAATCCTCCCACTCGTGCATGAGGCTAAAATGCTCCTTACAAATCCCACTCGGTCAAACCTTCATACAGTTAGGACCAGAGCCAAAATCCCCTCTTGATTCCTTCCAAGAACGAGAGGTCAACTTTCAAGATGGACGACTAAAACTTTGAAGTTTTAGGATCGTCCAAAATCCCCACAACTATCAAGTTAATTACCACCTCTGATAGTCATTTCTCCATCAGTCTCATTCAACTGGATGATGGATCTTGTAAAATGTTTGCTTCCGAAATCGGTTTCATTACTTTCAAATCCATTACAACTTCAAGTGTTACAATGATTCAAAATAAAAGAAAAATTTAGTCTTTTTATAAGACTTTCCTTACAATGAAAAGAATTAGAAAGATTTCCTATGAACACACACAGAGATTGTTTATCGATCTTCTGCTTGCGTGAGATTTTTGCCTGTATCGGGGTTAATTCATGGACCATCGAGCGATTAGATCAAAAGAACGGTTTCATTGCCTTGCGAAGGAAACAAGAAACTTAAGCGAATTTCTCAACCAAGCGAGATACCCACTCTTCTTGAGAATCGCAGCTAGGTATGATTTTGAGGGAAGCGGATGAACCAAATGTAAATCTCTCAAGCTATTCCTTTTTATGCTGAATGAGTCACCGAGATCTACTTATCTTCTCTGAAAATTCATTCTCCTTCAGTCTCCTAACCGATCGGGCTTCGCCAAAGCCTGAGAATTCTAGATCTGTGTAAATGAAGGCCCTAGGGCTGTATTTATAGCCTTCAGAAGCCCTGTTTTTGGATAAGAACAAACAATTTGCTTTTATCCATAGTTGTAACTACTTAACCAGGTTCAAAGATAACATCAAATTAGTTTGGGAGGCTACGAACAGAATCTTGGGTTGCGGATAGCGTTTTCGGGGCCGGGACGCCCGAGACTGTGTCGGGATGCCCGAGACTATCTCGGGACTACCGATACTGTTTTCACCATAGTTTTCTCATCCGATCTGAGAATCATGTGATTCAAAGTGCATCGGAAATAACGTTTTCGGGACCGGGACGCCCGAGACTGTGTCGGGATGCCCAAGACTATCTCGGTATGACCGATACTATTTTCTCCGTAGTTTTCTCGTCCGATCTCGAAATAATGTCGATGTTAGATAATCCTTATTATTCTGTCGTCCCATTGGTTTGTGCGCTTTGTCGAATCACTTCATACACTTTGTCGATGTTAGATAATCCTCCTTGACTTGGATAATAACATTTATCATCTTTTTTCATCTGGAGCTACGTGCGGGAACCCATAGGTAATTTTTAACGTCTACAGATACCCCCTCCAAAGTGTTTCAGTCTCGTTTCTTTTATAGAAGAGCCTGAAATGCTTTGGATGTGATAGGCCCCACCTTCAGTTGATGTGAAAGGAACTGTAACTAGTTTTATTTCTTAACTTCTTCACTTTTTTGTCTATTCAGTCTTTTGTCGAATAGCTAAAATTCTTCCGGTGGTACGTTTATCGTCTGACTGTTATCGACGTCTCGAATTGAAACTAATGTATTGGTTTCTTGAACTTAGCTCGTGTCGTTGAGTCGATGTTGAACTTATTAACTTTGTAAGGGGATTCATATCCTTTGAACCAAGATTGATTCAAACCTTGTTTCAGTGAGAACTGTTGAAGCATCGACCTTCATCACAATGCTTTGACCAGTTTTGACCTATGGCTACACGTTGACCGGCTTTGACTTTCATCGCAACGTGTTGACCGTCATTGACTTAAGACTACGTATTGATCGGTGTTGACCTAGGGCTATGTAATGACCGGCTTTGACTTTCATCGTAACGCGTTGATTGGTGTTGACTTAAGGCTATAGGTTGACCGACGTAAACATGGTTTATACTCATACTTTAATTGGAGTCTACACAGTATAGGCTCTTAAGGCGTTGGAGCGGGGAGGACCAGTTTATACTCGCGTACTCCTAGAGTTTTGGGAAACAGTTTAACCTCGTGAACCCGTCAGAAGTTCAAGGTGATGCAGTTTATACTCTTGTACTCGTCGGAGTGTGAATACGGGCTTTGAATACACCATAATGGCCAATAACGGGCGAAATACAACATTTTAAATGTGTGAGAGCCCATTTTGGGCTTAGAACAGAATTTTGAGCTCGGGACAAAATTTTGTTTGGGGAGAGGGTTGGTCGGCCCTTGGATCAAGAGAGAGATATTTCTTTGTACTTGAAAGAGGAGAGAAAAAAGAAGATTGGGAAACTCTTTTTATCCATAGGATTTTTGAAACTCCTCAAAACCGTTATCCCATTTGTCCAATGGTTTTTTTTAAACTCACCTCCCCAAAACCATGATCTCTTTTCTCCTTTTTTTTAAACTCTTCTTTTTCTTATCTTCTTCCTCAAAACAAAAATTCTCATCTAAAGATCCAACTTCATCTCCTTTAAGGACTCTTAAAAGCTTTAAACTCTTAAGTTTTAAAATCCCACAACTCTCCAAAAATTCAGAAATCATCCCCTCCCTTTTGGCCGGATTTTCTTCCTTAAGCTCAAGGGTTTGTTGAATTTTTCGAGTTGGGTTCAAAGCTCTTCTTCTTGGGTAAGCTTCTTTTCTATCACCTCTATGTTATATGCTTGATTTTGATTCAAGAGTTTGTGGGTTTTGAAGGAAAGATTGAAACTTTGTGATGGGTTTATGTTTATGGCCGAAATTTTGGGGTCTTTTTGACATGGTTGTGAAGTTTGAAGCTTGTGTTTGAGAAGTTTGAGGATATGGCCGAAATTTTGAAGGGATTTATTTGTGAAAAGGGACTGAAATCGGGGGGTTTATGTGCAAAAGTAGGACTAAAATTTGGGGGTTTTATTTGCAAAAGTAGTACTGAAATTTTGGGGTTTTATGTGGAAAAGTAGGACTAAAATTTTGCGGTTTTATGTACAAAAGTAGGACTGAATTTTTGGGGTTTTATTTGTAAAGATAGGACTAAACTTTGGGGGTTTTATTTGCAAAATGTTGGACTAAAATTTGGGGGTTTTATTTGAAAAATGTAAGACTAAAATTTGGGGGTTTTATTTGCAAAATAGCCAAAAGTTAGGGTTTTTTTGCAAAGTGGCCAGATTTTCTTGAGTGTCTTGTATGCAAGAGTAGGTCAAACTTTTGAAAGGGGCTTATTTGCAAAAGGAGCCAAAATTTTAGGGGCTTGGATTGCATACCAATGACCGGAATTTTGGGGGTGTTCATGACTAATATTGAGCTTTGAACATGAGGGGTATTTTGGGTATTTTACCCCAAACTTGATCACGAGGGTCATGAACGCAAATTGAATCTGTTATTGGTATGCATGGATCCCGTAGGTTTAATTAGACTTTAACTATACAAATCCTATTTTATTTGTAGGATGTTTTAGTTAAAGTTTACAACTTCCATTTTTAATTTCGGGTTTCTGAATTTACGACTGTACCTGATTCGTTTACTTTCATTGTAGGTTAGTCATGTCCTTCCAGCAATCACGCTTTCATAGGATTCGCTCCATTTCTCAACATAATGAGAAGTAGGCTCCTGTAGTTTCTTCGTACGGGGATGAGCCTTCATAACTTTTGATATTTTGTGTATTGCACCCTCGTTTGTCTCATTAGCGAGTCACTCGGGAAGAGCCGATGTCCTCCTTTGTAGGGATTGAAGCTTCGAGAGACGTGTGTTGCTTGGCCAATACACGCCTTCAGGCATTCGGGACAATATTAGGTTATGTTGCACCCTCGTTTGTCTCCTTGGTAAGTCATTCGGGAAGAGCCGATGCCCTCCTTCGCGGGTATTGATGCTTCGAGAGACGTTTGTTGCTTGGTCAATACACGCCTTCAGGCATTCGGGGCAATTTCAGGTATGTTACACCCTCATTTTATCTTAACAATGATCTTTCTGATTGTGTGTTATTTGTTTCAGTTGAGTTCCTAGCGGGCAGCTTCCCACTTCACGCGACGAGTGGTAATAGTGGAGAAACCTTCACTACTAATGTTATAGGACTGCTCACTAGCTTGACTCCTTGGTTAGCTCTAGATGAGCCTAAGGATGTCCTCGGCTGGTAAAAAGTGGGGTTTGTAGAACATTGCGCCAGCAAATCACAGATGCTCTACTTACTGTAGATCTTAGTTCCACTCAGGCTTTGAAGAAGCCGGATTATTTATTTGGTGATAATGTCGAGGATCTGGATACATTCACCCTTGATGATGAGGATTTGCTGAATGATGATGAAGGAAGCCCCTTATATATCCCTTCCATTCCTCGCCAGTACTCATTTGCACACTTGGAGAGGCAAGCCGTAGGTCGAGAGATGCCTTGGCATCTTACAGATGATCATGAGCGGGTTCATTATGACTTCATTACCCATTATAGGACTCCGAACTCAGATGGGTATAACTACATCCGTGGTCTTCAACCGGGGATTTTAGGGCTCGATATAGCACCGCCCGATGAAGTGTCGGTAGCCGCCAGCATAGTGAGGAACCGTCTTGCCGGACTTGGGAAGAAACTTCCCATGAGAGACTTCAGGTGCTATGGTTGGGTTCATTCGCCGCCTAGGAAATGGTGGACTCGCATGACGGGCTATGTCCTTGGGCGCTAGGAGCATGAATTGAAGTGCGGTGGATTGTTTGCTCTAGTACGCGCTACCATGTACAGCTTATAGATCAGCAAACACCATTTCCAGGCATTGTTGGAGCTTTATAATCCTGATGCTAACACCTTCCTGACCCACAATGGAGAGTTAGGGTTGACTCTTCATCAGATGCAGAAGGTTTACGGCCTATCGATGGTGATCACCCTTATTAGGAGTATTTTTCTTCGAACTGGCAGCTGATACAGTTGAAGAGAAACTCTTCCGACATGTACAACATGTTTTGGATATTACCTATCATTACCACACTACCTTGATTATTGTGGGTTCACTGGCGAAGAAGAGGACCCAAATAAGTTTGAAGAAGTTCGCCGACTATCTGTTTCAGCACTTGGAGAGCAGTTCTGGTGAAGTCATTCGTGAGTTAGACCTTTTGACTCCTTTAGTGATTAATGACTTTATTGCGGTGATTGACACTTAGTCATTTACTTCTTTGGCTGTTAAGGGTCCTTTTCCGGTAGTGACCAAGTTTTGGTCCTTTTTATGGCATGCACAGAAGTGTATCTTGCCATTTGGTTGAAGAAGTACGTCATTCCGTATTAGTTTTTTGATGCTTTGCCGATCGAGGTTCTATTCCCAGCTATTAAGCTTGCTTATGGGAAAGATATTTCTTTACTTCCAGTAATGGTTGCCGGTATTCATTATGAGCTTAGATATATGGTCGACAGCCTCACACATGTGGGGTCTGAACCATCGACGGAGGTTGTTTCTGTGAAGGTTGAATTTCCCTACACATATTTAATGACATGGCTCATTCTTCATCGGCCAGAGTTGATGTCAGCATCGGGCTCTGCAGACACTTTAGTGCCTCTCTTGCAGTCATTAGAGGAGAGCAGATAGTTTGTAAAGAATTTTACTGATGCAAAGTACGAGATTCAAGTCCATAAGGGTTGGGAATTATTCAAATGTTTTCCTTATTTCTCGGGTAGTTACGATGATGTATTGGTTGATGAAGAGAAGCCAGGGATTGGTCGAACCTCTCTTAATATGGTTTGCTTTCGGTGGTTGGTTAACACCCGCCCCGTATACCTTGTCCTTCGGGTGAAGGGTCATTGCCATATAGAGCCTTATTTGCCCTGTCGGTTCGCTCGCCAGTTTGTTTATGACCAACTATATGTTAGGAATCTACACCGAGGCCTGAGGACCGAGGGAAGCCTTATAGATGGTTTAGAGCATGGCTTTGGACTATGACAGGATGCACGGGTGCCACCTTCACTCTCCCTGCACCCAAGCACAAACCGCAACATACCTTCCTCAGCTATAAGTGGTTGATTTTTGCGAATGAGCTCCTGAATGTGAGAGACATTCGCGGAGTTAGAGGCCGAGCATTTAGTCAGAGCTACTATTAAAGCCGCTCGTGATGTTGAGCTTTTGAAGAAGCATGAGAAAATGCCCGTCAAACCCTCCCGCCAAGGCAAAGATATAGTGGAGGATAATGAGGAGCTCCTTCCTACCAATGGTGACGAGGAGACCTCTGAAGAAGATCTTTGACATATGGACACCGTCTTTGGAGGCGATGAGGAAGAAGCCGAGACAGGTCTATCGGATTCTTTCTTCTCAAAATTAATGAGTCTAGCGTTTGCTCGTTGGGCTCAGCGTTCTCCTTCCTGTAAACCTCAATCGACTCCATAAAAGCTAGAACGGGAGATTTTGTTTACTTATCCTATCAAGATGACTCTTGTTACCCTAGGTGGGATGCTCGGTGAGGATGAGCCCCTTATCTTGCGTTGCGGAGATTACGATCTGTTGCTGAGTCTGCCACACGGGTTGAGATGCGTACTCAATTCAAACACGAGAGACCTAGTACCCGCATGGAGACTCCCTCCCCTAAACAGAAGAGGACGTTGAGTAAACCTTATGCCGATCTGCACGCTCCCCAAGCAGTGTCATTTGGTCATGTACCCATTCGTAGAGAGGGTAATGCTTTACTACTCAATAGCTTTTACATGGCTTTCTAGTGGATTCTCCGAATTTGATTATGCTCTGTGTTTCAGGAGGCCTCGGAAGGGATGATTTTCTGCATGACTCCATCTTCTCCAATTTTAGCTATTTCGAAGGTCCTAATTTCATGCAGCAGGTGTGTAATGCTATTAGTGGTGTGCCCGTGCATGCCGAGACTGGCGAGAGTATTAGCCAGAGTCTCGGTGTAAAGCCGAGGATTCTAAGCCCAGGTATATTTAACACCGGTAGTATACAATTCAAGTGGCAATTAAGGGAATTAAGCAATTCAGAACTTGTTTCCCCTTTAATCGTTTCTGCACTTCATTCTCTTTTAGACAAGTTGAAGGATGCGGGCATGAGCGTTAGGGTAACAGAACCTTCTGCTGCTACTGGAGGTAATTCTGATTCCCTCTGTTATGGATTTTAAATTCTTTCTCTCTTTACTGAACCTTCAAGTTCTTGTGTAGTTGACATACTAGAGAGACCGGTCGAGGAGGAAGTAGTTCATTGTATAGATCCCGGAGGATTTAGCGGGAACGTATTTGCCTTGGCACCGAGTTTATCAGGATCTGATACTAGACTGCTCATTGACTTGTTGGCGGAGCAGGCCACTAGAGGGGCTGCAAGACCATCCGTTAAGGGTGGTTCATCTGTAGGTATGCATCTGACTCACAGATCGCTCTTCTTTATTTGTCAATGTTTTATTTAAATGTAGGGGGTTTTAGTTGTAGGACCAGTCAATGGGACTGATACATCTATTATCTCCGGCATCTCCACCCTACCTGAGAGTTCCATCCCTTCATCATCAGAGGGAGCTACGGCTAAGACTCAGCCGCGTAGTTCTCAGATTTAGGCTATTGTCACTTCAGATTCAATGGAGATGGATATTGTGAGGTCTCCTAGAGGAGTTGATATATCGATGACAGTTACACCTTCCACCATTCCAGGAGTCTCTGTGATCAGTTTTGCAGAGCCCAGTACAGGACGCCAAACTGAAGAGACTTCTGTTGGCACTGGTAAGCTCATGACTTGTCATGAGTTTCCCCACAATATTCTAGGGTTTCTTACCTCTCCATATGATTATTTGTAGGGTTTTCACCATCTTTATATGAGCGCATTATAGCTTTACTATCTGATACCGATCCGGGCACAGACATGTTTCGGATAGATCTTGAGAGTTTCCTTACCTTCTTGGGAAAGATGGTCAAGAGGATCATTCATCATGGATTCCGTTTTGATCAGTATAGATGATCACTTGATCGCCATATGATGATGATTAGAGAGGAAGGGTACCCAGAGCTAGCTGATTCCTTTGTTAAAGATCTTGCCATACTGGAGTGCGAATCCTAAGAGTTAGGGGAGCGGAAGACTAGAGGTGTTTCCTTTTTTGTTGCTACTCAGTTGGAATCTTAGTTGAAGCAGTGGCATGACTCCAGAGTATCCATTGGACATGATCTTCAGTCATAGGAGAGCTCCGTTATAAAGATGAAGGCTAATCTCTTGAGGAAGGACAAGGCTAAGGCTGACTTACTTAGATCTTTAGCTTCGACCGACAAAGAGATAGCTAAACTCAAGAAGGCCTTGAAGTACGCCGAAGAATCTCATGCTTTTCTTCAGGACGACTTAGCCAATGCTGAAGACTCTCGAAGACAGACATTAGAGAAGCTGGAGCCTATAGAAGAGAAGTTGGCTAAGTTGAGGAGCGCAGTCGCGAAGACACTGGATATATCTGAAGATTCCATTCGAGCTGAGTTGCAGGCTAAACTCGAGTGGAGCTTTACTGAAGATCTTTCTATGTTGGAACACCGGATCCTGAGTCATGGATTGTACTCAGAGTGATAGTTTCTTCATTTTGACTTTATTAATGAAACAAAATCTTTTACTTAGCGTACTCTTCTCTTTATTATGATCATTATCTAATCTAGGATGAATAACCACAATACTTATAGGATTTTTAACAAAACCTCAGCCATCAATGGGTTTGGCAAACCTTTACCAATTACTATTTGAATCGGGTTAGCATGTAAATTGTTTAAGTCTGTTCTGCATGTGACGTTATGCTAAAAGAATAAATTCTTTTAGACTTAGCGCTATAATTTTTGAATACAAAGACTTACTCATCCCTTGCAGGGTGCTCATAGAATTTTTGGCAAACCCTCAGCAGTTAACAGATTTGATGTGACATTACTAATTATCGTTTGAATCTGCCTAGCATGTGAATTGTTAGAACCCGTTTCACATGTAACGTTGTGCTAAAAGAATGAATTCTTTTAGACTTAGTGCTATGATTTTGAATACATAGACTTTATCATTTTCATGAGAACGGACCACCCAGTAGTGCGTGTTAGGCGCCAACTTATCTTTACTCATGCTTTGAGATAACATCCCCCATGCATAAAAGACATGGATTTTGGTTGCTATGATGTCGAATACGTAGACTAGGTCATTTTAACTGGAGCGTACCATCCGGCAATGCGTGTTAGGCTCAGACTTATTAATACTTTGGGTTTGAGATAACATCCCCTATGCATAAAAGACATGGATTTTGGTTGCTACGATGTTAAATACGTAGACTTGGTTATTTTCACAAGAACGGAACACCCGACAGTGCGTGTTAAGCGCAGACTTATCTCTACTCAGGGTTCAAGATAAATTCACCCATGCATAAAAGACATGGATTTTAATTGTGTGGAAAGATTATGTCTTCTTTTGGGGGACGAACCCAAAGCTTGAGAAGAAGAATTTTATATTCTATCTCTAGGTCTTCTTTTGGGGTAAAGACTAACCCGATGCGAGAGAGGAATAATTTTATATTCTATCTCCTGCAAAAAAAACTCAGAGTGGAATTTTCACTCTGAGAATTGAAATGATTTGGGTAACCCTAACTTTTATAAGATCGGTTACCCGGTCTGAAGACAGATTTTTTATTTATCTAGATGATGCTGGAGAGGAAGAATTTTATATTCTATCTCCTGCGAAAGAAACTCAAAGTGGGATCTCCACTTCGAGACTCTTGAATGGTGAAACTAAGAGTGAGATCTCTACTCCGAGAATCGAAGAGGTCTGGATAACCCCTAACTTTTATAGGATTGGTTACCTGATTAGAAGACAAATTTCTCATTTACCGAGATGAAATTCTAACTTTGATCGAAACCATGGGAAGGTTTGACCAAGTGGAGGATTGAGACAACCCTAACTTGTATAGATTTGATCATTTAATTTGGGTAAAGGCCTTTCGTTTATCAAAAAGGAATTCTGGTTTGAAAGTGGATCTCTCGTTCATTGAAGGTATCGAGAGGGGAATCTGGCTCTGGCCCTAACTATATGAATGTCTAACCAAGAAACAGTAGGAGTGGAGATACAAATAACAATGATAATGTTGATTTGTACACCTCGTTCAGTGGGAGTTTTATTATCAAGTAACAAGGGCTTAACACGAAAATTGTGGGTGTCATGTCAGACTTTAACAACAGGAGTGTTAGAGGCTTGGTCACAGTGGGAATTTGGGTGGATTTAACCACAAAGAATTTGTTGGGCTCACCGTTATTTGATTTGACCAATGAGGGATTTTATGATGGAGGATCATAAAGTATTCCACCATTTATATGTGAGGGTTTTCGTGAGGAAAGATTGGCCGAATATGGTAATGAGATCTCTCAACGAAAGAAGGCTCTAAAATATAGTGGAAGGTTCTTAATCATCATCTTATTATAATTAAGAATGACTTATCCAGTCAATTAATTTCGATTCTTGGATAGTCAGTCACACTTGGGTTATCCTTAGGAACACCATGAATAGCGTTCCCCAGAAAGTTCCCATTAAATAGGTTACCCTGAACGTACTAATGATAGTACTTTTTCTGGAACTTCCTGTTTATCGGCATCATGAGCTTATCACCATTTTGAGTGGCAAGGCGATATTTGTCGTTTGAGTAAACCATCTCCACCACGAAGGGTCCTTCCCACTTTGGTTAGAATTTCCCCTTTTTCTTGGAATTAAGGATCATCGGTCGTTAGACGGCAAGGACCAAATCTCCTTCTTTAAAGCTCTGATGTCGAACTTTCTTGTCAAAAGCCCTGGAATTTCTGGTCTGGTAAAACTGAATTTGCTGCTGAGCTTCTAACCGATTTTCATCTAACACCTCTAGTTCTTCAAGATGTTTCTGATGTTGTTCATCAGTCGTCATTCCTGTTGCAAGAGCGATGCACATGGATGAAATTTGAATATCTAACAGGAGGATGGCTTCACACCCATACACCAAAGAATACGGGGTTGCACCTATAGGCATGCAGACTGTGGTGCGATAGGCCTAGAGAGCTTCGCCAAGTTTTTCATCCCAGTCTCGCTTGTTAGTTCTGACAAGCTTTGATAAAATCATTATGATTGTTTTGTTGAAAGCTTCAACCAATCCATTTGCAGTAGGATTGTATGCCGTCGTGAGACATCTTCAATTCTGAACTTCCCGCAGAACCTGATGAAGGCGTTAATGAAAAACTGAGGGCTGTTGTCATGCACGATTCATCTTGGTACACCATATCGGTAGATAATGTGGTGCTTGATAAACATGACGACATTGCTCGTCTTCACTTCTCTGAGTGGAATAGCTTTTGCCCATTTGGAGAAATAATCCGTAATTGCCAGGATGAAACGGTCGCCTCTAACCGACGGTGGGAAAATAGGGCATAAATGATTTGGGGGTTGATGCATGTCGTTTGCATGCACTTGGCACGCATGACACCATCGGGTGTAATCAATTACGTCTTTGACCATGATTGGCCAATAATACCCATCCTTTTGAGACGATCGTAGAGATTAGGACTGGGCTGATGTGTACCATAGGTTCCGTCGTGTGCCTCTTTGAGAGCCTCTTCCGCTTCTTTGGTTGAGAGGCATCAGAGTAGCAAACCATCATATACGCGATGATACAACATCTGAGTCACCGTATTATAATAGAATCTCGGTGCTCTTCGCCGGACTGAATCTCTCTCTCTTTTATGTCTTCTGGTAAAATATCGTGTAAGACATAATCAATAATAAGGAAACGCCAATCTCGGGGTTCGAGTTTGAGTCCGGTCTCATGTGCTTCCTTTGCATCCAAGGCGCATTCTGGTATGAAGAGTTGGTGAGTCCTCAGGGTAACCAATTGTTCAGTGTCAGAAGGCTGTGCCAGAGATACTACTAATGTCGCCAGTGCGTCTATATACGCATTTTGGAGATGCGGGGCGTACTCGATGTAGAATCCTTCAATTGAGTCTGCTATCTCAATGTCTGCTTTATGGTACAAAATCAAGCTCTGGTTTCTGACTTCGCACTCTCCGTGCATTTGGTTGACTACTAGTTAGGAATCGCCAAAAGCTTCAAGGTATTCGACTCCCAGCTCTTTAGAGAAACTTAGTCCAATGAGTAGCGTGTTGTATTTGTCTACATTGTTGGAGCACATCCTTATTAATGAATAAGCTCGGGGTATTACATGCTTCTCTAAGAAAACTAGGACAACTCTGACTCCTACAGAAATTCTAGAATTACCAGGGACACTTGTCGTATTGGTCACTCGAGAAGCCCCATTGTTGTACAATTACCACACCTATTGATGCAAGGTAGTCTTAACTTCATGGGTTTCATTAGGTAAATCTTCATATAATTTGGCTGTATCTGCTATAGGGTTAGCCACTAGAAGATCACAAATTACCTGTCCTTTAACTGACTTCTGTTGCTTGAAATGCAAGTCCTATTGGGACAAGAGTAGGGCCTATTTTTCTAGTTACCAATTTATATAGGTTGGTTGTGTCATGAATACCCGAACTAGTTTGACATTGCAAATGATATAGATCGTATGTCCAACAAGGTAATGCCGTATATTTTGGATAGCGAACACCAAAGTGAGGCATTCATTCTCAATCATTGGATACCGGGATTCGGCACCAACTAAAGTTCGACTTAAGTAATAGACGATCTGTTCATGACCGTTGTCATCGTCTTGTGCAAGCAAAGCACTTAACGAGTGGTTCATCACCTAGATATAAATCAAGAACCGTTTACTCGACTTCGGTTCCACGAGAACAGTAGGATTTGCTAGATATGCTTTGATATCTTCAAAAGCCTTTTGACAAGCGTCGTCCCAAATAAAAGATACGCCCTTCTTCGTGAGCTTTGAGAACAGTTGACACTTCCCGGATAGGTTTGAAATGAATCTTCGGATATAAGCCAATCTTCCTTATAGTCCCGTGAGTTCCTTAAGATTTCTCGCGGGTTATAGTTTATTTATTGCCTTTACTTTGTCAGGATCAATATAGATGCCCTTAGTGGTGACGATAAATTTGAGAAATTTGTTGCTAGACATTCTGAGTAAAGACTTGGTAGGGTTCATCTTTAATTGATGACTTCACATGAGGTCAAACATTATCCTCAAGTCTTTAATATGGTCATTTTTGTTGCGGCTTTTAACTACCAGATCATCAATGTAGCATTCGACAGTCTTCCGAAGATGTTCCTGGAATATCTTCATCATCGCTCATTAGTACGTATCGCTTGCGTTCTTCAAGCCAAAGTCATGACTGTGTAACAGAAGACATCAAGAGGTATTCTGAAGGCGATATGTTTCTCATCATCTGGATACATGTTGATTTGATTGTATCCTGAGAATCCGTCCATAAATGAAATTCTCTCGAATCCACACGTGTTGTCGATGATGACATCTGTGATAGGGTGAGGAAAGTCATCCTTTGGGTACGCGATGTTCAGGTCTCTGAAATCAATGCAGATCCTGATCTTCCTATTCTTCTTTAGAACTGGAACGATGTTCACAAGCCAACCAGGATGTTGCTCTTCTCAGACGAAGCCTGAATCGATCAGTTTCTTAACTTCAGCCTCAATTGCCTCCATAATCTGTGGACGAAATCATCTTTGTTGTTGCTTGACGGGTTTGACATCTGATTTGATGTTGAGGTGATGCATTGCCACATTCGGGTCAAGTCCTAGTATGTCTTCATAATTCCAGGTGAAAACATCAATATATTCTCTGATGAGAGCAATCAACTCTTCTTTCTCGTCTAGTGGAAGACTATCACTTACGAATATTGGCTTCGAGTTGGCTTCGTTGCCCATGTTTACCTGAACCACTTTATCCTTGGTGGGATGCTCTCTTTGTTCGAATCGGTCACCATATTGGATATTTAGATGGTGGATCCATGGGTCTTCCCAAGTAGGAAGTTGATTATCTTCCTCTATTGTGGTGGGATTGACTGTGACTATGTACGACACCAACCCTTTGAACACCTTTCTGATGTTAATGTCGGAGTCCTAACCCGAAGAATCGGATGAAATCCCATCTTTGTCCAATTGACTTCCAATCTACCAACAACATTCGTCATCGGATGAGGAAACATAGCCTAAGCCCCTTCCGTGTGCATAGTAATTATCAGGTTTTCCTCTTTAGACGTAATCAGCTTTAGTCGAAACTCGAGGACCTCAACCGAAGCAAATTCCTTGTCCAAGTGTAAGATTGTATCCCCATTTTTTCATGAGTTTATGCACTTCTAGACTATACTTGGATAGATGAGGACCAGGTTTTTCATCATCGTTATCATCTCTCAAAAAATAGTCTGGCATTGAAGACATCTCGCCTTTACCGTAGATTATCTCTTTCTGACCCTTTTTCTTGACAGGAATAACAATGGTTATTCCGAAAGAGTCTTGGATATGCTTCTTTGTTACGTAAGATGATAGGAGTGGCATGTATAAATCGTGATCATCGTATAATCCTTTTATTAGCTCATCAGGAGAAGGCGAGTACTTGAAATTATTATTTATTGCTTCTTCGGTAAGTTGCCAATTACAATTACCATCTGACGGTTCTCTACCATCAAGACTGATTATAAAGGGTACAATGTCATTTAATACAAAACCTCTATTGTAATCAAGCTCAGCCTCGGTGTCAGCTTCCTCTCTGCTGTTTGTTCCTTAGGTCGATGGTTCAGTGTCAGACTCAGCACCATAAAGAAGGGAATCAGTAAAATAGTTTTCCAATCCCTTAAACGGTTGCTTATCCACCACTGTTTTAACCTTATTATTAGTGTCTATATATTTAAGATACCGGTGGAGGGTAGAAAGAACTATCAGGTTACCTTGGATCCAGGGTCGACCCAAAAGTAAGTTATAGGAGGTCTCTGCGTCGATCACATAACATATGACTTCTGATTTTAGATGTCCAAGTTGACACTTCACTCGTATTTTACCCAACGGTCTGAACCCACTGGTGTTGAAGCCATAGATAACGGTACCTATTGAAGCCAACTTACTGGTAGGAATTCCGAGATTGTACATCAATCATAGTGGCATGATGCTAACAGTGGAACCCGGATCGATTTGGATCCGATTGACAATGCTAGAATGATGCATCCGGTGAAATACAACGGTCTATTATGCTTCGAATTATTTACTTGCATGTCCTTCATAGTGAAAGTGATGCACGGGAATTGTTTGGCCACGAGGTTATAATGTTGAGCTAACGATTTTGGTTATTCAAGGATTAGCTTGATCTGGGTGAGGAATACATCGGAATCGACCAACGCTTCCTGTAGGGCCTCCCTGGTGTCTTTAGATAGACGCAATAACTCATATAGGGTTATCCTCATTGGGATGTTAGCCAGTTGGGCCATAACATCGAAGCGATATGGTGCATTCAAACTCCCCAGTTTGTCTCTTCTAATTGGACGATTGAACCGAGACTGCTTTAGGATCTGAACCTCTTGATGCTGAGGTTCCTTATCTTTCTACTTAGCTGCCACCTCTTTTTGTTTAGGAGTTGATTGGTGTTGAGAGGTTCCTTCAAAAGGATTAGGAGTGGTCATAACCACCCCCTACTTAGCTGACTGATCGGCCACCTTGGAATAGTTGAACCAAAACTCATTTCCACTTCTAGTGGCAAAGAGTGGTTCTCCACTAGTAGCAAAAGCTTCATGCTCATCATCCGAAGAAGGAAAGGTAGGGACTCCTTCATCATTTTCTTCCGAAATAGCCGTAGTAGTGCAAAAAGACTAGCTTTTTCCTTTGGACTTGGATTTCCTCTTGGAGGAGGATCCTGTCCATTGGTCATCTTGAAGTAAGTCAGGATGCACCCAAAGAATTTCGCCGTTGGGCGTTGTCCATGAGGATCTTCATTGACCATCCTCATCTCTACTTTCTTCATGGGTTCTGACTGAAACCACATGAGGGGAACATAACCGAAGCTAATGCTTACTACATTCTGACCTACTTTCTTTTATTTAGGTTGATTCGCAGTGATGATCCCGACGTCAATCAAGGCTTGAATTTTGTCCTCGATGGACTTCTTTGTGGAACACGCAATATCGCGGATATGTAGTCTTCTTAGGTCCCTCATGAACAGTGATTAGGGTTAGCTTAATTTTTTCATTCACCAACAAGTACTTGAAGATACCGGGAACCTCATCTTCCTTAAAAGAGTATTCTTTTAGGAATTTTGGCTCAGAACTCTTTTGTTACATTGGAGGTTGTTGTTGCCATTGAGGTGTTTGCTGCTTTGGCGCTTGTTATTATGGTTACTATTGAGGTTACAACTGGAATGTCTGATTTGCATCCACCGCATTTGCCTGTTCCTTTCCTTTACCATGGAAGGTGATGTTCTATTTTGGGGCGTTAGCCGTCGGCTGACCTCTTTCAGCTTTCTTTCTTTTGAGGAAGCGTTCAGCCTGCTCTCCTCGCACTTTCAACTCTTTCCATGTTTTGGATGATGCCATGCCCATAGCTTCTAACATGTCTAAGGAAAGGTTATTGTGGCATGTTTGGAGAATGAATTCCTCTATGACTGGATCGCAGAAGTTCATTACTTTATTCTGGAAGTGCTTGATGAAGTTCTCAACCAGTTCTCTGTCTTTCTGTTTTTCATCAAAGAGTGTTCCGATTGACACTTCAGTGTCATCGTCAAAGAAGTTGGTAAGAAACGTGCTCTCCATGTCATCCCAGCTATTTATACTCCCCGTCTTGAAATGGCAGTACCAGTTGAAGACAGCCGCACGAAGGGTTCCCATGAATGATCGTACCATCAGAGGTTCATTGCCTAAAATGACCCCTAAGTGGGACTTAAAGTAAATCAAGTGTTGAATGGGCAAACCCCTTCCATCGAATGACGTGAAGTAAATCAGGTTGGACTTCACCGGATACGAAATTGATTCTCACTCTTTCGGATAAGGATACGGAATGTTGGTCTTCTTTACCTCTTGAGAAGACATCAAAGCATTGATCTTGCTTTCGAGATCTTTTGAGATCTTCGCCTGCATCTTTCTTCGGGTGACTATAAAGAGGAAGGGTGGGGCCATCCCCAGTGTTGGTGTTATTGGTGGGACAACCCCTAGTGTTAAGGCCATCGTTAGCATTTTTACCATCAGGAGGGGTGTCAGCATTAATATTTTCCTCGACTTCTGAGTCACTATCTACCTGATTGGTAGTGTTGCGACTACTAGATTTACCATGCTGATTTGACAACTCTTGAAGCTGTAGGGCATGTAAATCCTTGACCGGTTATACGACCACCTCCATCTCGATTTTGAAATCCTCATTCTACTTACCCAAGGCTTCTTGAAGGAGCTGAGCCATATGCTCGGTAGTGATGATGAATGCTTCTCGAGTCTGTTCTGCAATGGATGCCATATTGTCAGAAATAATTACAGAGTTTGCATATGATGCTTCATCATCTGAGGAATGCCCTCTCTAAAGGCTTGATAGTCCCGGTTCGTAGTTGAGTCATGCTCCTCTAAATCCTCATTCTCCTATAAATTCTACTATCTACCCGGTTCGGGACTAAAACGTCACGTGGACTTTCCCTTGTTAGCCATGTTGATGGTGACTTCTGCATGTTTGTCACTTTGACCGGTTGATCTTCTTTTACGGAGGCGCCCTGGTTTAGGTTTAGACGTTTTGGTAGAGATCCTTTCGAATACCGAGACCCTCGATGGAGCGGTCTTGGAGCAACTACATTCTGATAACATTGCTCTGATTAGCCTCTCACAAGGACAGTGAGAGTCTGTTTCTAGGGTATTTCTCTTTTAAAATTTATTCGTACCCTCAGCTTGATAGTACAACTCGTTAGCGTTATGGCTAGAGCAACCTATCGGCTATTTACATGAACTTTTAGGTATAACGATATCGTCCATCCGACTTGTTTTCTTCTGAACAGGTAATACCTTGTGGGTGTTCATAGGAGTCATACGTTTGGAAGCACACCTTTGTGGGTGTGCAATCTTAACGGGCTCCTGATCTTTCACACATACCCCTAAGCAAGTGGTTACAGGAATTAGCTTGCTAGGAGGGTGTCTACAACCCCCAGTCTGGATAATTGCTTGGGATTTGTTCACTGGACCAAACGTTCTTTGATAGGAGTTTTGCCTCGATCTTTGGGTAAAAGACCCAGGCGATCCTTCAATAGAATTCTAAATCTGGAGAGATCCATGCTACATAGGGTTCCACCGGAGATGCAGGAGTGAAAGGAGCGAGATCAGGTAGAGGCGCCTTAACTATCTTCGGTGTAGTTTTAGGCGTTGTCTTGGGCTTTAGCACTCAAACCTGCTTAGACCTTGGTAGATTTTTGACCAACTCTTTCTTTTGTAATTCTTGTGCCTTTTGTACAAAGATCTGGGAATGCACAAGAAGTGTGTGGTGCTTCTGGATGCACTCCTCTAGAGTAGAACGGGTTTGTTTTACACTAACCCATTTGTTAATTAGCGGTTGGACGGAGGATCTCGATGCTTGTTGTGGTGATAGGTTAGCAACTTGGCGCTTTCTGAACTCCAAATCCGCTTGGTAACGGAGTCTGTCCACCTGATCTAAAGGCTTAGCGAATTAGCACGCGAGGCGTTGGCGTTGCCTTTGATGTGCTCTCTTTGATAAGTTAGCGTGCCTTCAGTGGTTAACTCCTTGATCGAGGAGGAGTTTAGATCTATAGATCTGGCCTCATTAGACGTTGGAGAGATGTTGCGATGTGCAACTACAGCAACGGCGGCATAAAGGTCATCTTCTTGGGTCTTCAAATTCAAAGGCTAGTGGACCTTCTTGGAGGAGGAGACTTTCCTGCATTTGTGAGGAATGGAAGATCTGGAGGAGGAGGAGGAGATGTACTCCTCGAACTTCTGTTTGTCAAACTTGTACTCGACCTCTTCAACTATGTGGATCTTGATCGTTGGCTGCGACACGACAGCCTCGGCAGCGAGGCTATTGGCTCCCACTGTGGTCGCCAGCGGGTTCACGTTGGAAATTGGTTTCACAATGATTCAAAATAAAAGAAAAATTAAGCCTTTCTATAAGACTTTCTTTATAATGAAAAGAAACAGAAAGATTTCCTAATAACATACGCAGAGATCGTTTATCGGTCTTCTGCTTGCGCGGGATCTTTTCCTATGCCGGGGTTAATCCGTGGATCACCAAGCGATCAGAACAAAATAATAGTTTCGTTGCCTCACACACCAGAGAAAATAGGTGTACATCAGGGTGCATGGCATATGGCAAGATCCCATTGAGAGAAATAGAAATGGTCGAACGACCAAGGCAAAAACAATAATAATAATAATGGAAGTTTGCTACTAGAATACTAATAATCTAAATGCAATCTATCACCAGAATATAATAATCAGAAGAATCCATGAAAATCAACCAAGTAACAAGTTGATCATGCAACTAGTGATCAGAATAATAATCCAAGTAACAAGGTCATACAACTAGATGGAATTAATACTTAAAAATCTACATCAAGAGACGTAGTACATCGAACGAAATAATCCAAACAAGGAAACCTTCATGTATATACTATATGTCTCACGATGTAGATAATTAAATATTAACCCTGATCTATGTATGAAAAGAAATACAACTAGCCTACATCTCACAAGAATTCATACTTAGCAAAGAAAGGAGGTCATGTTACGGGTTTAATTGTTAAGGTTACGGGTTTAACTGTTAAGGTTACGAGTTTGTTGTTAAGGGTATGGATAAGTTGTTAAGGTTACGGGTCAGTTATTAAGGTTATGGATCGGTTGTTAAGGTTACGGGTTGGTTGTAAAGGTTACACGTTAGGATATATATGCATATATATTTTGAGTGGAATGAATACTTTTGGGTCACTTGGCCTAGTGGTAAAGTTTGGGAGTTTGGACAAGAGGTTAGGGGTTCAAAACCCTACAGCCACAATATTTTTAGAAAATTCGTTATGAAGGTTACCGGTTGGTTGTTTAGGTTACGTATTTGTTGTTAAGGATATGCGTTGGTTGTGAATGTTACGCTTTGGTTGTGAAGTTAACCTATACAAATCCGTAACCTTAACAACCAACGCGTAACCATCACAACTAACATGTAACCTTTACAACCAATCCGTTTACTTAACAACAAATATTCTAAAAACTCGTAACGGGTTGGTTGTGAAGGTTACGGATTTGTTGTGTAGGTTAACTTCACAACCAAAGCGTAACATTCACAACCAAAACATATCCTTAACAACAAGCCCGTAACATTAACAACAAACCTGTAACCTTCACAACCAACACGTAACCTTCACAACTAACAATTATCTTTAACAATGAATATTCTAGAAAAATTGTGGATGTAGGGGTTTGAACCCTTAACCTCTGGTTCAAACTCCCAAACTTTACCACTAGGCCAAGTGACCCAAAGTATTCATTTCACTCAAAATATATATGGATATATATCCTAACGTGTAACCTTCATAACCAACATGTAACCTTAACAATTAAACCCGTAACCTTAACAATTAAATCTATAACCTTAACAATCTCCCAATACAAACAAAAACAATTAGTTTCCTCATCAACAACGAAAAAAATAAAATAAAATAATAATCCCCTTCAATCATTTCAACATCATCGCAGTAACATCATGATAAAGAGAGAGAGAGAGAGAGAGAGAGAGAGAGAGAGAAGGGATCCATAACCTTAACAATTGACCCGTAACCTTAACAATTAACTCATAACCTTAACAATTAACCCGTAACGTTAACAATCTCCCAGTACAAAAAGTTAGTTCCCCTCATCAACAACGAAAATAATAAAAAACAAAAATAATAAAATAATCCCCATCAATCATTTCAACTATCATCTTAGTACATCATGGTAAAGAGAGAGAGAGCGAGAGAGAGAGAAGGGTATTATGGTCTTTACATATTTTAATCTCTTGGATTTTATGTTTTGGGGGCTCAAAGAACAAAATTTTTATTTTTGGGAGCAAAGCACCTGTTAACAAAGTCTTGGGGGGGATCACGTTTTCTTTGGTTTTGGGGGCTGGAAGCATTTTTCCCTAAATTAATAATAAATGAAACAACCAATCATGTACAACGGTGTCATAGCATACTATGTAATTAAAATAAGAATCATGGAATCGATGATTGTTTTTCACATAAAATATCACGGTCAACAACCATCCATCACACGTTCATAAACTAAATTAATTCAAAATAAATAATTCTTTTGCAAAATAAATTCCTTTCAAATTATCTCTCACCATAACTATTCTAAAAATAATCTCTTAAAATAATAAATTCATAAATTCAAAATAATCTTTTTATAAGATAAATTCTCATTAATCTCCAAATAGTCTATTTTACCATAATAAATTCTTTTTAAAAATATTTATCATTCTAAAATAATTTCCTTCTACAAAATAAATTCTTAAAATATTATAATTATTCAAAAAAATATAATTTATTATATAATTACGATTCATTCAATATTATTCATCAAACCCATACAGATAATTATTAACAGACCTAAAAATCTAATAAAATAATTAAAAAAGGTAAATTCACACGTACGACAAATATAAGAATTGAAACGAAACTAAACGAGGATCGGGATCTTGCCTTGGAATAGTTCAGAATGTCTTAGAGGGTAGCGGGGGTCATCGGATGGCTGTACAGGTCACAACGGGTTTCGCTTCTCGTCGGAAAGTCAATCGTGTGATAGAATACAAAACGGGAGGTGTTAGTAGAGATTAACAATATTTAAAGCATAACGAGAGGTAGAAATTGAGCGTAGGTTATAGGGAGATATCGTTTGATAGACAATATATAGGGCTACACACTGGCGAAGCCGGTGGTAAAAACAGAGAACTGAGGTGGCGGAAAACACCTGCGTAGTCGACACAACACTATTGTTTTCTGCTCATAGCTATCGTCAAGCGATGGTTCAGACGTTACCGAGAGAGATAGAGAATGAGTTAGAGTGTGATACAAATTGGAGGTGATAGGCAACATGCTGGGCTAATCACCAGAGAAGAAATCGACGGAAATGAAGGTCGGATGTGATCGGAATGTGTGTGCAAAGTTGGCACAAACTAGCAAATATCTGATCGCTATTCGGTCGTTATTTGGGCTCATTCCTTGCTATTCGGAGTATTCCCTTGCTGTCCGGGCTTGCCGGAGGTGGGAGGAGGTTGCTGGTTCATTGGGATGTCTCGGTGGACTCCAATGGAGCTATACAAGGATTCGACGGGGTTGCTCGGTCAAAGAGGGGAGAGAGGAAGCGGAGGTGATGGTGGTGGTGAGGCATGGGAGAGAGGGTTCCTAAGGAGAGGGCGGAGAGGAGGGTTGGCGGTGGTGAATGAATGCGAGTGTAGAGAGGAGGAGAGGGGGCTGGTGGCTGGAGGTTGTGGAGGAGCTTGGAGAGAGAGAGAACGAGAGAGAGAGAGAGAGAGAGAGAACGAGGAGGGAGAGAGAGTAGGCGGCTGGGTTGAAAATGAGAGAGAGAGGAGAGAAAGAGAAAATGTTATTTATAGGAGAGGGGATTAGGGTTTAGATATTTAAAACGAAATTAATTAAAAAAATAATAATTTATATTTAAAAAATCAAATAATCATGGAATAAATATCTACAAATTAAAACGTACCGGTTGTATTAATACAACAGACAATATGCAATAGTAGAAATAATACAACTAATTGTACAATTAAATGAGAATAATTAATAAAAAAATATAATTACTTACAATTAAAATCAAATATTTATGCAAAAATTATCTATACAATAAAACATACCAGTTATACTAATACAACAGATAATACGCAATAGTAGTAATAATACAATAAATTGTACAATTAAAGAAGAATAATTAATCAAAAATATAATTACTTACATTTAAAATTAAATAATTATGGGAAAATTATCTATAGAATAAAACATACAAGTTGTTCTAATACAACCGATAATATGCAATAGTAGAAATAATACAATAAAATATACAAATAATACATAATTAATAATACAACATATTATACAAAATAATATGTAATAGTAAGAATAATACAATGTATATTCAAAATGATACGTAATAGTATCGATAACACAAAAGATCAATTCCAGAAATTTTACTATACAAAGTTAATATATAAATATCAAAATTATTTAAATAAATATAAAATTTGGACTTTTAAAATATAAATAATTAAATATTTTTAAATATTTATTTAACTAGTAAATATAAAATTCTAGAAAATCGAGAAAAATATAAATACTCTTTTAAAAATAATAATTAAATATTTTAAAATACCAAAAATTATTTAACTAGTATCAAAAGTTTACGGTCATTACAAATGAACGTTGTATTGCTACGACAAACTTTGGTATACGTCTCATGTGGACCATTTGGGCGAATCTCATTTTGGATGAACATCACCTAAAGCTTCACTTTTACTTGGGCGAGCTTCGCTATTGCTTGGGTGAGCTCGGCTATGAGCATGTGCTTGGTTGCATTTCGAAGTTCTTGTTGTTGAGATTATTTCCACTTCTGTATTTGGATCCTATATTTGGAGTGAAGCTACTAAAGCATGTCTAAGTATTTGCATAGCTACTGGAGCATGACCGAATGTTGGCATCGCTGATATTCACATTTTATTACAATTTTATACCCTCGTTATCTATTTTATATGAATAAATATGTCACTAATAATTGTTTTTATCTTTAAATGCAGGTTAATGATGAATAAATCCCAAAAATCCCATCTCTCAACAAAGCCCCTAGAGTAAATGAAGAAATGAAGCAAAAGAGAAATCAAGAAGCCCATTAGAAAATTAAATTGTCAATTTATCCAAAACCCCATTTATTTAATGAAGAAAACAAGTATGAAGACCAAAAGCCCAAAGCCCAAAGCCAATACAAGAGGAAATCTGCGGATGACAAAAGGAAGAGATTGGGTATCGATACCAGCATCAATGCTGGCATCGATACCCGTATCGATACCAGCATCGATGCTTGTATCGATACCTACAGGACTGTAGCACATTCTAGGTTTGAAATTTGCTTGTTTTGGATAAGTATTGATCCAATGGCTCACATTCATTGATGTATACTATAAATAAGGGTAGAGAGTAAGGGCTTAGAGGTGTGAAAAATTTTGTAACTCTATTTGGAGAGGAGGGCAACTCTTAATTGAGAAGGCATTCTAAATTTGTAACTTTTGTTACAATTAATAATAATAATTTTTTCTCTACTTCAAATCTTCTTTGGATGATTATGATGGAGTTGAAGAAAAGTTTGAAGGTTTGCTTTTCTTTTATTTTTCTCTTTTATTTTTTTAGTAATTTATTTATTATTGCTTATTAGTTAGATTTACATTCATGCTTGTAGTGTAGATTTGTTTTCTTGTCTTTTTATTTCTTTTTGTACTTTAATTTGTAGAGTAGATTTATTTTCTTGCATTTAATTTTTACAATTTATTTTATAGTTAAGATTTTAATTCTTTGTAGTTAGATTTAATTCTTGTTTATAGTTTAGATTTTCCTTTTCTTTTTATTTTTGTAATTAGTTCTTTTTCTTCTTGTTTTTATTTCTTAAGATGTGAAATTAATTCTTGTAGGAATCTTAGAATTGTATGAAACTTGTCTAATTTTCTTTATATTGTATGGATTATTCTCTTACACTTAAAATATTCATGTTTAGGATAATCAACTAGAAAACTAATTGGTAGAAAAAGAATTTGATAATCTATGCTTATCTTAAATGGTTTGATAGGTTATGCTTATGAATTCTAGGATTACTATCTTGTTATTGTTCTTATCATGAATAGTAATTTTGACTTAGATGATAATTTGATAGGTTATACTTTCCTTAAATGGTTTGATAATCTATGCTTAATAAATCTAAGTTGAAATATGATAAAAAGAGAATAGTTTGTATTTTATAATTGAGATTAGCTAGTGGATTCAATTCTAGATTTCTCATATCTTTAATTGAATCCTCCATCTTTTGTTTTCTTGATTTTTCTCTTTTTATTCTTGCTTTTATTTTATTCTTTGATTCTTTCTTCTCTTCTCTAAAATTCAATTTATTGTTACTTGCATATATTCACAACAATCACTCTCACTCATCATAACTCTCACACTTATTATTTAATCCTATTTTGTTACGTACACAACATAAGAACCAATTCTAATAATCTCTTAAAATCACCTTCCTTGTGGGATCGATATTTTTATACTATAACTTGATTGATTGTGCACTTGTAATTTTGGTACATAATTATGTCGCATCAGTAGCTGCTAAAGCATAGTTAGATCTTGGCGTGCTGGGGAATAGCTGAATGTTTTCATAACTGGTAAAGTGTAGCTAGATGTTGGCGTAGCTATTGGAGCTTAGCCGAATGATTAACCAGTTTATATTTGTACATAGCTGGAGTGTTCCATCATCTTGACCATGCTAGGGAGGTTCATAGCATCCATAGTTTAGTCACTTGTACAGTTAGAGCGTAGGAAGTAGCTTATACTCATGTACCTCTTAGAGTCTATATAGTTTAAGCTCATAAGGTATTGGAGCATGAAGAATCAGTTTATACTAGTATACTTATTAGAGTGTAGGGAGCAGTTTAACCTTGTATACTAGTCGGAGGTTAGGGAACAGTTTAACCACATAATCCTAATGGAGGTTAGCAAATAGTTTAACCTCATAATCCCATTGGAGGTTAGGAAATAGGTTAACCTCATTATCCCATTGGAGGTTAGAAAATAATTTAATCACATAATCCCATTGGAGGTTTCGATAGATCGACAAGGGCATAATGTGAACATATCAACTCAAAAGAAGATTGACAGAGGTGTAAGTACAAGAGTACATATTGTTCAGAGGTGTAGTGTTAACATGGTAACAAGGAAAGTCGACAGAGGTGTAATGTTAACTATTCGAAGAAATCAAATAGATAAAGGTGTAATGTTAACATATCAGGTTTGTAAAGTTAGTACTGTTTAGTGGTGTAATGTTAACATAATAGTACTAAGGAATTTTAACAGATGTATAATGTTAACATACCAAAGGAAGTGACCGACAGAGTTGTAGTGTTAATCAGTCAGTTTTGAAGGAGTCCAAATGATGACTATTGTTCGGAAGTATAATGTTAAGTTAGCGGTAGGAAATCGATGGAAGTGTAATGTTAACTAATCGATTTATAGTAATGATAGATTAACAGAGGTGTAATGTTAACTAGTCAAATCTGAAAAAAATATCAAATGAGATGTAACATTAACCAGTCGACAAAATAGTCTAACAAATGTGTAATATTAACCGATCAGATCATTGGAGTGCCAACTATTCAGTGGTGTAATTTTAACATGGCAGTAGTAATGTATTTGGAGTTAAGCAGAGGTGTGGTGTTAATTTGATGACTTGCTGAGGATTTTTATATATGTTGATAATGAATTTTTGCTATCAAAGGTGGAACCTTAAACGTAGCCAGAATCTCTATAGGGAGGTGAAATTGACTGGAATCAAGGGAATATTTATTGATAAATTTCCTATTGATTGGTGCCATGAGCTTATTACCATTTTGATCAATTAGGCGGTACTCTCCGTTCAAGTAGACTGCCTCTACTACAAATGAGCTTTCTAATTTAGGTTGGAATTTACCTTTAGTCTTGTGCGTCATGACGATAGGTCGACGAACGGCTAAGACCAGGTCACCTTCTTTGAAGGATACTTCTTTGAATCTCCTGTTGATGTCTCTCAAGATCCGTGATTAATAGATCTTAAATTCTAAACTAATTATAGAATTTGAAGAACGATCGGCTAATAAACTATGGACCGTTAATGTGGACAATCCTCACAAGGACGCCGAATCGGTAGATAATGTGGTGTTTCAAGAACTTAACCATGGTAGAAGTCCTAACTTCTCTAAGTAGAATGACTTTAGCCTATATAGAGAAGTAAACGGTGATGACAAGAATAAATTGATTGTTTTTAGCATATGGTGGGCTAATTGGCTCAATAATATCCATACCCCATGTCTTGAATGGCCATGATGTGACAATCAGATGTAATTCTTCCGGAGGTTGATGCAAGAAGTTAGCATAAAATTCACCCGTACGACATCTCTTGTCATAGGCCACTATGTCCCACAATCATCATTAGCTTGTAATAACCTGAACAACAAAGTTCGTTTTGAAGCTTAGGACATGGTTGATGAGCTCCACACGTACCATCTTGGCTTCTTTGATCGCTTCCCAAGCTTCACTTGGTGATAAGCATCAGAATAATAAGCCATCAAATGATCAGTAGTATAATGCCTATGTGATAGCATTGTAGAAGAAGTGGCGCAATCTCCTCTAGATAGAGATTCGACATTATGCCATGCAGGGCATAGTCGATGATCGGGCAACACCAATCATTAAGTTCAAAACCTCCGGGTGTGGTGTGAATCTCATTGGATTCTAAGATTCATTTGGGATAACATAGTAGGTGGTTGGCTACCATGATGTGCTTGGTAGACAAGGCCAAAGTAGCTGCTAGAGACACAAAGTCATTATCGTAAGTATTGTTAAGGCATTCTACATAGTTGATTTTCCATTGCTGCTTCATGGTATAGTAGAAGAGAACATTGTGCAAGACCTCGTATTCCCCTTGATTGACGATCAACTTAGGATCGCCATAACCTTCACAATATCTAGCACCTATGTCTTAGGTGAGTTGTAGGCCAATTATTAAGGGGTCATACTTAGCCATGTCATTAGAATAAGGCTTGGTCAATGCATATGAAGAGCACTACCCCCACACCTGTGACGATAACTCCTTTATAGCTCCATTATGATACGCCATTGAAATAGAGTACCCACTCATGGACAGAATGTTTTCACAACCCTAAAACTCAGAGATCCCAACTTCATCATGAGTACCATAGAGAGCTAACTTCTAACGTCATGTAGGGTGTAAAGGCTGTCGTCAGAGGTGTGATATTGAACTTGACGACTAATTGCTTTGGCAAAGGTTATACTATTAGACATACCGAAGAAAATGGTGCTGTCATTAAGGACTCATGTCCTACATGATGAAGCCGATAAACTAGGGTGGCATTTCTAGGAAAGCATTGACGTAGTCATAAAAGGTTGCATTAGTGTTGTTAAAAAAGTGTTTCCGTAGCCATGAATAGTTGCGTTAGCATTGCTGAAGAAGCGTTTGCCATAACCATAGGAGGTTGGGTTAGCGTTAATGAGGAAACATTGCCATAAGCGTGATAGGTTGTGTTGGTACTGCTGAACAAGCGTTGTCATAGCTGCAAGAGGCTGTGTTAATAGTTCCGCTAGACGAGATTCGAAGAGTGTTGAGCTTTGATCATGAGGATTGTCCCATCTTGTTCTCATTATTAGAGGATTGTCTTGTCTCACTATCATCATTTTTTCTGGTTGATCATAGATTATATTAATTGAATCTCTCAGCAGATCTCAACAATTTCTGCCTGCTCAATTAGATCTTTTGTAAGGACCATGAATTTTCAATACTAGTTAAAATAATTTTTTAGTATTTTAAAATATTTAATTATTATTTAAAAGAGTATTTGTATTTTTTTGATTTTTTATAATTTTCTATGATTTAAAAATCTGATTATATAATTATTTAAATGATTTTAATATTTATAAATTTATTTTGTGCGGTAAAAATTTCTGAAATTAATTTGTTATGTTAACGGTACTATTACGTATTATTTGAAATAATATGTTGTGCTATTAATATTAGTACGTAATATTTCGTATAATTAGTTGTATTATTTCTACTGTTACATATTATCTGTCGTATTAGTATAACTAGTACGTTTTACTGTGTACGTAATTGTCCTATAATTATTTTATTTTAAATATAAATAAAAATATTTTTAATATTAATTATTCTTGCTCAATTGTATAATATGTGTATATTTCGACTATTTCGTATCAACTGTTGTATTAGTACAACATGTACGTTTTTATTTGTAGATAATTATTCTATAATTAGTTTAATTTTTAAGTACCTGTCATTATTTTATTTTAATTTAGTTTTGTTTTAAACCCTAACCCTACACCCTATATATTTATATATATATATATATATATATATATATATATATATATATATATATATATATTTTATTTTCATTCTTCTTTCTCTCCTGTTCACAAACTCGCCGCCGCCATCATCATCATCTCTTCGTTCTCTCTCCCTCACCCGAAAAACTCGTCGCCGCCTCCATCTCCCCGCCTCCGGCCACCACAGCAACACTCCGCTTCCCTTGCCGCCGGAGCTCATCTCCCCCACCTCCATCTCCCCTCAGGCCGCCGCCGGCAGTCGTCGCCATGCCCCGACCAACTCGATAGCCGCCGCCGCTCATCCCCTTCTCCGACGACCCCCAACCTCCAGCCAACCGCGTCCTCCGCCTTATGCTGTCGGTCTCCATCAGACAACCGCACAGCCACCGTCGTCCCCCAGCCTTCTCTTCCACCTCTCCCTCTCTTCCCCGCCACTGGCAGCCGCCTCGAGCTCCATCCAGACCTCTGCCACCCCCGCCTTTACCTCCACCTCCGTCACCATCCGCCTCCGTCACCGTCAGTCCCCTTCGCCGGCCAACCCGCTGCTGTTCGACCCCTTGCAGCAGCCCTCCCCACGACCACCTCCAGCATTGCCTCGAGCTCAACCAGATCTAAGCCGCTGTCAACGTCGCCTCGACCGCCACACGCTGCGTCCGCATTAGCGTCGTCGCCTCATCATCAGACCCCACGGTATCGTAGGCAAGATCCCGATACTCTCTTGACTTATCATTCAATTCTTAGATCTGCTCTGAATTAATTAGTTGCTTGCAAGATCCCGCTCTCCTGTTTCGTAGTTTGATTATTTACATTTTTTATGAATTATTTGCATAGTTTAGTTGTGACATATTTATTGCGTGGGTTGTTTGGTGAATAATATTGATTTACATAATGGATATGTTATAAATAGTGTTTTCGGAATAATTATAAAAATTTAAAAGAATTTATTTTGGAAAATGAATTAGTTTAGATTAATTATTAAGCGAAATAATTTAAAATGAATTAATTGTAGAAAATGATTATTTTCTGAATTATGTAGATGTTGTTTATGATTTATAATTCTTATTTTTGATTATCTGATATGCTATGATATTATTACACATGATTAGTTGCATTGATTGTTTATTGTTGTGATTGAGAATTATTAGGAGTTTATGACTATAGTGACCTGTATGACACAGTTAGGATATAGAATATCATGTGTAGTTGACCTGGAATTACAAGAATTAGGGTGAGAGTCTTTGTCCATGTGAGCGGTTGGGATTGTTGATGTATATTCCAGGCTCGCGCCGATGAAGTTTGTGTAGTCACCGGGATGGGTCTGAGGAGATGAGATATTGTGATTGTTGATGTATATCCCATGCTCGCGCCGGTGAAGTTTGTGTAGTCTCTCCTTGTTGTCTCAGACTCTGATCGAGAGGAGAAGACATCTTATTGGTGTAGTGACTCCTTGTTGACGGAGATGTTAACTGGCTGCTTCTTTTTTGAAGCACTCACAAGGGGCTAGTAAGTAAGCATTAGTTGTTGAAGTATATTTTTGAACTGGTTGAAGCGCCCATCGGATGCCTTCTTTTTAGCCTCCATCTGGTGAATTAGACTGTCGATGGTCTCTCTGGCTGCCATGTTAATAGTTCACTCCTACTCATGACTTGAGTTAGGAGTTATGTTTGATGCTATGGCTGAGCTAACATCATTAGCAAAAGGATAATATGCTTGTAAAGGAGTTCGTCGAACTGGAAACCTCAAAATAGAGTAGTCAAAGGGGATAGCTGCCCCCCATCATGGTCTAGTATGGTAATAGACATCATTGATATGTATATTTGATGTGCTATCATCATCTTCTTGACTCACACCAATCAAATTAACCATGAACTCTTAGAGATCAAGGTCAAAAGTAGCCTTGCTCTTACGAGATTGTTGTCATTCACTTGTTAAACTTTAAAGAAGCATGATGAACATTGCAAGATGCTTTAAAGAGAACCCCTAGAGTTATCATTGATTGATGTCAAAAAATCAATGAATGTTTAAGAGTTCTGACCTTTTCTCTAAGGGAGGGTCGCCAAAACCTCACTCAGGGCGAAGCTCATTTTGCCTCTAGTGACATTAAGGCTACATTTGGCATGGGTTTTGTAGGCTGTCCAAAAATTACTGTGGATAGTTGATCCTCACAAAACACAAATGATGGAGGTCACTATTTAATGACTTTCATATCAATCAATGAGAGTTATAATTTGATGGTTCTTACAGCAACTGATGATGGAAGTTACAATCTGATAACTTTCGTAACAATAAACGAGATTTACAAACTGACGACTCTCACATATCAAAGAGCCAAAGGCCACGTTTTCAAGATGACAATCCTTGCAACACTCTAATGGAAGAGATTACTAGTTGATGATCACTTCAAAGCAACATGTAGAAGTCACAACCGTGTTCCAAGCAAAAAACATGGAGTTCTCCACCGCGTTCCAAGTTCAAAACGCGGAGCTCACCACCGCGTTCCAAGTTCAAAATACGAAGCTCACCACCACGTTCTAAGCTCAAAATGTGGAGTTCACTACCGCATTCCATGCTCAAAACGTGAAGTTCGCCATCGCATTCCAAATTCAAAACGGGGAGCACAGTGCCATGTTTTCAGTTCTAAATGCGAGGGTCATTTCCAGAATGTGAATCTCATGTTTGACTAATTCAAACACATTTTAAATGATTCCAAAACTATTTCCTACAAATTAAGGGCATTAAACCCTCATTAAACGAGCTTTGAAAGCTTAGCTTTCGAACCATTTTCAGTTGAAGAACTGATCTGCTTATTCCAGATAAAAAGGATCAGTTCCTTTTCTAAAATTAAGTCTTTTACAGAGTTCTAAAACTTGTTTAGTGTTCTTAAATTCATTTAGAGTTCTAAACTTGCCTCACAAGTTCTTTTCGACGTCAAGCTAAGAGGAATAGACTAACGTTTCACGAAGTTGCGTGCTTGGATTGTCAACGGGATACAAGATTCAAACTCCAATCACCACCAAGAAGAACCCAATTTTAAACGAAAGGAATGATCTCCGTTGATATCTTCTCTCTTTTGTAAATCAGGGAACCAATAAGAAAAATTATAATTTCTTTTTCTAAGTCAGTTAGAGAGAGCTTACATCGAGAGATTGTATTCATTCTTTTCGTAAGTCGGTTAGGGAGATTAATACAAATTTTATTCTCAATTTTCTCATAATTTTTTTTGACAAACAAAAGATGGCGACTCTACTGGGGATGAGCTTTTTTACCAATGAAGAAGTGGTGGCATAATTCAACACCCACATCGCTGGAATGATGGTTGAAACATTTACTCTAGAGTTCGATCAAGGCAAGTACGAGGAGTTTCTCTTGTCCATATCCCTTAACCCTAAGACTATGAGCAAGATCCGCAAAGTCTCCAAGGAGACTTCTTCTCTTGACTCGCCAAAGGAACATCACTCCTTTGGATCTCGCTGTTCATACAGCCCATCCGCAGAAGAGGGAGATTCAGCTCCAATTGAACTCATCAATCAACTTAGATGCATTACACTCGTACCCAAACAAAAGGTATCGGGTCATAAGAGGCCTATTGCCATGACTAACTTGATCACTACAGATAGTGATGTTGCTATAAAAACCTTAAATCAAGCTAATAAGAACGTTGCTCGATAAAGGAGAACATCTCTAAGATGAGCACAACTCCGAGAAATCCGATCCTCTAACCGACATGAGCCCCATGTTTATGACCCTCAACACTCCGCGCTTCTATTTTAGAATGCGAACCTCGTGTTTATGTGCCCAAGCATGAGCCACGTGTGAGCCTGATTGAACGCGGCCCTCTGTGGCATGTTGCATAACCAAAACACGGACCTCAGGTCCGTATTGAACACAAACCTCACCTTCATATTGATCAATCAAAACGCGAACATCACATTTAGAAATGGGTTACACGCGACCCTCACATCCTCATTCTCAAACGTGACCCTCACGTTCAGTTGCTCAAGAGCGACCCTCGTGTTCAGTTGTCCAAGCGTGACCCTCGCGTTCAATTACCTAAATACGACCCTCGTGTTTCAATGTTAAAACATGACTCTTACACGATGTGTCAAGTTTCGTTCAGGGTGATCAACATGGATTTCAAACAACAGTTTTTTGTCCAAGTAATAAAACCCAATACAGAACCTGGTGTATACCGGGCTGACTGGGTTATTCACAGTGCAACTAGACTGATGGGCGGACATAAGAAGTCCACGAATTCAAGGCATCTCAAAAAGATTCATGTCAAAGAGTCAGTTCCGCCCAATCATAGGCAGGGGTTTCAATTCAAACCTTAAATTTAGTGAGTAACTCATCTCTAGTCTCTACAACAGACTTGAGAGAGTTTATATCGAGAGAAAGACCGGTACAACAGGTCGCTCGTTCGTGCTAATATGAACAACTAATTTCTGCCGTCCTCTTAGGATGTCAATGTTATTCACATGCAACCAAACCATCAGTGTTCGACTGATTAACAAACGTCGCATTTCCCAGTAAACGATGACATTCCCACAAGAAGACAACTTTGGAAGAAGAGTACTTTAGAGTCACTTCTAAGTATAAGGAGATCATTAATCCCTAGCTTCGATAAGGCAGAGATGGATCAGTCCTCTGACTTGAAAGGAATACTGAGTGAGTCTAATGGAATCTAACAGCACACTCAGACTCAAAAGGAAGTTCATACCTCGTATCAACTTCCAGAAGTTGGCTAAAGGAATTGAGTCTGATGATGAACACTCAGCCATCACAGAATCTCAATCTTCTAGCTCTGCTGCTAAACACGAGAGCTATATTTATATGGTAGGACATCTTAATGATCTTATAAAGAGACTTGATGAGCAGCAACCCATGCTCAAAGTATAGTAGAAGGCCATCGATAAACTCTAGGTCTTGATGGCTCAGATTGTTGCAGATAGGGCCAAATCTCCAAAAACAAATTTACCACCCTAGCGCAAATCTTCCCAAAGAACTGGATCATCTTCATCGAAGGGGAAGGAAAAAGAAATTGAGACTTTTGATCAAAAAGCTAACAACATAAAATCTTCCTCTAAAGAAGGAAGAGATGCCGAGGATGAGCAAAATTCTCAGTCAGCTAAAATGGAAGAGCCGAAAGACCATCTCAAAGTTATTCCTAATAGACGTAAGCTCCAAGATGAGGGTGTTGTTAGGCTTTATCCTACTAAATGGGATGCAGCCCCTTATCCTCAAAAGTTTGAAGTCCCAACCTTACAAACTTTTGATGGCACGGGGTCACCGAACTCACATATCTACTATTTCTAATCACAGACTGGGAATGTGATATGAAATGATGGCGTACTGGCTCGGTTGTTCATTGGCACCCTTAAGGGGGTTACCTTACAACGGTTTATGAAAATGCTTACGGGATGTATCCAAAAGTGGGCAGATCTAGAGAGACTCCGTTGGTATGTAAAAAATTAACTTCCGCTTAAGGGGTCATTTGTATTTATAAGAGTGGCTTATTATAAACTAATAATCAATATTTTACAACAGAGGAGAAGGGAATGACCCTCCTGTTTAACCTGGGTTCGTTGGCAGCGGTAGGACGCCTCCCTCAGTGCTCGTACCAAGTTGACTTTCCTTAGATGATCCGATCAAAGTTGTCGTCGGAGCTTTTGTGCGCAGTAGAGGCTCCGGAGTGATTGAGTTCAACTATACTCGAATTTAAAAAGTATCAAAGCCGCGAGCTTGGAGAGAGCTATAATGCAAGGGTTTGCAGAGAGCTGATGAGCCTCAAATCTGAGGGTTCAGATTGAGTCTATTTTAACAATCGAGCAAGGAGCTAAGAATGTTCTACCAAGCAAGTGAGCCCAATATAAGTCTCTGATTGAAGAACCTTGCCAATAGCAATGCCAAGTCCAAGCAAATCAACCTAGACAAATTACTTCCCCCCCCCTCTTTTTCTCCACCCTACTTCCTCTCCTCTTTTTTTTTCATGTTGGCTGAAGGAGGCCTTAAATAGGCAAGGGATGGCATGGGCCATCCCTTGATTTGTGTGATTTTCCCGCTAGTAGGTGAGGAGCACCTTGCCCTCCCCTAGCTGTGGTATGTGACCACTATAGGGGAGTTGAGAGCCATGCCTCTTCATCACCCAGGATGTGGGAAGTGGGTAGGCATACTCCCACAAGCAAGTAGCCTTCTTGCATTGCTTAGGTGAGGCTGGTAAAGCTACAAGTGAGCTTGAGGGCTGTCTGAATACTCAAGCAAGCTTGCAGACGAGCTTGGCAAATAGGCAGGGTTGGTTAGTGGGCCGCTCTAAGGTGTGAACTGGTGTTCATTGGCAAGCGGAGTTCGTGCAAGCAAACTCTATACAGGCATTCCTAGCTCATGCAGGCGAGTGAACCATTTAAGTGAGGTTGAACTCGTGCTGGCGAGCTTAATGATTTGACGAGCTTGATTCATTCAGGTGAGTCAAGCTAACAGGTGATGCTTGAGCTCTGCGGGTGAGTTCAACAAACAGGCAAGATCGAGCTCTGCGGGCCAGCGCAATAGTACAAGGAGAGGTTGAGTTATGTGGGCAAACTCAACAATTATAGGAGTAGTTGAGCCCTACGGGTGAACACAATAAACAAGAGAGATTGAGTTCCACGGGCAGGGTTCATGAAAAAGCTAGGTTGAGCTCTACGGGCGAGCTCAATACGGAGGCGAGGTTGAGCTCTTTGAGCGAGCTCATCAAGGAAAGGCGACCAAGCTCTGCGGATGAGCTCCATAGATAGGAAAGGTTAAGCTCTGTTGGCGAACTTAATAAAGAGGAGAGATTGAGCTCTATGGGAGAGCTCAACAATCAGGCAGGGCTGAACTCTACGGGCGATCTAAACAAATAGGTAGGTTTGAGCACTACGGGAGAGCTCAATAAAAAAGCGAGGTTGAGCTCTACAGGCAAGCTCGACAACTAAACGGGGCTGCTCTCTACTGGTGAGCTCAACAATCAGGCAGGGCTAAACTCTATGGGAGAGCTCAACAAAAAGGTGAAGTTGAGCTTTACAGGCGAGCTCAACAAATATGGGAGATTGAGCTCTGCAGGCGAGCTCTGCTGGGCTTCGTTTGAATGAAAACGAGCCCAAGATATTAATAGGTGGGCTCTGATACTTAGGCAATTTTCACTACCTACAAGACCCCCTTCAAAGTTTTCAGACCTAAATCACGTTGAATGTGGTCTGGAATACTTTGAATAAAAAAGGCTCACTACTTCTTAGTTTGAGCCAATTTGAGCCCCTTGGTCTAGTTGAACTCTTCAGGTGCCCTCGATGGAGTGTAGGCGGGCTCTAAGTTTATGAGTGCAAACTGCGTGTTCACGGGCGGGCTCCTACGCTTGCCAACTAAGGCGACACCTTATTTTCACATGATCGATCTGAGTCGCGGATTTGATGGCACCATTGATCTCAACCATTGATTTGATGAGAGATCGTGCTTGAATTGCCACATCTTGGCCGTTCATGTGAAATTCCGAATGTTTCTCATGACTCGCAGCTGTTCGATTCGAACCGTCGGATCGAACAGTCTGCAGGCGATTTGAGCCGTTCGCTTCGTAGAGTTGGTGAATCTCAACCATAGAGACATCACCTATACAGTGCGCTCTTCTCATTCATCGAAAGGGTACTGTGCAATCAAACTCTTTGCTCAAGTTTTCAAAGAAACTCAGAGCTCTTGTTCTCATTCTTCCTCAAACTCAATATGGCCCCCAAGAGGATTTCTTCTAAGGGGAAGAGGACAACCTCTTCTTCTGCCGCTGCCACTACAGCCACCTCTAGCGTGAGTCGGCCTCGTCATGGTAAGTTAAGGACAATAGATCGAACATGGAGGAGATGAACATACTCTGGTTTATTTTCTAGCGAGCTTCGTCTACCTAGGCGAGGTTCGGCCATTCTGGCGAGCTTAGCTATCAGGCGATCTCCTGCCTTGTCAGGCAAACTTTATTAACCCGTCGGTTTGAACCTCGCTAGGATATTGCAGGCCGCCAGTTTCAACAACTTGGAGAATTTTTCAAATCTTAAGTCAAAGTTTTTAATTTCCTCTTGTTGTGTTTTACAGCTCGAGAGGAAGCCCCAGTTGCAAGGCCCCATAACCTAACATCCTTCGAGAAGAGACCTCTCTCTAGAGAGGAAGCGGACCGATACGATGAGATTACCTACAAGAGGAGGCCAGCAAGATTGGAGTCTGGGCCTATTTTGGTATCTGATGATGAGGAGCTGCCCACTCCATCATCTGCTCAAACATATTCCTCACAGCCTAAGTGTAAGCCTGGCCTCCCTGACCCGGCTGACATAGGGGGTTCTGGATGGAGGCCACTCGTTGATGACGACGGGCCTCTCCCTCGGGTACCGCCTATTGCCGTGATAGCCCCAGGTCAAGAGTCTGCTTCTCTAGATCCCGGCTCTGTGTAGGGCCTCATCCAAAGGCTGGAGAATTCTATGAAACAAGCATCATCCATCATCTGTCTTGGGTTGGGAAAATTTTATTATTTTTTACCCTTCGTAGCGGATAGTCTTAAGGACATTCAACGTGTGGGTAGCCTCCAGCTAGCTAGGCGATGTGAACAAAGACTTATTTATCTGGAGGAAGCTATGTACCGCTTGGAAGAGCTGGTATGCTCCGACCCATGTGACGAGGTAACACCGCTCATAATTGAGTGAAACACATATCAGAGTAAGAAGTTATCGTTGCAGATTTACACGAGCGGTAACATCGTCTACAGTCTAAGATGGACGCTTATAACAGCATTGCTGATCACACGGGGGTCAGAACTACCCAGGGTGAGCCGACTCTGAAGGACTTCTACGGTGAGAACGCAAGAGTTCATCGTGCTGTTACAAAGGAACTACAAACTCTCCAGACACTACGTTGAGAAGAAGTGGCTACTGAAGCGGCCGCCGTGCTTACCGAGGCCAAGCTTCAGAAGGAAGAGGAGGAGAAGATCCAAGTGGAATAGGTAAAGGAACTGGCTATCATCAAGACTAAACTTGCCTTCTTTAGCTTTCTAGATCTGATTTGAGACGCCTTTTTGTATTGTAATGATTTTTCTTTGTAGTGTTGTCTCAAAACCTATTGTTTATGAATGAAATTACACCATTGTTCTCTAGTGTTGTTCTTTAATGACTTGTGCATATGCTTTCATTCCTTTTGAATAGCTTGGATGCCTTGGACGAGTTGAGCCTTTCAGGCAAGCTCAACGAGGTATAGGCAAGCTTGAGTCATTAGGCGAGCTTGAGTTGTTGGCAGGCGAGGTCAAGCCTTAGGTGAGCTCAAACATTAGGTGAGCTCAAGCTACTTGGCAGGTGAGCTCAAGCATCAGGCAAGCTCAAGAGGGTGGTGGGCGAGCTCGAGTCTTTAGGCGAGCTTCATTAGTTGGTAGGCGAGCTCAAGCATCAAGCGAGCTCGAGCTGTTTGGTAGGTGAGTTCAAGCATCGGCGGAGCTCGAGCTACGTAGCAGGCAAGCTCAAGCATCTGGAGAGCTCACGAGGGTGTTGGGTGAGCCACATGTCCTCTCACCAGTTAAGGTGACGTGGGCATGTCAGGTCACACTACATGTGATCTAGCAGGGGCACGTCATCTTCATGCTCTTGATCTGAATCATTAGTTAAGCGACCCTCTCGATCTCCATTGCCGCATTGATAGGAGATTGTGCCTGAACAACCAGATACTGGCCATCATGTGGAATTCTGAACGTCCCGCATCACTCATGGTCGTTCGATTGGAACTGTCGAATCTAACTATCTGTGGGTGATCTGAACCGTTCGCCTCAGTGGAGCTGGCGAATCTCATGCATTGAGATCTCACATTTATAGAACTCATCTCCTTTGTAAGGAGATCACTGTGCTCACAAACTCTCTTGCTCAAGATTTTGAAGAAACTCAAAGCTCCCCAAGTTTGAGATGGCCCTAAGAGTGAAAGCATGTGCTTCGAAGGGGAAGAAGGAGGCTTACTCTTTCTCCACCACCACTGAGGCAACCACAGCCACCACGGATACCCTCTTTGTGCATTTAACTCACCATAGTATGTTTAAAAAACTATGAGACTGAACCAAGTTCGTGAACCCATGAGACCAGGAATATGAACAACTTTTTTTCATTTTTCATGAAAAACTTTGTTGACTCCGACAAGGTTCTGCTGCTCAGGCGAACTCTACTTAAGCGAGTGTCATTTGTCAGGTGAGCTCTACTTGGTGGGTAAGATCCTACCTCCGACAGGCGAGCCTTGTTTGACTAGCGAGCTCTGCTCGTTATACCAGCTTTTGCCTTTGTCAGGCAAGCTTTGTTTGCTCGCTCACATGGTAGAATTCTCCTCCGCTTCGCAAGCCGCCTGTCTTTAGGACTTAGAAACTTTCTAAACTTTTGAGTCAAAATTTCTATCTTCTTTCTATTTTATTTTGTAGCTCGAGAAGGGATTCTGGTTACAGGATCTGAGCCTGTTCGACCCGAACCCATCATCCTCTCTGATGATGAGGAGAAAGAATACACTCCCATCTTTACCCCGCAGTCCTCCTCGCAGTCTCCTCTTGATGACGAAGGGGATATCCCCCTAATCTAGCCTATTGCCATGATTCCTTCTGGTCAGGAATCTACCTCACGTTGCATGGTAAGCCTTCTTAGCTTCGAGCTATGTTTAATGTTTGGAAGGTCTGTTGCGCGCGTACTAGGAACCCAATGTGAAGCGGCTCATGGTACATGCTCAAATCAGAGGGGCATGGGAGCAGGAGGTTCGAGAGAGGGATCTGTTAGACAAAGAAACCATCCTCACGCTTCTGCTCAATCGACAATGCCTATTGCAGGCTGAGATTACTACCTCAGCCTCCACCATCACTCGATTGAAGGCCCAGCTCATTGAGGAAGAGTCAACTCTGAAAGGCTTGCAATTTGAAAGAGCGAATGTTCACGGTACTATTGAAAGGGTGATGCAGGTCCTCTAGGCGTTGCATCAAGAAGACTCTGCCGCTGCCACATCCTTTGAGGCCAAGATTCGGAAGGAGATGGAGAACCAGGTTCGAGCGAACAGGGCGAAGGAGATAGCTGCTATTAAAGCTGAGCTCACATCCTTTAGTGTGCTAGAATAGGTTTGGTGGAGTGAATTGACCTTGGGACACTTCTTTGTTATTTTTGCTTGCGTACATTGTTATGACTTCATTCGAATGTATTGTAATAACTTTGTTCAAATATATTATCTCCAATATCAGCTTATGAATGAAGTTTATACTTTTGTTTGCAAAATATCAGCTTATGAATGAAGTTTATAGTTTTATTGTAATAACCTTGGGACACTCATTTTCTCTTGTTTCTCTTAGGATTTTTAGCAAACCCTCAGCTATCAACGAGTTTGATTTGCTTATACCGATCACTATCTGATTCGAGCTAGCATACTATTCCTCTTAGTATGATGAGTTGTCGGAAAGTTTATTTTAGATTTAATAATAAATTTTTTTCTACCCTTAGTCGTTCGAGGTATCAGGTTGAGTTAATTACTGTAGGCGTATAAAATTGCCTATAGGTCCCTTAGCATAGCTCGGCACGATGATTCGACAAATCAACGGACGTTCGAGGCGACGAGGCACGCAAGCAACGGAATACGTTCACACAAGGAACCAATCCAACGGTTCGGAAAGTCAACGAGTCGTCCAACAACAAAATGGATTTGTACTCAAACACCGAGGCGGGAATACTGCCAAATAAAGACCCGGGCTATCAAATCAAAGTCCGGACAAATCAAACGAAGAACCGAAAGACGGAAAACAACCGAACAACGGGAAACGATACACCCGGGGAGACTCGGCCGAAACCGAACCACCCTAGGGTGGCTCGGTGGCCGAGCCACCCTGGGGTGGCTCGGCATGAGCCGAGCCACCCCAAGGTGGCCGGTCTCCCCCCCTCTCTCTTGTGCACAAATGCACAGTTCAGAGAGCCCTATAAATAGAGGGGGTGGTTGTTCATTTGAGAGGACTTTTGGTTGAACTTCTGAAGAGCCGAAACTCTGTCGGATTGTGATCTCACCTCGGAGTTTTGAAGGCTTGAAGCTTGGACACCTGGATTCGATTCCTGGCGAGCACCCGCACCAAATAAGGCAGGAGTTCGAAGGAACCTAATCCTCAGATCTACGTCGTTCTACTCCGGATCTAAGCTTGGTTCTTAGATCCCGAGATTCGAGCGGTCGTTTCCTTGGTGAAACGATCCCTCCCGGCTATTATCTCCTTGGTGGGATAGTACCCGTAATACGTCATAGATATGCTTGGATCCAGATCTCACGGTGGTCCATGGTACACAACCCCGGCGCAGGCAAACAACCCACAAAGCGAGTGACCGAATAACAGGAACTCGTGACTTGTTCGACAAATAAGGAAAGTTGTAATTTTTCTTTGTTTTCTTTGATTTTCATTGTAACCGGCCCTTATAAAAAAACCGGATCTCTGTAACGCAAAAAGTTGTTAATTGAGTGCAATGACATCGACAATGAAGAAAAGTTTGGTTTTTCCCGCGAACAATTACGACTGCTAAGTTGCAATTAGGTTGGGCTATGTTGTTAAGTGTAATAACTTAGCCCAAAATGACCGATCACTTACGTGAGTGACCGAGAGAGGATCCGAATAACGACTCTTTGCTTTGTAGGTCTTCATCTTGGAATCGATAAGGCACATCTCTTAGTAGGTCGTTTAACGACAAACAATGTCATTTGTTGGAATGATGGTGTTAGGATAATCAAATGGTTCAGGGATGTATGAGTGTGACAATTGATTGATGTAGAAGCCATCGCATGGTAGGCTACTTCCTATCGATAGTTCTAGGAATATTAGAATGCTCGGAATGGATTAGATTGTTCAGGGACGTAAGAGTGTGACGATTGATCAGACAACACCATTTGTGAGAATGATGAAGTTGACTACCAGAGGTAGTCGTTAACATGATAGAATTATCGTGATCGGAGTGACCTTGAGGACTTACCATCCTATTGAAGAGGATTGGTAGGGAAATTGGATTAACGTTATTGGAGCGACTTTGAGAACTTATCATCCTGTTAAAGAGAATTGGTAAGTTGATTTCTCAGAGGTGGTTATTAACGTGACTATGGGAGTTTGTTACGATTTTGAGTAACTTTGTGAGCTCACCATCCTATTGGAGAGGATTGTAAGTTGATTTGTCAAAGGTAGTTGTTAACATATAGTGGGAGTGGTCCCATCATCGTATTGGAGAGGATCGATAGGGAAATTTGGAGAAGACAATCAGAGGTAATAGTTAACTTGATAGTTTTACAAGATCCATCATCTAGTTAAATAAGACTGATGAAAAAATGACTATTAGAGGTGGTAATTAACTAGATAGTTGGCTTTGGTCCAAACTGTAGGAAGGTTTGACCAGGTGGAAGAATCGGGATGATCCTCACTGTGAGAAGGTTTGATCATCCAGAAAGTGGACCTCTCGTTCTTAGAAGGAACCGAGAGGGGATTTTGATTCTGGTCCTAATTGTAGGAAGGTTTGACCAAGTGGGAGATGTAGAGAGTATTTTAGCCTCATGCACCAGTTGTAGGAAAGAAGGAGCAGTTTAGCCTCGTACATCAGTTAAGAGGAAAGAAGGAACAGTTTAGCCTCGTGCACTAGTGGGAGGATTTTACCTATTCTGGACGTGATTAAATAGCCACAATAGGGGGTTGTCAGGTTATCATTAAGAATATCATACGTAGTATTCTCTAGGAACTCCCTGTCAATGATAGGGAATAGTTTTGCCTTATATACCGATTGGAGGTTACTAGGTTATCCTTAAGAATATTCTCTAGAAATTTCTCATCAAAGGTAGGGAACAGTTTAGCCTCGTATACTAGTTGGAGGTTAGGGAAAATAGTTTATACTTGTATACCTGTTGGAGTAGGGATAAGTAGTTTATACTTGTATACTTGTCGGAGTGAGGAGAAGCAGTTTATACTCATATATTTTTCGGAGTAAGGAGAAGCAGTTTGTACTCGTATACTTATCGGAGTAAGGAGAAGTAGTTTATACGCATATACTTATTGGAGTAAAGAAGGTTGGAAGAAGACTAAGGGTAGTACTTCTTTAGGAATTTGCTATTGATAGGCATCAAAATCTTATCACCGTTCGGTTTGACAAGGCGATAAGCTCCATTTGAATAGACTGTTTCTATTACAAATGGACCTTCGCATTTGGGTTGCAATTTGCCTTTCTTCTTGGAGTTAAGAATCATGGGTCATTGAACTGCAAGGACCAACTCTCCTTTGAATAATTTGTGTTTGACTTTTTTGTCGAAAGCCTTGGAGATTCGGGCTTGATAGAACTCAATGTGCTGATGAGCTTCAAACCGCTTTTCATCTAACACCTCCAACTCTGCGAGACATCGTTGATAACGTTCTTCAGTCGTCATCCCCATTTTCGAGTGTGATGCCTAGGGATAGGATTTGAATTTTGAGTGATAGCACGGCTTCACAACTGTATACAATTGAGTAAGGCGTGGTACCGGTTAGTGTATTAACCGTAGTCCGATACGCCCATAAGCTTTCACCTAGCTTCTCATCCCAATCGCGCTTGCCATTGGAGGTCAGTTTGGTCAAGATTTTGATGATCATCTTGTTGAAAACCTCGGCTAATCCATTTGTCGACGGAGTGTAAGCCGTAGATTCCAGGTCTTGTATTCTAAATCTATCATAGAACCTAGTGAAGGCATGACTCATGAATTATGATCCATTGTCATGAATGATGATCCTCGGGATGTCGTATCGGTAGATGACGTGATGTTTGATGAACTCGATCACATCACTTGTCTTAACTTCTCTCAAGGGCACGACTTTAGCCCATTAAGAGAAGTAGTTAGTTATCACAAGGATGAAGTGATGACCTTTGGTTGATGGAGGAGATATCAGTCCGACGACATCCATCCCCTAAGTTTCAAACGGCTATGAAGTTACTGTCAAATGCAAGTCTTCGAGTGGTTTGTGCATGTAATTAGCATGGATTTGACATGCGTGGCAACTCTTGGCATAAGCGATAGTGTCATTGACCATTTTAGGCCAATAGTAGCCGATTCTTCGCAAGCGGCCCCAGACCTTGGGTCCGAGTTAGTGAGCTTCGTAGGTTCCATCATTAGCTTCCCGTAGGGCTTCCTATACTTTTGTCATCGAGAGATATCGAAGCAGCATACCATCGTACGACTTTCAATACAGTGCCTTCGTGGTTGTATCGTAGTAGAACCTCAGTCCGTGTCTGCGAATAGAGTCTCGCTCCTTAACATCTTCAGGAAAATTACTGTACAAGACGTAGTTAATGCTTGGCAAGTGCCAATCTCTCAGTTCGAGTTGGCCTACCGCCTTGTCAGTTGCATTCACCTCCAGGGCATACTTTGGTTGGTAGAGTTGTCATCTTGTGACGGTGACTTGTTGGCTTGTCCCCAGCGGTTAGGCTAGGTTAGCTACCAATGATGCTAATGCATCTATGTGTGTGTTCTTGGAACGGAGCACATGCTCGATGCAGAAGTTGTCGAATGATTTTGCTAGCTTGATGGCCGCTTGGTGATATAGAATTAAGTTGTCATTTCTGACTTCATATTCCACAGTCAATTGTTTGACAATGAGCTGAGAGTCACCATAGGTTTCAAGGTGCGTCACTCCCAACTCTTTGGTGAAGTCGAGTCAAATGAGCAGCGTATTGTACTCAGCCATGTTGTTGGTACATGGCTCAGTTAATGAGAAAGCTCAGGGTAATACATGGTTTTGTAGAGAAAGGAAGACCACTCCCACACATGCGATGATAAACCCACTTGTGCCCATGTGTGATGCACCATAGAAGTACAGTTTCCAGGCTTCCTTCTATGAGGTTTCATTGACCTTATGGGTTTCGTCTGGCATGTCCTCGCAAAGGTCAGTCTTTGACTCGAGCGGGTGACTAGCCATGAGATCGCAGATTGCTTGTCCTTTGACAGACTTCTACGGTATAAACTGGTTGTCATATTGAGACAGTAAGAGTGCCCATCATGCTAGGTGCTAGTTCAAGGACTCGGGTGGTGTCATGAAGACTCGGATGGGATTCATCCGGAAAATGACATGAATGGTTTGACCGACCAAGTAGTGTCACATTTTCTGAATTGCGAATACTAGGGCTAGACATTCCTTTTCGACCTTGGGGTATCGCTGTTCGGATCCTGTAGGGTCCTACTCAGGTAATAGATGCCTTTCTCTTGGCCGGCATCATTGTTTTGTGCTAAGGGGACACAGAGAGAATGCTTCATTACCCACAAATAGAACAGGAAGGGTTTGCCTAAGCCCTGGACAGCCAGGACTGGTGGATTTGAGAGATAATTTTTGATCTCTTTGAAAGCTTGTTGGCAAGGTTCGTCTCATACGAAGGAACACCTTTCTTCATTAGCTTGGAGAAGGGTTGGCATTTGCTCGAAAGATTTGTGATGAACCTTTAGATGTAGGCCAGACATCCTTGTAGTCCTCTCATGCCTAAGAATCTGGGGAACCTTCCGCTCATCATGCCTAAGAATGACTTCGTGGGGTTCATACTCAGTTTATGAGACCGCATAAGGTCGAACATGGATCTCAGGCGATATTCTTCACGACGAGGTCATCCATGTAGCATTTGACTATCTTCCGTAGATGTTCTCGGAAGATGGTGCTCATGGCGTGTTGATAGGTTGCTCCGACATTCTTGAGTCCAAAGGGATGATTGTGTAACAGTACACCCCCACTGGAGTTCTAAATGAAGTGTTCTTCTCATCCTCAGGGTGCATCTTGATCTGATTATACCCCGAAAAACCATCCATGAAGAACATCCTCTCAAAACCATAGGTGTTATCGATGATAACATCCGTGATGGGCAAAGGGAATTCGTTCTTGGGACATGTAGCGTCGAGGTCTCTAAAGTCAATGCAGATGCGGATCTTGCCGTTCTTCTTCAAGACAAGAACAATGTTAGCCACCTAATTAGGGTGTTTCTCCTCTCTGATGAATCCTAATTCGATCATCTTCTTCACTTTAGCTTCGATCGCCTTCATGATTTGTGGATGAAACTATCTCTGCTATTGTTTGATGCGTTTAGCATCTAAGCCAATGTTAAGGTGATGCATGGTGATCTAAGGATCCTGGCCAGACATGTCCTTATAATTCCATATGAAGACGTCGTTATATTCCTGTATAAGGGATATAAGGTCTTCCTTCTTTTGTGGAGGTAAGCTGTCACTGATAAATAAGTGTTTAGGATTTGCCTCCTCTCCCATATTTATTTGGAGTATTATTTCCTCTGTGGGTGGTTCATGCTGTTCGAAGTGACCACTCCACTGGGCACTGACGTGGCGATCCCATGCTTCATCATAAAGTAGAATATGCTCATTCTCTTGGACTTCAGCAGGATCGACCATAGACATGTTGACTGTGAAGTCTTTGAACAGGGCCCCGATGCTGATGTTTGAGTCCTAAGTTGCGGATGTTGATGATTGATCATCTGAGTGAGCATCGTCGGATATTCTGTCGAAATTATAATACAATTCCGAGGAAGAGGAGGAGTAACCCAGCCCTCTTCGAGTTTTGCCATAGTAATTATCAGGCTTCCCTTTGGGGACATAGGCAGGTCGTAGGGTCGTCTTCCAGCCTTTGTCGTACTTTAAGCCTTACTTGAGGATAATGTCATAACCCATCCTCTCAATCATGTGTTTTGTGATGGGGCTGTAACATGAGAATTGAGGAGCAGGTTCATCTTTGTCTGACTCGTCCCACAGCGTGCGTGCGGGTTGGTCTATCCTTCCAAAGATAAACTCTTGCTGAGAAATATTCCGGGCGAGTATGACAAGATAGCCTACGGGAACTCAATCATTTGTCTATTGGTGACAAACAATAACTACAGAGGCAAGTGCAGGGAAAAGTCATTATACATCCTTGAGATCGAGTTGCTGAACTCATCATCAACAGGTTCTGAACCGGATGAGAAATAAGCAAATGCGAGATTTTCACTCAAGAGAAACCCGTCCGCTTCATCAACGTTAGTTATAGCAGGGACTTCATAGCCATTCACAATGGCTTCAATATTGTTAAAGATGAGACCCTTATAGTGCTCGGGCTCACTATCAGCCTCATTGTCGCTGCCAGGCTCATCGACCAAAGGCTTGCCGCTTGACTCATGGTCCTAGTAGTTTTCAACTCCCTTGAAGGGTTGTTTATCTACAACCACCATCTTCACTTGGTCATAGTCGTCCACATATTTCAAGCACTGGTGTTATGTGGATTGGACTATCCTGTTGCTATGGATCCATGGCCAACCCAACAACATGTTATAGGAGGATTCTAGGTCAATGACGTAGCAGGTCACCTCAGTTTTCATGTCACCCAATCGATATTTGAGGCAAAGATAGCGTTAAAATCGAAGATGGTGGTGTTTGTTGAAGACAACCACTTCTAAGGCAACCCCAAGCACTTGATGAGCTTCAGGGGGATAATGCTTAGTGTAGACCCCGGATCAACTTAGATCCTGTCTACTTTCGAGGAGCCGATGTATACTGTAAAATACAATGGTCGGTCATGAGACGTGTGTTGGCCCTTTGGTTTTGATGATGATTTGCCAAACAATATACAGCTAATTTGTTTTCTAGTGGTTGTGGTTTATTTTTCCTTTTCAGGACATCAACACATGGTGAAAATATTTCTATATCAAGAGTTAAAGATGCAAGTTTATATGTGACAATCACCTAGGTATAAGAGAGGTTTGTCTACATATATTGTATGACCTTATTTAAGCTCAATATGTATACACAACACAAGTTTGTTTAAATGATTTTTTATCAAACTTTGTTACAATTGTTTTTATTTCATGTTTACATCTCTATCATACTTCATAATATATATAATGTATTCATGAAATATAAATACAATTTCATAAGTCATAATTCAATTCTTATTTTTATGAAAAAATAGGTTTTTTGTACACTGTTCAAAAATAGTGAGCTTTTACAAAATAAAATTTCATTTCCAATAATTCCTTTTTTAAACATGCTTATTCTCTCATTTATAAGCTTTCCCCAAAGTTTCATATTTGTTGGACAACATTTGCTAATTTTTACATGCACTGAAAATCCATTTTCAAATCTGCAGTTTTCATGTATATCTGTTTTCGGTCGACCGAGCGTGTCGCTGAGGTCGACCGCAAATTTTCAAGAGACCTTACTCTGGGTTTCAGCCTTTCGCGGTCGACCGGCCGTGGATCTGCAGTCGACCGCAAATATAGTTGTTACACAGTAACGGCTAGTTCCCTGTTTTGTTTTCTAATGGTTTTTTGGTCTTTTTACTTGGATTTTTACTGATGTATTGGGTTGTTATAAATACCCTACCGCATTCAACACTTAAACCATCCAAGAGAATTGATTACTTAAGTTTACAAAGTGTTTAAGAGGTGTTTAGTGCCTTGTTTCAAGCTTTGTTTCAAAAGAGAAGTTTTTCACAAAGAAGAAGCCTTCAATTCAAATTGAGGAATCCATCCTCATCATCATTTCTTCAGTTCTTTGTGTTTATAGAGAAGTTTATCTAAACTCTTTTATATAGCTTATTTGTCAATTTCATATTCATATCTTGCTATATTAAATTGAATTAAATTTCATTGTTCTCATTTATCACACACACAATATTGAGCTTAATATCTTCATACCATATAGTGTGGGTTGTGGAGTGTGATTTAGTGAGTGTGAGCTTCATTGTATTCTCACTTGTTATTTGAGAACAAACCATTGTATTTAATCTTCTTTTGTGAGAATCACTTGTAATACACTTGTACACCGAGAGAAGTGTGAGACGAGAGAGGGGGTCGAATCCAATAGGAGTGGTGTCGGTTGACGAACCTAGGGAGAGGTTGTAACCGAGCACTTGAGGAGGAGGACACGGGCTAGGTTCCTACACTTAGTGTGTAAAATTTGATTGCATAGTGTTTGTTTTGTGAGAGTTTTCGGTGAACTTGTAAATCGAGTGTGTTAAAGTTTCGGCTTCCAAACCGGATTGTGATAGTGGATATCTCCTCGAGGTGAGGAGCGGGGACGTAGGTCGTGGTGACCGAACCTCGTAAACATATCGTGTGTTTGTGTTTTGTTTGACTCATATTTTATTTATGCATATTCTTATTGTTCTTATTCATATCTATCTCTTGCAAGAACATATTGATCAATATAATTTTAATTAGCAAGTAATCGGGATTAGATTAGCATAAGACCCTAATCATCCCCCTCTAGGGTCTAACAATTGGTATCAGAGCTTGGTGCTCTTTGATTTAAGGACTAATCGCCTTGAGTTAAAGATCCAAGTAATCGTATTTGTGCTAATCTAATTTTGATTACATTTTGCTTCTTGCATATTATCTTTATGGATATGTATGATTCATCTAATTTAGGATATGCTATTAATATTGCTCCTCATTTAGATATTTTTCCCTATGCTCAATGGCTTGTTAGATTCAAACTTTTCGTTCAATCTAAACAATTCGCTAATTTTGATAGTGCTTACGCCTTATGGAAATTTATTGAAGCACATGACGGGGCATTGGAGGCCATTCAACAAGCATTGGAAAATCCCGCTTTGAGTTCTAAAGAAGCCTCATCTCCATGTACAATTCCACTAGGTGATAACCCTAGTGAGATATGCGAGCTTGATAATGATAATATTATTACTTTTGATGAACTTGCTCTTGAGTTTGAAAAATTACACAATTGCTATATTGATGTAAAGAGTAAGTATAAAATCTATTCATGAAATACTAGCCACTAAGTTTAATTTTATTGCAAATGAAAATATAATTGTTAAAGAATGCGATGAAAATTTGAAAATTTAAAATTTAAAAATGCTAGTTTGCTTCATGAAAAATGTGATGCTATGTTAGAAGTAGATAAGTTAAAATCTATGATGAGTAATCTTGTTTATCCTAGTAGCAATGATTGTATGCACAATGATGAGTTGAATCAAATGAGAAAATGAATATCTACCTTAGATTCAACACTAAACACTTGTATTGCTAATAATAAAAAGCTTATGGACTTATGTGCAAAGTTCAATGTTAATTCTTCTAAGAAACCTATTCACTATGCACATATGTATGACAAAATTCATAAATATTCTATTTGCGGTCTTAAAGGCCATTTAGCTCAATTTTGTCATAATGCACCAAAAATTGACAAGCCTATTCATGATTGTGCATCCCATCAAGCTTCTTCATCATATACACATAGTGTAAATCATAAACATGCTCATGTGTATAAATGTGATTATTATGATCGTTTTGGTCATTTGGCCATGTTTTGTTTCGATTTGAAAAGAAATTCTTGTTTGCAAAATAATTACAAAGAAAAATCTATTTTTACAAATGAACCACGTGCATTCCATTTCGGTGAACGTAAACCATTCAAACCTCTACATTGCACAAATTGCAATCGTATGGGTCATGTTTACAATTTTTGTTTTGATCGTATCGGTGTACAAAATTCGCCCAAACGGATTCATAACCCTAGGGCATTGGATTTAAATCATAGGGGTCATGTCTCTAATCCTATTGGTACCAAAGACATTTGGGTACCAAAATGTGCTTAATTTCAAATCTTAAATAACATAAGTTTTAGTTGGTTTTGATTATTCATGGTTTCAAATGTTATTTGAAATTACAATTTTAAATAAAATTTTTATGGTTTACATATTGAATATATTTACTGATCTCTTGGACATATTATTAATATATACATATTTGAAATTATTTAAAAATAAAACAAGTTTAATATTTCAAAAAAATTTCATGTCCCAATATGTTTCTGAATCTCTTGTGGTCGACCGATCGTGGATCTGTGGTCGACCGTATGAAGAATCGTTTTCTAGTTTAGTCACTGGATTTTTCGCGGTCGACCGCCGCACCCAATGCGGTCGACCGTACAGGGTTAATTCTAAAATCAGTTTTCGTTCTCTATTTCGGTTTTGGGTTTTGGTTTGATTTCTTCTTTGACCCGATTCGATCTCCACCATCGATCATTAGCTTGAACGCATCTGGACCATTGCCTTTTCCTCTAAAGAACCTGATCCTCTTCCTTCCTCTTTCATTCGTTCCCAATTCCCTCATCAAATCCGATCTCCCAGCTCTGTTCTCGCAGTCTGCCACCATTCCATCTCTAGTCGACCGCGTCTGCTCTATTCTTCTCCTTCGGATCTTTCATCGTGCTGGGTACGTCCTTCTTCCATCTCTTTAAGTTTCTAAGTCTTGTTCTTGGTTTAGGGTTTCTTGCTTAAAATGCCTCCGTTGAAAATATCTAAGTCTGATAATGTTCCTTTTCCTAATGCTGAGCATTACGAAGACTAACTGAGAAATACCCATCTTATTCCTAAGTACAGAGAGTTGTGCAAACTAAAATTTTTAGCTGGTAGGACTGTTAACTATGATAAACTTGCGCCCTATAATATTCCTAATCTCCTTAATGATGTTGGCCTATATCATCTCTTAGATAAAAAGAATAAAGAACCTCATTATCCCTTTCTTGTTTATCTCTTCTATGCTAATATATCCTCCTACACATCTGATGATAATGTTATATATCTTAGATCATATGTGAAGAACACCCAGATTTAGTTTTCTGCTGATGACCTTGCGGGTATCCTTAAGATCCCGACAAGTGATATTGCCCTTATGTCCATTGTTCGTAATCATCCTTTTGTTGACAGTAAAATGTTTCTTCCCGGTTGTACCTATCCTATGAGCAATAACACATTGAACCCTTCCGGTAAAATCATTGCTAAGATTATTGCTCACAACCTTATTCCCAACACTGGTAGTTTTGACCATTTTGCCTCTGATAGAGTTAATGCAGTTTATGCCATTTTTGCTAAAATCAAAGTCAATTGGGGGCTTGTTCTTCTTAAGAATATGATTAGCAAGCATACCAAGTTCCTTCCTTTTGGCTCATTCCTTACTATCATCTTCAAACACTTCCGTGTCAATCTCTCCGGTGAATCAAAAGTAGATGCTAATAAAGAATTTTTTGATAGAACATCCCTTTCTAGGATGCATCTTGAAGCCCCAATTCCTGCTCCTTTACCCTCTGCGGGTGCATCTTCTTCTAGACCATCTTCTAGCTCTAGGCCTCGACCTCGTACTCGTTCAGCTCCTATTTCTTCTAGTGAGGTCTATGATCGTTTCGAGCAACTCGATGATCGTCTTGACAGACTTGAGACTACTGTTTCTGGTCTTCGGCGTGACGTGAGAGAGATTCTGCGGCTCCAGCGTCAATCCCTCGGGATTCAGGCATCTGTTTCCGCCTCTGGCTCTGGCTCAGCCTCTGGTTCTAACGAAGGTTCTGCTGAAGAATCTGGTTCAGAGGCAGGATCAGAGGATGTTGGCTCCGATGGTAGTGATTGATGGACTTATGGTGGTTCTTTAGTTATGATGTTTTTATTTGGACTTTGTAGTATTTCACTTAAAACACTTCTGTTCTGGTCTGTAATATTTTGGTTAACAATCTGAATGTTTGGACTTACACTCGTTTCTAGTTAAAACTATGATGTTTGGATGTGATTTGTTGTTTGAAAACAATATTTTGGTTTTGTTTAATTCTTAGTTCAATCTGTGTTTTGTGTTGGTTTTTGTGCTGAATAATTCAACTTATATGTTTAGCTTACAACATCATGAAGTAGATTCATTCTATTTTTTATGTTGCTTTGTGTATTCATCCACATGTTTCTATGTCTCAAATGATCTATCTGCTTGTTAATGTTTGGATTATTATCTTATGGACAGTATACCATAACTCAAATGTTTGTGAGTTCTTCCTTTTCATTGAGTGTGGATCTTATATATATCACATATAATCACTCATGCTTCTTGACAGGGGGAGTTTGTGACTAACCTTTTTTTCTCTAACCTATGCATAAATGCAGGGGGACCACTGCTCCTATCTTTTCCCCATTTTGATGTTGTCAAAGGGGGAGAAATCTTGGTTTATTCATACGAATGTTAATGTTATATTTGTTTTGGTTATTCATTTGAACATTATATCTCATTTAATATATTGTTTGCCATCATAAAAAAGGGGGAGATTATTGGCCCATTGGTTTTGATGATGATTTGCCAAACAATATACAGCTAATTTGTTTTCTAGTGGTTGTGGTTTATTTTTCCTTTTCAGGACATCAACACATGGTGAAAAGATTTCTATATCAAGAGTTAAAGATGCAAGTTTATATGTGACAATCACCTAGGTATAAGAGAGGTTTGTCTACATATATTGTATGACCTTATTTAAGCTCAATATGTATACACAACACAAGTTTGTTTAAATGATTTTTTATCAAACTTTGTTAGAATTGTTTTTGTTTCATGTTTACATCTCTATCATACTTAATAATATATATAATGTATTCATGAAATATAAATACAATTTCATAAGTCATAATTCAATTCTTATTTTTATGAAAAAAACAGGTTTTCTATACACTGTTCAAAAACAGTGAGCTTTTACAAAATAAAACTGCATTTCCAACAATTCCTTTTTCAAACATGATTATTCTCTCATTAATAAGCTTTCCCCAAAGTTTCATATTTGTTGGACAACATTTGCTAACTTTTACATGCACTAAAAATCCATTTTCAAATCTGCACTTTTCATGTATATCTGTTTTCGGTTGACCGAGCTTGTCGCTGTGGTCGACCGCAAATTGTCCAGAGACCTTACTCTGGGTTTCAGCCTTTCGTGGTCGACCGGCCGTGGATCTGCGGTCGACCGCAAATATAGTCGTTGCACAGTAACGGCTAGTTCCCTGTTTTGTTTTCTAATGGTTTTTTGGACTTTTTACTTGGGTTTTTACTAATGTATTGGGTTGTTATAAATACCCTATTGCATTCAACACTTGAACCATCCAAGAGAATTGATTACTTAAGTTTACAAAGTGTTTAAGAGGTGTTTAGTGCCTTGTTTCAAGCTTTGTTTCAAAAGAGAAGTTTTTCACAAAGAAGAAGCCTTCAATTCAAATTGAGGAATCCATCCTCATCATCATTTCTTCAGTTCTTTGTGTTTATAGAGAAGTTTATCTAAACTCTTTTACATAGCTTATTTGTCAATTTCATATTCATATTTGCTATATTAAATTGAATTAAATTTCATTGTTCTCATTTATCAAACACACAATATTGAGCTTAATATCTTCATACCATATAGTGTGGGTTGTGGAGTGTGATTTAGTGAGTGTGAGCTTCATTGTATTCTCACTTGTTATTTGAGAACAAACCATTGTATTTAATCTTCTTTTGTGAGAATCACTTGTAATACACTTGTACACTGAGAGAAGTGTGAGACGAGAGAGGGGGTCGAATCCAATAGGAGTGGTGTCGGTTGACGAACCTAGGGAGAGGTTGTAACCGAGCACTTGAGGAGGAGGACACGGGCTAGGTTCCTACACTTAGTGTGTAAAGTGTGATTGCATAGTGTTTGTTGTGTGAGAGTTTTTGGTGAACTTGTAAACCGAGTGTGTAGAAGTTCTGGCTTCCAAACCGGATTGTGATAGTGGATATCTCCTCGAGGCGAGGAGCGGGGACGTAGGTCGTGGTGACCGAACCTCTTAAACATATCGTTTGTTTGTGTTTTTATTGACTCATATTTTATTTGTGCATATTCTTATTGTTCTTATTCATATCTATCTCTTGCAAGAACATATTGATCAATATAATTTTAATTGGAAATTAATCAGGATTAGATTAGCATAAGACCCTAATCACTACCCCTCTAGGGTCTAACAATGTGCTTTTGATGAGCATATCCTTCAGAGTGAAAGTGATGTAGGGGATCTGCTGTTTGGATGCCTGGTAGCATTGTGGACATCCCATTTTCACCTCCTCTTCTGGAGTGGGTAAGAAATGTGTGGAAAAATCTTCTGAATCCGTCAGCGCCTCTAGTAGGGCTTCGTGGGTCATCTTGGACAACCGTAGGAGCTTATATAAGGTGATCCTAGCTGGAATGGTTTTTAGCTACACGAGTAGATCAAACCAGAAGGGTTGACCACCTAAACTCGGCTTGTTAGGACTTGGCTGAACTATCAGTGGCAATCCCATTGGTAGCCTCGCCGGACTCTCTGCCGTCAGAGGGTAGTTCTCGGCAAAGTCCTTCCCTATTTGGGTGATCAATGCATCTGCCTCCTCTTTGAAATCTGTGAGGGTCGCTACCTCCGCTTTGTTATCATCTGGAATTGCCAAAATAACATTAGAAAGCTTAGATTTTCCTTCGGACTTGTTGGAAGTTCATTGCTCATCGTTGAGGAGATCGAGATGAACCCACATCACCTATCCTGACGGTAAGGATCGTGGCACCAAGCCTTTTTTCTCATTGATTGTGAGGGTCGTCGTTGACAATCTTCAGTTCTACTTTGGCGATGGGTACAACTCCTACCCGTTAGACCCTGGAGTGAGGGGGGTGATTAGAGTCTTATGCTAATCTAGTCTGATTTAAATACCAATTAAAACTAATTCAAATATTATTCTTATAAGATAAATATATAATATGTTATGAGCAAAAATATGTAATATGAATAAAGAGATATATTCTATATGGTGAAATATATGCAAGGATATATAAACAACACAACGGTAAATAATCTAAACTAAAGATACAATTGTGATAGGACAATATAAACAATGCAAACACACAATATGATCAGGGAGTTCGGACCTTCCGTCCTAGTCTCCACTCCCCACTCCTGGGGAGAAATCTACTATTACTACTGGCTTTTCTACGCTCACCCGAATAAAGTTTACACCTCACACTCGGTTTTCTAGCTAACCAAAACCTCTATACTATCACAACCGGGTTTTCTACGCTCACCTGAATAACGCTTACACCCTACAATACGGTTTTCTAGCTAACCGAACACTCTACAAACTCACACTCTTGCAATCACACTTAACACCCTCTCAAGTGTTGGTCTCTAGCCCGTGTCTCCCTCAAGTGTTAGGAATTACAACCTACCTCACTCCTCTTGGGATGACCCCGTCTCTCACCACACACTCCTCTTGGTGTACAAGTGTATTACAAAGTGATCTACACAATTAGGCATGAATACAATAATGATTGTTCTCTACAATGGACAAGAACTCAATTAATCTCACTCTAAATTGTTACAACAACCCACAACCTAATTATACAATGCATGTAAATACAATAAGCTCAAAAGTTGTGTGTGTAAGCAATGAGAAAATCAATCATAAACTCAATGTAAATCCTAGTTTAACGAAAATGATAAACAATAAATAATTAAACCAAAGCTAGTATTGAGTTTAGAAATTTTTCTCTAAAACAACAAGATGGAGAGATGGAGATTGAAGCTCAAAAGAAGATGATCTCCAACACTTGTGAAAACTTCTTCCTAAACTAAAAACCAAAACTAAACGAAACTTAAACCCTTGTTAAAATTTCTTAAAAAATTCTCTTAGATAATTTAGAACTAAGCATATGTGGGGGTATTTATGAAAACTCCAAAGACAAGACAAAAAAAGGCAAAAAGACCAAAAACCCAAAAATAGTATAGTCTGAAAATATAGCCGTTACAGTGTTATGAGTCGACTCGGTACTGTTCATGAGTCGACTTATAAACTAGTTGTTACATGCCAAAAACATCTGATGGGTTGACTCATATGTTCATGGGTCGACTCATGCATTTATGGGTCGACTCGTCAGGTATGAACAGTATCGGCAGATCTGGAATTTTTACATAGCTGGCTTTATAAAATATATTAAAAATAGTAAATCAACTTTAAAAATTATAAAATTTTTAGAAATGTTTTTAGAAATGTAGTTAAACATTTTAGGGAAATAATTTCTGAAATTTCACTTCCCATTTGTGAGAAATAAATGTTTGAACATAGATTTTCCAGATTCTAAAAACTGCTAAAACACCCAATTTTGTAAAATCAATTTGACATAGAAACTAAACTCCAAAAATGATAAAAGTTTGGTAAATGGTTATAAACATGTAATATAACATGTTAGAAAAAGATTTTTTTAAATTTCATTTCTCATTTGTGAAAACTCATCTGTTTTGAAAAACCATGCACGAAAATAAACTTGTTAAGAACTTAATTTTGACAAAATGAGTTCAAACAAATTTTAAAAACTTTTCAATAGATTTATAGACTTTATAAATTATTAAGTCTATAATCCATAAATACAATATATTTTACATTCACAATAGAATATGAAACAAGTGAGTACGCATATGAACATGTATATTTGTTTCAAATCTATATAGCTATACCAAAACAACTTATCCACATAAACAAACATGTATGTATATAAATATTCGTTTGGAAAAAAGTTATTTGTGGATAAAATGAAAAAATGGATAAACCAAGAAAACGTGTGTGTATATAATATTGAGCTTGAATTATTAAACACACATAATATAACACCTATACTATATTACTCAAGCTATGATCTTGATCATCAATAAGATCTACTTGGTACACTTGCGGATGAAGCTTGAACTTGAATCTTTAACTTGAATTATAAGGCTTCACTCCACAATTCTGCCAGCCTCCATTTGATATGATCGTTATGGCGCAATTCCATCCAACCTCCAACTCGTTGTTTGCCTATAATAAATAGAAATACACCAACACTAGACAAACAATATTAGTGGTAAATTATTTGTTAAGCATCATCAAAGCAAAGAGGCTAACACTGCCGGTGTACGAACCTTAAGGAGACCCATTCTGAATTGAAGGGTGACCATGTTTGTAGTCACCGCTTCCTACACTTTCTCCTTCTTTAGGACTCTTGCATTGTAAAGAGCTTGCAGCATATCCTTAAGGATATAGCATTTGGAGGTGTGGTGATTGACATATCAGTGGTACGCACATTAGCCTGGATCATCGGTTTTGTTCACGTCTTCAGGTTTCATGATTTCTGGCAGCTTGATCCTTTTGCTTTTGAGAAGAGTGTTGAATGTAGCCACCACCTGATCTTTCATGAAGTCGTATTACCTTTGGGGGTTTCTCGAAAGGCCTAGGCTTTTGCCTCTACATGGGTTTAGGGGCTAGAGTAGAATCAACAGCTATGATCTCCTTCCCTCTTGACCGAGGGTTCCTAGAGGTGTTTGGTTTTGAAGCTCTGCTCTTTGGCTGAGGTTCTTTGGTTTTCAATCTTTTGATCATGTTCTAGACTTGCTCACCTTAGAAAATAAGTTCCTTCCAGGTCCGTGTTTTCACAGTACCAACTATGAATAGAATGTCGATCGAGAGGTTGTTGTGGCACATCTCATCCAGGGTACTCAAGAAGACTTGATCCTAGCATTGAAGCGACTGATTCCTGAATCTCTTAACAAAATTGCTGACTTACTCCGTCTTCTTTTGTTTGTCGGCCTGCAGGGTGGCCATTGATACTTCCGTATTATCGTCGAAGAAACGGGCTGAGAAAAGCCTCTCCATATCGACCCATGAATTAATGGAGACTGGCTCCAACTTACGAAACCATTCAAAGGCTACCACCTTTAGGATTTCGATGAACAGTCGGGTGAGGATGGTGTCGTTCCCCATAAGAAATCCTGTCTGAGATAGGAAATAGTAGATATGCTACGAGTGAGATCCCTTGCTATCAAATTAGACCATGTTCAACGGCTTGAACTTTGTCGGGTAGGAGATCGTGTCCTATTCGGGTGGATATGACCTGACCACCTCCAGCTCTCTCATGTTCCTCTACAGTTTCAAGGCATCGAGTTAGCTCTGGAATTCATCGAGTCTCTTGTCTAAAGGAGAGCTGTCGGAGTGGTATATCCTTTCTGAAGATTTGTAGGAATAATCCGAATGTGATCCATGATTATCCTCCTCTTCAGATGTGTGAGGAGGAGTAAACTCTCACTCTCTGTTCCTCGAGTGTCCTTGCTGGTTCCACAAAGTTCTATTCTCCTTCTTCTTGCTTAGAAGTTGTGTCATCTGCTCTTTTAGAGAGTTGATGGTCGCCTGCTACTCCTCAAACTTCTTGGCCAAGTCTTCTGAGGATTCGGCCATGTGTGTAGGCGTCAAAAAATGCTGAAAGATATCCTATCTGTAGGCGTCAAAAAAATGCTGAAAGATATCCAAATACAGCTCAAGAGACAGTCTTTACTGTCTGGAATTACTGTTCACGAGACAGTATTTACTGTCTCGCGGGGAGAGACAGTCTTTACTGTCTGGAATTACTGTTCACGAGACAGTCTTTA